>CM055269.1:118447519-119047519 GCA_029237695.1 Conchocele bisecta
TTTATTTCACTATTTATTGAACAAAGTTTACTGTGATAAACAATTTTACTGTGATACAATTTACTGTGATAAACAATTGTGATCTGATGTATATATTATGTAAATACTTGTAAATATAATGATCTAAATGCCTGATGTAAATATAATTATAATGCTATTTATTGCTATTTATTGAACTAACTGTTATAGAAGATGTATATGTCTTGTAAATATAATGCCTGTCTTGTTGTACTAATATGCAAATACTATGCTTGAAATACTATGCCTGTACTATGCCTGTCTTGTTGTTCGTAAATGTAAATACTATGCCTGTAATATTTGTTCAATTATGTTTGTAAATACTGTTCAATTGCTGTTCAATTGTATGCATGTATATTTTCTGAATAAATATGTTTTTCAAGTTTTTTACGAATATTTCTAGTTTTTTTCTAAGACCGCATTGCATTTTCCGTTAGCTAGTGTTTTCCAGTTTTTATATGTAAGTCAGATTTGCATTTTCCGAGTCCGATTGAAACTAAGTCCGAGTCCGATTGAAACAAACAAAATTACAATCCCCCGGGGTTGACTGGTAATCGCGCTAAAGGCGTGTGCGCCTGTCAACCTCGGGTTTTTGGTTTTTTATTTGTTTTTTTTTTTTATTTCTAAGTCCGATTGAAACAAAATTATTACAATCACCCGGGGTGGTTGACTGGTAATCGCGCTAAAGGCGTGTGCGCCTGTCAACCTCGGGTTTTTTATTTGTTTTTTATTTCTAAGTCCGATTGAAACAAAATTACAATCACCCGGGGTTGACTGGTAATCGCGCTAAAGGCGTGTGCGCCTGTGAACCTCGGGTTTTTTATTTGTTTTTTATTTCCGTGGCCGACCGACCAGTTATATTTCATAGTAAATATTTTCTAAGTCCGAGTACACATTTCAACATTTCTTTTGGGACGTTTTTATACCGCGCGGTAATTACTTGTGTCAGTGCCAATTGAGCCTGCCGTTCGCGGCGGTATGTTACCACCGTTATCAATGACTCACTGAGTGAGTGAAACGCATATTTGTCGTATCGGCTTTGGCTCCAAACTATTTCTAAGTCCGAGTACACATTTCAACACTTCTTTTGGGACGTTTTTATGAGTACACATTTCAACACTTCTTTTGGGACGTTTTTATACCGCGCGGTAATTACGTGTATCAGTGCGAGTTGAGCCTGCCGCTCGCGGCGGTATGTTACCACCCTTATCAATGACTCACTGAGTGAGTGCCGTAGCGGACAGCGCATATTGGTCTTATCGGCTTTGACAAAAAACTATTTCTAAGTCCGAGTACACATTTCAACATTTCTTTTGGGACGTTTTTAGGAGTACACATTTCAACACTTCTTTTGGGACGTTTTTATACCGCGCGGTAATTACTAGTATCAGTGCGAGTTGAGCCTACCGCTCGCGGCTGTATGTTACCACCGTTATCAATGACTCACTGAGTGAGTGCCGTAGCGGGCAGCGCATATTGGTCTTATCGGCTTTGACAAAAAACTATTTCTAAGTCCGAGTACACATTTCAACATTTCTTTTGGGACGTTTTTATACCGCGCGGTAATTACTTGTGTCAGTGCGAGTTGAGCCTGCCGCTCGCGGCTGTATGTTACCACCGTTATCAATGACTCACTGAGTGAGTGCCGTAGCGGGCAGCGCATATTGGTCTTATCGGCATTGACAACAAACTATTTCTAAGTCCGAGTACACATTTCAACATTTCTTTTGGGACGTTTTTATAGTACACATTTCAACATTCCTTTTGGGACGTTTTTATACCGCGCGGTAATTACTTGTGTCAGTGCGAGTTGAGCCTGTCGCTCGCGGCGGTATGTTACCACCGTTATCAATGACTCACTGAGTGAGTGCCGTAGCGGGCAACATATTGGTCTTATCCGGCTTTGACACTATTTCTAAGTCCATACAACATTTCAAACACTTCTTTTGGGACGTATGATACATTTTCAACACTTCTTTTGACGTTTTTATACCGCGCGGTAATTCTTGTGTCCAGTGCGAGTTGAGCTGCGCTCGCGGCTGTATGTTACCACCGTTATCAATGATCATTGATGAGTGCGTAGCGGGCAGCGCATATTGGTCTTATCGGCTTTGACAAAAAACTATTTCTAAGTCCGAGTACACATTTCAACACTTCTTTTGGGACGTTTTTATGAGACACATACTTCTTTTTTTTGGGCGTTTTTACGCGCGGTATTACTAAGTATCAGTGCGAGTTGAGTACCGCGCGGCTGGGTGTTACCACCGTTATCAATGACCTCATGAGTGAGTGCGTCCGGGAGCTAATTGGTCTTATCGGCATTGACAACAAACTATTTTGTCCAGTACACATTTAAGCATTTCTTTTGGACGTTGAGTACCACTTTAACATTTCCTTTTGGGACGTTTTTATACGCGCGGTAAATTATTCCTGGTCAGTGCAGTTGAGCCTGCGCTGACCGGCGGTGTTACCCCCGTTATCAATGACTCACTGAGTGAGTGCCGTAGCGGGCGACATATTGGTCTTACGGCTTTGACACTATTAAGTCGTATAACACTCTTTTGGACTTTGTTTTTATGAGTACAAAAAACATTTACACTTCTTTTGGGACGTATACCGCGCGGTATGATACTTGTGTCAGTGCATTTGAGCTGCCTCGCGGTAAGTGTTACACCGTTATCAATGACTCACGAATGAGTGCCGTCGGGCAGCGCATATTGTATCAGGCTTTGACAAAAAAACTTTCTAAGTCCGAGTACACATTTCAACATTCTTTTGGGACGTTTTATGATACACATTTCAACACTTCTTTTGGGACGGTTTTTATACCGCGCGGTAATTACTAGTATCAGTGCGAGTTGAGCGTACCGCTCGCGGCTGTATGTTACCACCGTTATCAATGACTCACTGAGTGAGTGCCGTAGCGGGCAGCGCATATTGGTCTTATCGGCATTGACAACAAACTATTTCTAAGTCCGAGTACACATTTCAACATTTCTTTTGGGACGTTTTTATAGTACACATTTCAACATTCCTTTTGGGACGTTTTTATACCGCGCGGTAATTACTTGTGTCAGTGCGAGTTGAGCCTGTCGCTCGCGGCGGTATGTTACCACCGTTATCAATGACTCACTGAGTGAGTGAGTGAGTGAGTGAGTGAGTGAGTGAGTGAGTGAGTGCCGTAGCGGGTATTATCGGGTTTGTCAAAGTCCGCGTACACATTCAGCAATGTGTTGGGACGTTTTTGGAATTTTGTACACATTTTGGAACTTTTATTGGGACGCATTTACACATTCACCAGTTATTTTGTGACGTTCACCATTTATTTTGGGACGTTCACCATTTACTTTGGGACGTTTTACTTTGTTGGGTGAAATTTCTATGCATTTCCCTATGTATTTCAATCTTCTATATTTCTATCAGTTCGAGACAGAATCGAAAGCGGATAGTTTCACCTAATAGTGTATGCATTGAAGTATGTACCATCCAAATTTAAACATTCTACGATGCATGGAAACTTGAAAAAATTAAAGTCAAACTAACCCTAAGTTTCGTTGTAATCCATAGCTAACCCTAGGTACACATTCGCGTTTACGACCAATGTACACATGTTGTTGCACTGTGAAATTTCATATGAAATGTCCTTCCACAAATGTGTACCAGTTTTAACATGGGGCTCTATGGGACTCAAAAAACATGGTGAAGTTTCACCTCCGAACGAGATAGGGTTAGAGTTTTCTCCGCCCCAACAAGTGCTAGCAGAAAGGTATTACGCATGGTACGTTTGAATATCGCATGCTTTAAGTTGCGATTCATCTCCCTGTCGTGCTCGCACAGAAATAGTGACTTTGGCTACTTAACTTTTTTCGGTAGACGTACACATTTCGCCCGGGCTTGGGAAATATCGTTGGTAAAACGACTTTCTAATAGGGCTATCGAGTTGCCATTGGGCATGATAAGAGAACATGTGCGTTGTTTCATGATCCAGCAAAGAAATACTACTATATGTAGCATTTTATCATTTTTGTACAAGTTTGTCCACCGGCTGCATTTAGTCGAAACATTCTAAAAATTAAAAATAATTGCGCGAACCAGGGTCACAGCCAGAAAAGTCAAACATGAAACAAAGCAATACGTTACATCGATAGATGAACACATTATCTACAATTCCACCAAGTTTCATAGCTCTAGTCCTTATACTTACATAGATACAACATTTTAAAGTTGACATATAAAATTCACAATTGAAATATGAGATCTCAACATGAACCTAGTATGTTTGATATACCCTCTTCATAACTTTCTTCGTTTAAGTGATACAACTGATTCCAAGATATGTAATAGCAAGTAATCAACGAAAAACAACGAATTAACCCACCAGGAACCCAATTACTCTCGGTACTAGCTCGCTAGAGTTGTTCGAGTTCGCAACTTCATGGAATGTGTACCGGAGAGTCTTGCAATCGTAAACACACTTCATTTCACTCCTATTGCTTCGCCATTTTAATACAAAACTCAGTGTAGCGCACATTCTCTAATTCATTTATTGAAACTAATATTACACGATTTTTTATACACTTGGTCTTTGTACTTCCACAATGTGTACCTCTCATGTACACAATTTGTGAATGACATTAGAGGGAGTAAACGTCGTGCCAGAATTGAATGTGTACCTCAGGACAATTTAACGGTAATGAAATTGTGTACCTGCGGACTTAGTCGTTTTTACGGATAAAAAACGATTACCGGAGTCTGTAGAACACTATGTTGTAATTGAAATGTGTACCTACGGAGTCGGTAGGACACTATGTTGTAATTGAAAGTGTACCTACGGAGTCGGTAGGACACTATGTTGTAATTGAATGTGTCCCAACAAAGTTGTGAAATGTGTACGCGGACTTGGAAAAAGTTTGCAACCAAGCCCGATGCTACAAATATGCGTTGCCCGTTACGGCACTGAATCATTGATAACGGTGTTAACATGCATCCGCGAGCGGCAGGCTCAATTCGCACTGATACAAGTAATTACGGCGTGCCGTAAAAAAACGTCCCAAAATAAATGGTAAAATGTGTACGCGGACTTAGAAAATTTGTGCAGCCAACCCCGATAATACCAATATGCATTGCCCGCTACGTCGGTCGGTCGGTCGGTCGGTCGGTCGGTCGGTCGGTCGGTCGGTCGGTCGGTCGGTCGGTCGGTCGGTCGGTCGGTCGGTCGGTCGGTCGGTCGGTCGGTCATTGATAACAGTGTTAACAAGCAGCCGCAAGGCTCAATTCGCACGGATACAAGTAATTACCACGCGGTCAAAAAAACGTCCCAAAAAAAGTGGTATACGCGGACTTGGAAAAAGTTTGCAACCAAGCCCGATGCTACAAATATGATGCTACAAATATGCGTTGCCCGTTACGGCAGTGAATCATTGATAACGGTGTTAACATGCAGCCGCGAGCGGCAGGCTCAATTTGCACGGATACAAGTAATTACCGAACGGTAAAAAAAACGTCCCAAAAAAAGTTGTGAAATGTGTACGCGGACTTGGAAAAAAGTTTGCAACCAAGTCCGATGCTACAAATATGCGTTGCCCGTTACGGCACTGAATCATTGATAACGGTGTTAACATGCAGCCGCAAGCGGCAGGCTCAATTCGCACGGATACAAGTAATTACCGCGCGGTAAATAAACATCCCAAAACAAAAAGTTGTGAAATGTGTACGCGGACTTAGAAAAACCTTACTGTTTTCAGGTTATTGTTTTCAGGTGTGAGTGAGCCGAGAAGAGAAGTACATGCGGAGATTGCACAGTCAGGACGGGTGACATCGGACGGAACACGAGACTATTTAAGGTCGGTATACAGCATGCGCGGGGCATGCATGTATACCTTGTCTAATGTTCCGTTTGTCTCTTTTTTAGTGAATAGTGAATAGTGACATTTAACATTTAACATTAACACATACATCATCATATCATCCTAACCCTAACCCATCACATCATCACATCACAACATCACATCACATCACATCACATCACGAGCCAGAGCCAGAGCCAGCCAGAGCCAGAGCCAGGCGAAGGGTGTCGTTGTGGCGAGAGACGGCGGCGACGTGTGGGCCAGTATGGCAGCGGCAGCGGTAGCAGTACCGACGAAACGCTGGAACAATAGTAAGTAAAGAAATTACTTAATTCGTTCCTTTGCAAGTACGTAGCGGTGCAAGGTAAGAACAGCGATAAGAGGTGTCGTCGTCAGTCTATTTAACGTGTATGTCGTGAATGTGTATGTCATGCAATTTACAAAATGGTTCTTCTTTGCTCTTCAGAAGACAAGAAGACCAGGCGCGCGGAGGCGTCCGCCGCCGAGGTCAAGAAGGCAGCCAAGAAGGCCAGTAAGTTGATTCTTCTCATATTGTTACTTACTGGTGCGCAGAGAACGTAGAAAGGTAATACATATATGGTATGCACGTCTACGTGTCCATCTGCAGCATAGCCGCGATGCAAGGCAAATGGTTATTACCGAGAAACGTCCTTAAAAAGTGGTGAATGTGTACTCGGGAGTTGTCACTGGTACTGGTACTGTTACTGGTGCGCCAGAGAACGTATAAAGGTAACTGGTGCGCAGAGAACGTATAAAGGTAAGACATATGGTATGCACGTCTAGGTGTCCTTCTGTTTAATGTGTACTCGGACTTTACAGTTGATGCTCAGGCAGAGATTGCGGCGGCCGAGGAGGCGGCTGATGCGGCGGCTGAGGCGGCATCAGTCGCTGATGCCAAGGCCGCCCGCAAGAGGGCACGCAAAGAGCGAAAACGTGTTAAGTTGATCCATTATTTCAACAAGCTTCTTCTCTTCTTATCGCTGGTGCGCAGAGATCGTATAAAGGTAAGACATATGCTATGCATGTCTATGTGTCTTTCAAGGTAAGCTGCACTATAGCCGCGATGCAGGGCAAAATGTTATTACCGAGACTTGTCTGCAAAATGTTATTACCGAAAAACGTCCCAAAAAGGTTATGAATGTGTACTCCAACTTGTCCGTGTGCAGTGTTACAACTTTGTGTGTCGTCTATTTACAGCCGCAGAGCACGTGCAGGAGGCCCGGGAGGCCGAGGAGGCAGCCCGTGAGGCGGCGCCTACAACACCTACTTCTCCACTCACGGAGAAGAAGCGGCGCCGCCAAGAGCGGAAGGCGGCCAAAATGTTGCCGTTGAAATGTAAGTAAATTAACTAACTTACAACTCATCTGTCGGTACAGTTACAGGGCGGATATAAGTAGTGCCCGTATTGTTGTCTAAGCCCTATAAGTAGTGCCCGTATTGTTGTCTAAGCCCTTGTTGTCTTGCTATTATTTGATCACTTGTGTGATTTCAGGGTTACTTAGCGTTGTGTCGCCGTGGGCAAGGTCCCCAAGCCCAACTGTGGTGGACGAGGCCGACGTGGTCAACGTGTCCGCCATCCCTCCTGCTGCTGCCGCTCCCTCACCAGGGGAGCGGAAATGCCGTCGACGGCAGAGGAGGAAGCTACGTCGGGAGCGACGTCGGAAGAACCGTAAGTGGTCCATATATCTCACTTATCAATTGTATGCAAATGGGACCGGTAAAAGGTATGTACGGCACGATGAGTCTCCATGTAGAGGTGTCATTCACCGTAAGTGATATACCGAAAGTGTTGAAACATACGGTAAGACATATGCTATGCATGCACTATAGCCGCAAAAGGTTATTGAATGTGTACTCGGACTACCGAGAAACGTCCCAACAAAATTGGTGAATGTGTACTCGGACTTTGTAGTTCGTCCATAAAAAGTGTAGTTGAAGGTGGTGTAAATTGAATTGTGCTCCTTGTAGAACGAGTACAGCCGTCTGAGCCGGCGGAGGCGGAGCCGGAGCGGAGCCGGAGCGGCAACCCGAGCCCGAGCCGGAGCCAGAGCCGGGGCCGGACCGGAGCCGGTCCCAACTTCGCCGTCGGACAGTCCGTCGGCGCGCAAGAGCAGGCGGCGTCAGGCCAGAAAAGGTGAGTATTTCACAGTTTCGCTTGACAAATAAATGACGCGCAGAATTGGCTCAACACACTTTCCGTCTTGCAAACGTACAAGTAGCTTAACAAATTGTCTGTCTTTGCAGACTCATCATGCGACAACCTCGTTGGCGGCAATGCGGCGGTCGACCGCCGTCTGTCGGTGTCGTCTCCGCCGCGAGGCGAAGGACGATGCCCGCAGACAGCGGAAGGCTGCCAAATCGGCCGCCAAGCGGACGGCCGCCAAGCGGACGGCCGCCGAGGCTCACTTGGATGAGCGAAACCAAGAAGCGAGCGGCTGGTGGGAGGAGCTCCGTCTGCAGAAGGAGACTCACGCGCAGACGGAGAGGGAAGCGGCGCGTGTCCTCGCACTCCAGCTGGAGTGCGACGGACCTCCGATGGAGTGCCCCCGTACATACGCGGGGGCTGTCCTCACGCGTAAGTAATCGTATTACCTCCTTTGGCAGATTTATTGCAGCCCAATAGTCGAGTCGGTAAGTACGAGACCGTATGGACATAATAAGAACAGAAGGTAAGCTGGGGCCAATACACTATGTTATGTACATTACGTATATACACTATACCCGACTGGGTACTTGCGTCCACGAGCCGTACAAAGAATGGCTCTGACGATCAGGAAGGGTTGGGCAGCGGTACTGACAGCGAGGTCGATATGATCCCGTCTGTATCGGGACCGGGTTCTTCCGGGTCGGCAGGCCGCTGGGGCAATGTAGCGCAGATGGCTGCTGATGATGCTCGGCCAGACCGCCCGATGACCCGCAAGGAGGGGAAGAGCGTTTTCTTCCGCAGTGTTGCTGAGGATAACGCTGTTCTCCACCGAGTGATGACTCGGGAGGCCATAGACAAGTTTTGACGCAGCGATCGCTATAAAAAGACGGTCACTGCCGGTCGGACCGCTACCCTGGGGTTCAACGAACTACATGAGCTCCTGGTTAGCGCTCGCAACAGAGGATATTCAGAGGCCGGTTTGCTGTTGGACACCTACGTCAACAGGTAGGCCGTTATGTTGTGCAAGGAGCTACTGTCGCTAATGCATCCTAGCAGGGAGCCAGATTCCCCAGGAAGCTCCCTCTCCTGAAGACTGTATACCGAGGTGTCCGGCCGTCTTTTTGTACCCGATCCGTACTGGCGTAAATTTTAGGCCCTTTTGGCAATAATGAGTTTGTACTATTTTACAATAACCTGCTAGTGCGGTCAAGTGCGAAAGGTGTGAATGGAATTGTATATATTACTTATTATTTATTTATTTAACTAACTTATTTATTTGATACTATTATTTGATGCTATTATTTATTGAGCAAACTGATACAGCAATGACTAACTGTGATAAAGATGTATATATTGTGTCACCCTAACTTATTTAATCACTACTCATGTCTTTAACTTATTCTATTATTTATTGAGCAAACTGTGATATGATTTTTATGTCTTCAAACTAACCTGAATGGTTGCAAATGATTAGGTTGCTATGAAATCGTCCTAATAATAAAAATCTGCCTACTCTAATCATTCAAATAACCCACCATAGACCATTCCGCTCTACACTCAGCCAGTTGGCTAGTCCGCTATTTAAACCCCTCCTATTATTTTTAGGACGCTATCAGGGTGCAGGTATATTTTGTATCTCCCATAATTTCGTTCTAATTTTGAATTTCTGCCGTGTATTGTGCCTTATTTGTCTTTTGATATTGTTCAATACATATTATTGTCACTCAATTGTGTTGCGTGATTAATTCTCCATTGTGTTTTTTGGTTTTTTCACTGTGTTTTACACTGTGTCACGTTTTTTTTCGTGTACGCGATTCGTACCCTGACGGGTTCGTCCCCTAGTGGTTTCGCTCCCGTGACATTTTTTTTGTTACGTATTTGCGGTGTCTTCTATCGGGTTTTGTAGTACAATACCTGTTAGCATGCCGCAATCACGCGTTTCGTGTGGGCACATGACTTCTCCGTGGGACACCCATAAGGACAGGCGCTTTGCCTGTTGCGGGTGTTGCAAGGAGAAGCCATGTGTTTTGTCCGGCCGTTGGACGGATACGACGTGGGGCAAGGCTGGGTCTCGTAGGTCCCATACCTCACGGTCGTAGTAGTCTGTGTCCGCGTCCCAGCTCTTGGGAGCGGTGGTGCCTTCCGAGGTAGGTAAGGCTTCGGAGGGTGCGTCAGATGGGATCCCCCCATCGGGGGGGGTCGGGTTACGTTGAGAAAGTACGGTCAGGTTCTCTGACTTCGTAACTTTTCTCATGTGATAGGCCGGTGATCCATACAGGGGATACCGGGCTGCTGGGACCGGTGCTTGATCCTATATCACCCGGTGCTCATTGAGCTTTACCCATCACAGGGTTGCTGCGTCCGGTTCTTGATCCCATATCACCCGGTTCACAGCGGACCCAGCCTCTCACAGTAGAGGCGCCCGGTACCGACCGGTCACCGAACCGGGCACCGGTCACCGAGCACTGGTCACCGGGCAGCTACCGGGCACCGGGCTTCCACCGGACACCGGGCACCGGGCACCAGACACTCCTTCAGGTTCCTTCTTCCCTGGACAGCCTGCTGCTTCTGGTAGGAAGACGTTCTTGTCTTCGGTTGGTCTTCGTTCTACGTGTTCACGTAAGTCGAGGAGTCGATCTCGTCGTAGGGTCGGGATTGGGTTAGCTCTTCGATTTCGGGTTCGGAGTTTAGGTATTGTTCTTCCTCTTCCTCGAGGTCTTTCTCAGGTTTTGGAACCGGTTCATCTAGATCTCGTTCTCCTGTTCGTCGTAGGAGACGGTCGTATAGGGCATCTACAAGTAGTACAGTTCTGTTGGATCAGATGGCGAAGGTCCTGGGGGCTCTGACAAAGTCCCAGAACTTAGTGGAACAGATCGGACAATAGTTCTTCCGGTCAGCCACGGAGTTGCCGAGGTTTCTTGTCGGCTTCTCCACAGCAGGTGGTTGTGCCAGTGGATCCTCCCGGTTTTAGCCTTCCACGTATGTGGTAGATGACTGCCAGTCGAGGGTTGCTGCGGCCGGTGCTTGATCACATTCACCCGGTCACAGCGGACCCAAACTCTCGCAGGAGATGTGCCCGGTATTGTGTTACGGGCACCGGGCACGGGGCACGGGGCACGGGGCACTGGGTACCGGGGTAGCAACACGTTTATGACCGGTGTGTTCGTGGGTTCGTATCCTGTGAACATATTTTGTTTTTGTATCCGGCTCCTCGAGATCTAGATCTTCCGTTCTCGGAGGAGACGGTCGAGGTGGTATTGGACGCCGTGGTGCTTTTGCTCCGTACTTGTCTGGCTTGCTCTTTTATTCGAGTGTATATGAGTTCGAATTCCCAGTCTATTCAGGACTCTACACGCGATAGAGTTATGATGGTTCAGTTGGCTAAGATTCTGGAGTTTTCCTGTCTAAGTCCCAGTACTTAGTGGGTTTGTCGGCTCCTTCACAGCCTGTTGCCAGTGGAGCCTACCCGTGTGGGTACTTCCTCGGATGGCTGTTGTAGACGTCCATTCGGTTCCTGTTGCTCATACCTTTTCGCTAGTGAAGGGTTTTCCTGAGTAAGGGTACATTCTGGATCACGTTACAGTTTCCGCGGTCCTATACGGCGCCTCAGCAGAGGGCAGCTTTGTTCATGAATCTGCGGTGGAGGATGAGTTCGTTTCGCCTCCTCCTTCCTTCTGGTTTGTTCTGAATGCAGTTACACTCTGCTGCCTGCAGATGTGTTTTCCGCTTGGCGCCACCACCGCCGAGGTTCATGCCTTGTATGAGGCTGATTCGGTGGTGGAGTTGCCGGAGTTGCCGAGGTTTCCTTTCTCTCCTACAGTAGGGCTTCTTGCTACGTAGATTGAGGGAGCTTTTGGTAGGATTTGGCCACTGCGGGGTTCCGAGTGCCCAAAACTTTGATCGCCACACTGGGGTCTAAGTTCTACATGCCCCTCTATGCGGCGTGGTTTTTGAGATCTCCCTTTCTGGACAAGGACGCCGCAGCGATTGGGATATCTTCGGTTCCTGGCCCTGCGAAGGCATGGGTGTAGGCTGTTTTTTAATTTAAGTCGATTGTGGCTATGGCGTCAACTTTCGATTTATGTTTGAATCACGATGATTCATCGTCTCTGGATGCAGTGCTTCAGTCGGCGGTTTGTGCCGCTAAGCCTGTTGTCAACATGTCTTTGGAGGTCTCTATGGACATGCTCTTGTCCAGGTGAGACGCAGTGATAGCCGGCTCGTCTTTCTTGAACGGTCCTGCCAGAGTTTTGCTCCGTTCGCCTCTTTTGACCTGACAAATTGTGCGATCGAACGGCCAAAGGGCAGCTACGGTTCCGATGGTCCCTCCTGCTGCTCCGTCTTTTCAACCTCCTGTGGGGTCGTTTCCCCTGACGGGGGTATTTTTAAGGGTTTTAGTATAGCCTCTCCCTCTTGAAGTATAGTGCTATAGAGGAAGTTCGGGGCGTGGTCGGAGCGCCATTTGCCCGGGAGACTGGGCTGTTTCCATAGATCTGCGGGTCTCGTTCTTCCACGTGCCCTTCCGCAGATGCTCTCGGAAGTTTTAGGTTTGTTTCCGAGTATCGTGTCTTTTAATCGATCAGTCATCATAGTACCTTTGGACAGGGTGCGTGGCATCTTGACCTAAGTTTTCCGGGTACTGGTCAGAGGTTCTCTGTCAGCTAGGAAATTTCTGTCACTCCTGGACATTCGGGGTGCAGATGCGGGGTATGTGGTGCTGGGAAGGTTATGTCTGCGACCTCCAGTATTACTTACTAGGGCTATGGAGGCCACAACGCGATCCTTTGGATCGGTCTCTGCCTAGGATCACCATCTTCCTACGTTGTATCAGATGGTGGGCAGTGGAGGTCTGGTTCCTACAGGGATTTCCCATGGTGTTACCTCCTCCTACTCGCTTTCTGTCCGCAGACGCGTCGTGAGAAGGCTGGGGGGGCTCATTTGGAGCCCCTACATCGGTGTTTTTCGGGTTGGTGGTCAGTGCAGGAACTCAGGGACACATCAACATGTTACAGTTTTTGGCAGTGTTCCGGGGGTTGACAGCGGCGGATTCTGGTCTGCACGGACAGGTGGGTATGGTTTCTGCGGTCATCTCCGGTTCTGACGGAATGGCTTCTGCATCCGTTGGTGTCCAGTGCTATCTTGTCCGGATGGTGGTATCCATTTGTGGATTTGTTGCGGCAAGGCTCAACCGTCGGTTTTCCACTGTTTGTGTCTCCGGTGCCCTGCCATCTGGCTTTGGCAGTGGACGCTTGTCCTTGTCTTGTATCAGTCAGGACGGGTACGCGTTCCACCGTTCGTGATGCTGCTCCTAGTCTTACGGAAGATTTGCGACGTTCAGTCACGGATCGCTCTGGTGGCCCATGTTCGGCCAACCAGGAGCTGGTTCGTTATGCCTTTGGTCCTGCTGACAGTCCGGCCAATAGTTCTTCCGGTCAGCCAGGTTTTTCTGTCTCAGCATGGAGGGTAGACTCCTATGTGTGTATGATTTACCTTCACGCCTGGCGGTTATCAGGAGGGTTTTCAGTCGCGGGAGTATTTTCAGATGACGCTGCCTAGGTCATCGCTCAGTTTCAGCGTCCATCCACCTCTAAGTTGTTTGACGCTATGTGGAGAGCCTGGGTGGATTGGGGCCATCGTTAGTCGGTCGATCCGCTCAATCCCACTAGGTGATCTAAGTGATTTTCTTTGTTTCTTTTTATCTGACCTTCGCTTTGACTTATCATAGAGGCTAGTTCCTTGCTTTCTGTTGGTTAATCAGCGTTGTATGTGGGTGGAACTCGGTTAGTTTCTCCTATGAACCGGGATTTCTCCCTCAGATACTTTATCCCTCCTCACATGATCTGGAATCAGTTTTGGTTTGGGCCTCCCTCCGCCACGCCTGTCAGCGGCAGTGGTTCTCACTTTCTGTCCAGTCCGTGCGGTGAAGCATTAGGTTCGGAAGAATTAGGACATCCGGTCCGACCGTAAAGTTTCTTCTTACCAATTTTAGGCCAACGGGAGGTATCGCAATCCATTGTCGTCCGTTGGATAGGATAGATAGGGCCATTACTTGAGCTTATACTACAGTAAGTGGTTCGGCAGCTGGGTTGTTTAGGCCCTAAATGCACGAGGTGCGTGTAGTCTCAACTTCTTTCTATTAGTGGGGGGGCCAATGTAACATAGTGCGGTTCCCGTTGGTTTTGCGTGTTAATTTTTGTAGACCATTAAAAATGCATTTGTGTGGTTGTTATAAAGAGAAAAAAATATGTCTCCATTTTTTTCAAGTTGATTATGGTGGCCATCTTGGATTTTCAAAATGGCGCAGGTTGAAAACCTGTTTCTCATTATCTTGGTTTCTAAATAACCTAGGGTCTTGATTTTAGTGTCCAAGTGTACATTTTCGGGGTCAGAGAATCCAACCAGACCGTTTTTAATCACCTATATATGATGCAAATGTTTGTCATGGTGGCCATCTTGGATTTTTCAAAATCATACATGTCGAAAATCTATTTAAAGATGCATGGATACGATTGATGCTTAAATATGATTTTAAATCATAGTTAAGCATTAATCGTGACTATGCATCTTTAATGTAGTACGCTACATGTATATGTTGCAATTGGTCATTTCGGTTTGGGCAATATTAATGCATTTTATGTTTCTGCTTGTTCTAGGAAGTGAGCTTTTCAACTGCACTACAAAAATGCATGTGTAATGGTCTCCAAAAATTAACACGCAAAACCAACGGGCACCTCAATATGTTACATTGGCCCTCCCACTAACAGCAAATTCAATGACACCCATGGAACAAATACGTATAAACCACGGCGTTGTTCACCTCTGATATTCCAATCGACTGTTAGCGTCGCGTTTCAGGCTATAAACGCGACGCTAACAGTCGATTGGAATATCAGAGGTGAACAACGCCGTGGTTTATACGTATTTGTTCCATGGGTGTCATTGAATTTGCTGTGTTACATATTCCAGATCATCAAGATGGAGCAAGCTAGAGTCAGCAAGAAACCCGACAAGAAACAGATTTCAGTCTGTGCATCCAGTGTCAGGACCCAGCTACTCATCACAGTGCACTAGTGACTGAGCCATCACCTGATTCCTATTCCAACTTCCTCCAGTTCATCCACGAGAGGCACGGTATGGAGATGCTGACTACCCAAGATAAGCGGACGTTTAGCCTGCTTCACTGCTACTGACTTGAGAGACAAGAAAGCAAAGTGGCACAGGACATGTTTACGGTTCTTCACATGCAACAGTGCTCACCTTCAGCGTGCTAAGGTTCGCCACCAGAAAGCCTGCCAACAAGGGGAGAGTCAACATCTTCAGAAGAGGCGTGGGACGACCTTCTTCTGCACCTGCAAGTACTAGTACCTCAGGTTCTACGAAAGTCGAGACTCCCCTCTTCACACGTTCAGCATCAACTCCTTTCAATGCAGACTTGTGTTTCTTTTGCCAAGAAGTCAGGAAAGAAACCGTGCATGAAGTGTCCACGTTCAACGCAGGTCAGCAGCTGCGACATGCTGTTGAAGAGTCCAGCAACCAGAAGTGGAAAGTTCAGCTGAGTGCTGCTATCAGTGTAGATGATGCTCGTGCAATCGACATCAAGTACCACCTTTCATGCTGGGTGCAGAATGTCCAACGTGGTACTAAGGCATCCGGTGAGGACAAAGAACACACTGAGAGAAACTAATGTTGGCAAAATAGCCTCAGACATTGAGTTTGTCAGCCTTGTTCGCTCTCTACTCCAGGCCGACGAAGTTCTGAACATGTCTGACCTGAAGTCATTATACTCCAGGATTCTTGACAGTAATGGTGTGCACAACGTGCAATCATCTACTACACAAGGTATGAAGGAGAAAATAGCCTCCCATATTGATGACGTTCACTTCATGAAACCAAAACGTCGTAACGTAACGAGTCGGACCGTGTATTCTCCACCGCTGTGCGTGATGCAGCGATGGAAGATGCAATGACGAAGGCAACCGAAAGCAACATTCGCCAGCTGTTTGAGAGTGCATCTTTTCTCCGAAGTGCCATTGCTGTTCAGACCAAGTGCCCGTGGGAATTTCAAGGACAGCTGAACACTGACGATGCTGAAAAGCATGTACCCGAAGCACTATATGCCTTCATCCGCTGGATACTGGAAGGACCAGCCACAAGCATTGGGCCAGAGACCGTGCGCTCAGCCACCATTCACGAGATGTTCTGGGCATCAGCCAGAACATTATGTACTGCCACAAATCAAAGCGCCAAGTCACATACATGCCCAAAGATAGAGATGCACCATTCCGTCATCGCTTAGAATGGCCACAGCAGCTTGCCGTTGGCATTGCAGTCCACCAGTCCACCAGAAGCAAGAAGCTTCTAGACTTCCTGCATGGATTCGGTATGTCAGTGGATTACAGCCGAATCCTGAGACTGGAGACTCAGCTGGCCAACTCTGTCCATCGAGACCACCAAAGAACAAGGGGCATACTTGCCAACAACAATGCGCATGGGAGCATTTGTTTTTTTTTTGCGATTGACAACAGTGACTTCAACGAAGACATACCTGATGGAAAGCGGACGCTCCATGCTACAGCCACTGCACTCTATCAACGGCGGGAACATCCCACAGAACAAAAGGACACAAGGATATTGAGGCTACACGACCGAAAGGCCAGAGACCGCTCTCTCCAGGGTCTGACTGCTCCGGACTTTTTCGTCCCTTGCCATGCATCAAACAAACAAGCTGCCAAAGGTACCACGTATAGCTTCAAGACGGGGACAACTCTAGATGTCATCAAACAATATTCTACACAGGACACAGTGTGGCTACTTTCACGCACAATCAGCGCACATCTGAAGTTGAGGATGCCCTCAAGTCATGGACATCACCCCACCAGATGGCCTACTGCCATCTGAGCATGCTGCTCCTGATGGCTCAGCAGTCCACGATTCAGCACAGCCAACAACCTCGCGCATACCACAGCCTGAAGCTGAGTTTGCCCAAGTCATGGACATCACCCAACCAGATGACCAACTGCCATCTGAGCATGCTGCTCCTGATGCCTCAGCAGTCAATGATCCAACACCAGCAAACTGTCCAGCTGGTAGTGAGATCAAACATCACAACATCCCGACCTGGACAGCCTAATAACTCACTCCTCGCCTCTACAAAACCTCTCACAGAAGTCAATGCCCTGCCTTTGGTAGCAGCACCAGCCCACGAATGGCAGACACTGATAACAGTCTTGAAACAGACACAGCAAATCAACTGCATGGTCGTGGGTCCCGACAGGAAGACGGTCATCACCTTGGACATGGCACTGTATGAGCGAGCCAAGCTGCTGGAGATGAGCAGGGATGATTGCAAGGGCAAGTGGGTGCTGCGACTAGGTGAGATGCACACTGTGATGGCTGCACCGAGGGCTGTTGGCAATGCCATAGAAGACAGTGGGCTTGACGAAGCATGGAGTGAGGCCGACATCTATGGTCCCACCACGACTAGACAGATCATAGAAGCCAAGCACATGAAGAGGGCTTTGGAGGCACACATCACGACGGTGCAAGCTCTCTACGACCTATATGTGGAAGAGTTCTTCCGAGAGCATCCACACCTCAAGGGCCCGTGTACTCAGTCAGCACAACAGGTTGATAAGAGCTGTGCTCAACACATCCGACAGGAGATGCTAAGGGAGCAGCAGCACATGTTAGCTACCCTGGATTCCAACAAAGTACTGGAGGCCATGGCACAATTTGATCAGAAGAAGGAAGCCAAAAGTCCACTCTTCAAGTTCACGCGGCGCTACATGCAGATGGTGTTACTCATATACACATTCATCCGTTGCCACCCCGTGATGGACTTTGGGGGCTTCACCTGTCTTCCCTCGATCAGCTGTGCAAATACTTCTTTGCGCACGACAAACAGAAATATGCAAGGAAAGGTGTCCTGTCTACCTTGCCGAAATGAAAGACTGCAGACTACAGATCCAGAGATATATCAAGAGTTTGTGGATGGTAACTTCACTGTCCACAAGAACCAGATCCCCTTCTGTGCTGTTGGTGTGGATCATGCACTTGAACACATCAACTGAATCATGAAGGTCACAGGGGGTCTCGTGGGCATTACCCAAAATGCCAGTGCCCGCGAAAGGTTCTTCCTGACAGCACCAGAACTTAGTAGGCTCGCTGAAGAAGCACGCCAGATGGCTGGATCACAAGCAGCTACAAGAACGGAACACCACGACTTGTCAACGGCTGTTTGGACATGACAGGAAGCCAACATTCATCGACTGAAGGACGTCATCAGGTCTACCATGAATCCGATGGCATATGAGGGTGAAGACCTGACGAACATCATCACCAAAGTCGTGATGCCACCTGAAGTCCAGAAGGATGTCTGTAACCAAGACGAGATTGGTCAGAAGGCGTATGTAACGTTTATGGAAGAGCGGATCAACACAAATGAAGTCCAGCTTTGGGCCCGAATGACAAAGGTCCAGCTGAAGATGTGGAAGAGCACCAGGAAAGCTGTAAAGCACAAGCTGGCTGACCAGGTTGTGGAGCTCAAGGATGACAGGTCACTGTTTGCCCGCATGCTGATTGTGGCTCGCTCACGACCAGAGATCAATCTGAAGGAGGCCATTGGCAAACACGAATTTACGTCGCTTCCACGAGCCCTGTTCGCTATGAGTGGGACACTTTAGTCGAGTCGTGAGATAGGTAAATATCGGCGAACCTTGCAGTAGGGTAATACTAACGTTTTTTGATTGATTTTGGTAGTTCATGATGTGTATAATCAGAAACCGCTTGATGACACTCTGTCATCATTGAGCATTTTCCAGAATTCAAGATGGCCGCCAAGATGGCGGCCAACATTTGCGAAAAATTAAAAATGGTCCGAATAAGCTGAAATTTTCAGAAAAGGTTCAGAATCTTGTTTCCAACAACATGTTAGAATATTAGTGAGCGGACACACCGTGCTATAACTACAGTGCAACCTGTCTACAACGGCCACGCTTGTTGGGAAGCCACAGAACTGGCTGTTGTAAAGAGGTGGCTGTTACAAGGAGGTTAGACGATTTATGAGGATCCACTGACAAATAGCGAACAGTGTAGTCCCTGATCAGACTGCGCGGACGCGCAGGCTGATCTGGGCTACACTGGTCGCAAACGCATTTGGGATGGCCGTTTGTAGAGGTTGCACTGTATTAATTTACCACAACAGGGACAATTTACGGTCGCGAAGTTCAACTACATCAGTCGCGCCGCTGCCATTAGTATTGTGTTTTCCCGATGTGTTTATGCCCCCGTGACGATAAGTTCATGGCGTTTGTTAAACACGTCTCCTCCGCCAATGGCTGTGTGCAGTGACTGTATTTGATAACGTGTCACCAAACACTGTCGCAGTATCCGCTATACTGCCATCACGACAACACGTGTTTTTGAAATACATAAAAAACAAATTTGACATTTTTGTTTTTCGTACATATATCAGATATCCCGCATTAATAAAGCATTTAGGTGGTAAAAGGATAAAACCCTCGGCCTGTGCATTGTTTAAAGCGGTATTCCGGTGTTATTATTTCTTTATTTGACATTTTGTCATCCATCAGTGTGGGCAAAATATGTCCGACATTGAGGGGGTGGACAAGGGGTCAGGGAGGGAGGACGAAGACAGAGGGTAACGTGGGAGGTGCGAGAGGGGGGAGCTCGAGAGAATAGAGGGGGGTGAGGGAGACGAGAGGAAATGAGTAGGGGTCTGTTGACAATGGAGAGCAGCGTGGAAGAAGGGAGTGCATACCCCAATAGCCAACACAGCAAAAACGTGTGTATATTTCCACACTGTGAAAATGAGAGTACGAGCCTCAAACAAGCGGGTCCACAGCGAATACGGTCTATCATAGCTGCTAGTAAACAACGGGGTGATACTATTCACCTGACGTTAGAGACGGAGTTAGAAAATGATCCCAGCCTCACTGTTTTCGTGCCACAGAGACTGTGTAAATACATATACCTCCAAACAGCATATCGGGCGGCGTTGAAAAATGCGCGGGATAGCCGATGATAGAGCACATAGTGCACCACCAATCAGAAAGCGAAAAGATCGGAAGTGCACACTTTTGACTTCAAGAAACACTGCCTGTTTTGTGTGAACTATGTTTACCTCGTGATAGGAAAAATCCATCCAGATGGCGAGAAGTAGTACTGTGCGCTACTACAGACCCACCTCAGGGAGACAGCTTAAAAACCAAAATACTGCTGTTTGTAACGAAAGGGGTGATCACAAGCAGTTGATGTAAGAATGCGCGTGCTCGGTGCAAGGGTCTGATCTTCCTGCTGCCGATGCAAGATACCATAGAGATTGCTATTTGCAGTTCATGCCTGAGCGAAATATACAGGCTACACAAGCAAAATACAATGTGGAATGTACTGACTTCGATGAGCACTTTCAGAATCTGGTCGATACCATGAACAATGATCCAGGTCACATATGGACCTCTGTTGAATTACACGAAAGGTACAATGACAATGACAATATAAGTAGGAGAGAGTTAATGTCAAGATTACAAAATCACTTTGGAGAAAGTCTTGTCAAGCTTGACATCTCCGGCTGTGCTAGTCTGTTTTGCTTCAAAGCTCATCTACCAGAGAACCTACGACTAGTCACTGCAGACGACTCTGAAGAGTCGGTCATGATAGGTAAATTGAAAAACAAGATCGTTTCAGAATGCAAAGGCAGGCTTACCTCGTGTTACCGACTATGACATTGGCCAATTTTAGAAAGTCGAAAACAATAGAAAGCACTAGCCCAACACTCCTAAGTTTTGTGGCCAGCATGGTGGCACACGGAGAAGTCACGAGAGCCTCTATTACACTGGCACAGTCAATTCAGGCACATATAACAAAATCATACAATCAAACCACATTGGGCTTAGCCGTAAAATTACATCACCGATTTGGATCGAAAGAACTGGTTTCACTATTACACCAGTCTGGAATCACGGTTTCGTACGATGAGGTTCTCAGATTTAGAACATCAGTGGCCATATACACAGGAAACCAACCATACACATTTAGAGGCCTGTCCGAAAATGATGGCAAACTTGCATCATGGTTAGACAATTACGACCTTAACATTTTCACCCCTAATGGTTGCAGAGAAACACATGCATTAGCGATAGAAGTGACACAACAGCCGCTTATTGGAGTGGATGAGAACGCAGATATGGAACCTGCGGATCCAATTATTCCCAGAGTTAGTAAGGCAGAAGTTGACCAAACAAAACTCAGCGAATTGTCGCCAATTGCAATGCAGCACTACGAAGGTCAAAAGAGACCACTACCACCAGCGAGTGACGATAATTATGGACAACCTTATCACGTGATAGAAGAAAGAGTCAATGCCATCAACAAAGCACTGAAATCTGATGTTGAATGGCTGACTAATACAGAGACTGCGGATGATGATAATCCGCCCGCTGAGTGGTTCGGTTATATGAATCATTTAGCCAGAGAAAACGGATTGGTATCCAAAGCCACACGATACATATATGGTCCACTGATAGATGCTACCCCTAGCCACCCAGACACAATTCTTACCAGCATTCTATTCATAGAAGAATTCATGGAGTCACATGGTCAGAAATATGTACACATTGTTGCTGATCTACAACTCATTCAAAGTGACTATTCAGATCAAATGGTCAGACCCAATAAGATGGAAACATCTGATGGTAAGACCTGGAGGAATGCACACCCTTGATGTCATTCCTAGGATGCATTGGATGTCCTGATGAAGGGTTCGGGATTGGAAGAAATATTGAATTCTGCATACAAGGGCGTCAGTAGCATGTTGAATGGAAAGGTATGGCCGAAAGCTCTCAGAGGCCATCGTATGGGTTGTAGCCGCGCTACTAAAATAAATGTGTTTTGTCCGGTTAAAATCACACACGATGCCATCGATGAAGTACTCCAGTCTGTCCGGTCATCCAAAACCAGCCGCTTGTGGATCGACTGTTTCATATTACCCGGTAGTCATAGCTCACATGTTTGTTAGAGCAGAGCGGGAAGGCAACTATATCTTGCACATGTATTGCATGACGAGGATGCTGCCATATTTCTTCGCAGCAGGTCACTGGAACTACGCCAGGTACATCACGTATCATCTGACAGAGTTCTTGACACATGTTGATGAAGAGGCACTTGCTACATTCTACATAGGAGTCATCATGTGTGCAGACACAAAGATGGGTGCTGGAATGGGTCTTCTCTGATCAGTTCGGTGAACAGACGTACATTCGCTATGGGAAAGCCAAGGGGGGATTGGTTGGGTTAACATTGTCCCCTGATCAGGTAGCACGCTGGATTCTGTCCTACCATGTCTGCAACACAGTGTCTCAAGCCATGGACGACATGTTCACTGATCGCGAGGACGATGAGTATGATCCCAAGACGAACAAACACAAAGAAGAGGGAGATAGAAGAAAGAAACTTGACCTTGCAGACAGACAGAAAATTGCCAAAGAGCTAGAACGGTATCCCCACCCTCTACAGCAGGCTGATGCAGATGTTCTGCTCAATGTGGTAAATGGTCGTGTGGCAGATGAGACCGTGAATGTTCATGTTTATGCGCTGTCAATTGGAGAGCGCATGGCAACAAAACTTCAAAGGATGTTTGCCTACTGGTTTCTACAGTGTTATCCATTCTAAAGTTGTGACCAATGGAAGCAATGAAGAAAGGGGTAAAAGTGGGTGACACCACCGTCTATGACATGGAAAATGCTCTATGGTCGGTTACTGGTGCTGTCACAAAAAACGAGACGTCTCGTTGGAGAGTATGTTGTGCTTTGAGCTGGCACCTATGCCACCTGCCCTCTTCGACGATTATGGAAGCATGCGTAAAAGCTCAAAATCACAACTGCTCCACAAACTTGCAGTTTGGTCAACAGATATCACTGTACCCGATGCTCAGGTGATCGACGGAAATGAAATGTTGTATCATGTAACATGGCCGAAGACAGGCACAGTCCAAACATCTACATCAGAACTTCGTCCGGGCTGTGGAAAAGGACCGTAAAGTGATCGTAGTCTTTGACAGATACGTAGATGGTTCTATTAAGACTCATGAGCGACTCCGCAGAACCGGTTCAAATGTATGTCCCACTCTTAATCTCACCCTTCAGACAGCATTACCTGCTCGAGATTCGATCATGAAAAGTACACACAACAAAAGGTCACTGATTAAAGTATTTTGTGCCGAACAGACGCCCGTCAATCTGACGATGGTCGGTGAAGAGTCAGAGTACTTGCATGAGGAAGCTGACTGTATCATCATCAGCTATGTATTGTCTCTTATCACGCAGAAGTACGAGCACATTCAAATAGTATCTGATGACACAGACGTGTTTGCATTGCTTGTGTACTTCTGTTGGAAGTGGCACTGCACGGTACAACAATATCCATGAAGAAGTCTGATGGGAGACTAATTGACATCAATGCAACCGCTGAACACATGGGTGCCAAGTCGAACCAAATTCTGGTCTGCATGCAATTACTGGATGTGACACTGTCATCGCTACATGTTCGGCAATGGGGAAAGTATCGGCCGTTGCAGCCATGGTGAAACATGATGTTGGACTGGACATACTTGGAGAACGTACCGCATCTCTGGAAGATACCATCAGCGTTGGGCATAAGTTTGTCAGTGTCATGTACAAGGGAAAACTGCCACATACGTCCATGAACCGACTCAGACACACCCTCTTCATGAGTAAGAGGGATACGCCAAAGATCAAGACGTTACCACCAACAGATGCTGCACTCAACGAGCACGTAAAACGAGCTCATCTGCAGACTATGATCTGGAAAGCAGCAGATCAAACGGAACCACCCAATGTCGATGTGGCCAGTATGGATGGGTTGTGACCAACGGAATACCAGTACCTGCACAGGAGTATTCGATGTTGCGCCCCACCACAGCTAATGAAAGTTGTTGCATGTGGCTGCAGTGCACAAAACGCTTGCTCCAGAAGTTCATGCTCATGTCAAGGAGCTGCTCTGTCTTGCACATCTTTCTGTAAGTGCATGTCACTGGACAACTGCAACAACCCACAACAAGAAGTCGGATGACATTGACTCGGACATGAAGATGAAGATATGCCCAATGAATAATAACATCGGTGTGAGACTGATTATCCGTGAATGACCAAAATTTAGCTAAATAAAGTTGAATATAGCGACCAAATATTGTGGCCATCAATATACACCATGAATTATAAGATAACCACTTAATAGTCTTCCTTGATATTGAAAACGTACATACATATATCAATATCAACATTTTATTGCACTTCGAACCAAAGTTATGGATGTATCTAGAATTTGGTCCTTCATGGCATTCATTTTTGGCGGCCATCTTGAATTTATGTCATCATAATATATCCTGAATAGTAAGCAAACCTCAGAATCGCATTTCCTGACCTTGAAAACATACAAATAGGCACCAACATCAGCATTGTAATGTACTTGGATCAAAAGTTAGGCAAATATCAGTATTTTAGTCCTTCGTGGCGGGCATCTTGGATTTACATCATCAGGGTTTACTCTAAATTGTAAATTAACTTCAGTATCACATTCCTCAACCTTGTAAACATATACATAGACACCAAAACCATCGTTGTACTATACTTAGAACAACTGTTATGTCAATATCAAAATTTTGGCCATTCACGGCAGCCATCTTGAATTCTGGAAAATGCTCAATGATGACAGAGTGTCATCAATCGGTTTCTGATTACACACACCATGAACTACTAAAATCAATCAAAAAACGTTAGTAGTACCCTACTGCACGGTATACCTCCAGTACGACTCGACTACTTCTACCATGCACAGACAAAAGCAAGCTCATGGCCATACTTGAGGAACTACCAAAGAAGACGAGTGAAGGTGGGCAGCAGCCAGACGACGTCACTCCTGATACGGCTTCACTACCACCGAAGAAGGTGACTGTTATAGACGGCATGGCAGTGGTGCAGGCAATGGGTAAGCCACAATGGGTCAAAACGTGTGCCCAGTGGGCTGACCATTTCACTGCAATACTTGACAGCAAGACCAAAGAGTATGACGAGGTCCATCTGGTGTTTGACCGCTATGATATGCGTACGTCACTGAAGGAGGCCACACGGGAGAGGCGCCATGGTGGCAAGCCAGCCATGGCTTACCACGTTGAAGACAGCACGCCAGTGGGAAAGATGACAGCAAAACAGTTCCTGTCGTGTACATCCACCAAAGATGAACTGACTGTCTACCTCGCAAAGAAATCTCTAGACCACTTTCACGGGACGGACCAAGGTCTTCATTGTCACTTCAAGGCAGGATGTCCTTTCGAACTGCATGGATGTACAACACCTTCGCAGCTCCCAGAAGAGGCTGACACAAGGATCATCCTGCACAGCCTGGATGCCGTTCGAAGAGGTGCAACACAGCTGTACATTCAGTCACCTGATACTGATGTTTTCATCCTCGCAATCCACGTTACCATGAACTATGCACAGACACATACTTTGTCACGGTGTGGGAAACAAGAAGAGGCAAATCGCACTGGCACCAGTAGTGCGCGAACTTGGTGTCACGAAGGCTGCAGCATTACCGGGTTTCCATGCCTTCACTGGAGCAGATCAGACAGGCCGGTTTGCTGGCAAGGGGAAGCTGACCTGTTGGCAGGCACTGAACAAGTGCCCTGCTGAGGTGTTATATGCCTTTGCTGACCTTGGAACCTCGGGCGAGCTGGCATCTGGCACGGAAAGTGCCATTGAGGCATTTGTATGCCAGCTGTACGAGCCCGGCACCACTGTGAAGGATGTGGGTGATTCTGAGATGGCGACTGTTCACGAAGAGACTGCTAGAGTCTCAGAAGCTCCCGCCGACAAGGGGGGCTTTGCATGAAGCCATTCTTCGGGCACAGTACCAGTCCATGGTATGGTACCAGGATGATGTAGCCAACCCACAGCTGCCACCAGCAACAGATTATGGATGGATGGCAGAAGGAGACCAACTGATACCTACCACAACCAAGGACCCTCCAGCCCCAGCTGCCATCACACATCTCATCAAATGTGGCTGCAAGAAGACCAAGTGCATGTCCCACTGCTCTGCAGATCTCAGTATCTCAACTGTTCTGAGATGTGTATGTGTGGAGCAGATGAAGAGGTTGTGTAGCAAACACCAGTCAGGAACGCCCCATTGGGATCGATGACGAGATGAGGAGGAGGACGGAGATCCTTCAATTTAGCAACACCGAAATTGGGTGAATCCCTCAAAATATTGAACGCAAACAGTGCAACAGTTGCTTGTTCTCTCTGTCCTGACTTTCTGTGATCATTTTATAATTCAAGATGGCCACCAATGTGAATATTCACATCATGTATGAGATTACACATGATCTTATTGGATTCTCTATCCCCAGATATGTAACTTTGGACATTAAAATCAAGACTATATGTGGTTTAGAAGTGAACATAATGAAAGAACATGTTTCCACATGCGCCATTTTGAAATCCAAGATGGCTGCTATAACAACCCTTTGTATCATGTGTAGGCGATTCAAATATGTCTTAACGGATTCTCTGTCTCCAGAAATGTAACTTTGGACATTAAAATCAAGACTATATGTGGTTTAGAAGTGAACATACTGAAAAAACATGTTTCCACATGCGCCATTTTGAAAATCCAAGATGGCTGCTATAACAACCCTTTGTATCATGTGTAGGCGATTCAAATATGTCTTAACGGATTCTCTGTCTCCAGAAATGTAACTTTGGACACTAAAATCAAGACTCCAGGTAGTTTAGATACCAAGATAATGATGAATATAGATTTTCAACATGTGCCATTTTGAAAATCCAAGATGGCCGCCATAAAGAACTTGAAAAAAATGGAGACATATTTTTTTGACAATCTATATCATCCATGAAGACATTCCAATCAGTCTCCAAAAATTAACATTTGAAACCAACGGGAAAACGTTGGCTCCCCCACTATATGATCGCTTTCTGCACTGGCAGGACATGCGTAACTGCCAACTGTTACGATTTTTCCGTATTTGTTCCGGAAAATACGTTCGATAGACGGTAGTACAGATTACAATTAAAAGTACGATTTTTAATCAGCGCGGGTATATCTGGAATAATTAAATAATTATTTCGTTTAAACACAATTCTGCCAATAATCCTATTGTTTTATTTACCCGTAATCATACTCGTCTAGGCGCTTACCCTTTGATTATTTGAGCGCTCAGAGATATTGATTTATTCATCACGTAATTCGTATAATGTCTGCTCTAAGCGTGCAGCCAGCGAATTTGGGGATTGTTTTATCGGAAGAAGTTAGGATAACACATCTGTTCATCTATGATTCGGTGAGCTTCACTTGCTTTTGTTGATGAACGGGGATCTGTGGTGATCTATGGTTCTTACGGTTCATCACGCTGGCCCAGGAGGCATTGTTTTGTACATGTTTCGATTAGGGCGAGGCTACCTATCTAGTTTGTAGCAGTGTTGTTGCAAAAGGATAGTGTTTCACTTTGGGTTAATGATTTATTCTCTTTGTCTACTATACATGGGTTTATATGTATAGGTTTTGATCTGGCTTTAGGGCCAGTTTGACTCCTCGGCACTTGCTTGCTAGGATGACCTTAGTGCTTAGGGCGTTTTATACTGTGTTCTCGATATGTACGAGTCATGTGTCGTCATGGAGACAATGTTAAGACTTTGAGTATAATCTCAGTTGAGCTAGGTTGCGTGTGAAGTGCCGGGCGACTACATTCGCCAGGGCTTCGTCTGGTAGCAGCACTATACCATGAGTATTCTCCGCGTGCCGAACCAAAGTATAGCTGTTGGAGTCTACGAGTCAGGTCCTACGGAGACTAGCGTGGTGGTGTCTTGTCTTTATCCACCCTCATCTACTTTCGTAGAAAAGGGGGGGGGGCCCGCTTTGGGCTCCTATGATTCTAGGGTGAGACCATGTTATTACTATATTGGTAACACCCAAGTTTGTACCTAGGCCAAAATATTTTTGTCCGTTTTGAGGGTTTTTAAATTCTGCCTTACCATTTCCGGTCGAGGATTGAGTAGTGAGAATACCTCCCACCATCACTACGAATTCTTTGCAACCATTCAGGTTAGTTTGAAGACATAAAAATGGAAAATTATTACTAATTTTAGTTTTTATTATTCATACTCACCTGAATGGTAAGGTAGACCCTCCTCCCGTACCCCGCTTGATGGTTTCATTTTCTCTCTACTTAAGTTTACTTCGGGCTGTTTCTACTAGCAGTTTCATTTCCTTATGGAAATGAGTAACTTTTTGAAGCTGTATACCTAACAATAATAGAAGGGGTTTAAATAGCGGACTAGCCAACTGGCTGAGTGTAGAGCGGAATGGTCTATGGTGGGTTATTTGAGTGATTAGAGTAGGCAGATTTTTATTATTAGGACGATTTCATAGCAACCTAATCGTTTGCAACCATTCAGGTGAGTATGAATAATAAAAACTAAAATTAGTAATAATTTTCCATACTCTGGTGCTGCTATTATTTATTTGATATTTATTGAGCAAACTGTGATACTCTTGTACATATAATTGTAAATATTTGTAAATATTATGCCTGTAAATACTTGTTCAATTATGTTTGTTAAATCCTGTTCAATTATATTTTGTGAATAAACATGTTTTTCAAGTTTTTTTACGAATATTTCTATTTTTTTCTAAGACCGCATTGCATTTTCCGTTAGCTAGTGTTTTCCAGTTTTTATATGCAAGTCTGATTTGCATTGTCCGATTGAATCAAAATTACAATCCCCGGGGTTGACTGGTAATCGCACCATAAAGGCGTGTGCGCCCGTCAACCTCAGGTTTTTTATTTGGTTTTTATTTCTGTGTCCGATAGACCAGTTATATTTGCTAGCAAACTTTTTCTAAGTCCGAGTACACATTCACCAATGTTTTGGGACATTTTTTACGGGTACACATTCAACACTTTTTTTGGGACGTTTCTCCGGTAATTACTTGTATCCGTGCGAATTGAGCTTGCCACTCGTGACTGTATGTTAACATCGTTATCAGCGAGCGAGAGAGCGAGAGAGCGAGTGCCGTAACGGGCAACGCATATTTGTAGTATCGGTTTGGCTGCAAACTTTTTCTAAGTCCGAGTACACATTCACCAATGTTTTGGGACGTTTTTTACGGGTACACATTCAACTTTTTTTTTGGGACGCTTCTCCGGTAATTACATTTCTTTCTTCAGTAATTACTTGTATCCGTGCGAATTGAGCCTGCCACTCGCGGCTGTATGTTGACATCGTTATCAGTGAGTGAGTGAGTGAGTGAGTGAGTGAGTGAGTGAGTGAGTGAGTGAGTGAGTGAGTGAGTGAGTGAGTGAGTGAGTGAGTGAGTGAGTGCCGTAATGGGCAACGCATAGGAGGCCATTTGCTTAAATTATATTTGAGCCGGTTACACTCGGTCCTGGACAATACACACCAATTATATCAGCTATTCGTGTTTTCAATTGTCAATTTGGTAATTGGCAATGGGCTGTTCCTTTTTACAACATTTGTGTCGGTAACCTATAGAAATTACGAATCGACGGACAAGGGTGCAAGAACCCGGATGCGATAGGCTGTTCTTTCAATAATGCGACGACAGTTCGGGTAACACAATTTGCACCTGTGAAACATACCCTCTCAATATCGCTGACGCAGCAACGTGTTTGGCGTTTTAATTACCCGCATTGACTGCAGACATCATTGTTAATTCGCGCTTCGGTAACGCCGCAGGGTACATTGAAATCGGGATTAGCGGTGACCGTTTAATGAAATTGGATCACTAGTTTGGGACGATAATTAATGACCGCTGGCCGTGTTAGACAAGTGACCGTTGAATGAAAGCGTTTTATATAGCAACTAGATGGCCGCAGCCTGCATGTCGCACCTTGTGGCGAGGCAAGGACACTAAAAAAAAAACATATAGTATAACGAAAAACTTGACCAAAAAACTTAACCAAAAACTTTAACCAAAAAACTTAACCAAAAACTTCAAAGTAATTTGACCTTGACATTGGGCACAGGGGCCGCACGGGAGGGGGGTAGAATGAAAATATAGATGATGATAAACACCCATGTGAAGTTTCAAGGTAATGGGCAAAGCAGTTGCAGAGATATAGTATAACGAAAAATTTTAACCAAAAAACTTAACCAAAAAACTTAACCAAAAACTTTAACCAAAGAACTCAACCAAAAACTTTAACCAAAAAACTTAACCCAAAAGTTTAACCGGACGTACGTACCGTACCGTACGCCAAAGTGCCGACTATATCGCGCTTTCCGCAACCGGGCGCGACAAAAACGAGCCGGGGGGCAGATTTGAAGTGGCCGCTTAACGGCAGTGACCACCCGAGCAGGATCAACTGTAGTTGGAAACCTTACAAAGTCTCTCAGAACACACATAAGCCGGCGCGGAGGTGGCATTGCAGGCTCGCGCGGACATTCTACCGGCCACAGCCGTCGCTAATTTCCAGCGGTCAAAATACGTATTAGGACACACTGGCCACCCTGGATACTGCCGACCCAGGCACGGAGAAGCTGCAACGTTGTCTAGGTATACGGTTGGTGACACTAACGACCACTGTCGGACAACGGATCGGGGCACTGGTGAATATGGCATTCAAAGACGGACAGCGTGCTGATCTGAAGAAAGACAAAGAGCATGGCAAAACCTACAGAAACGTGGCCGTGGCGGTTCATAAAACTACAGTTAGCGCGAGACCAGCAAACATCCCGATGTCGACAACTGTCTACCGCCAGCTGCTTTCGTACTCGAGGCACCGGAGGCTACGTCCGCGAGACCATATCGCAGCGGATACGAGTGGCAAGTCGTTCGTGGGAGACTCCAGCGGGGCCAGTTACATCATGCGCCAGGCGTGGAAGAAAGCTGGAATGGATCAGAAATACGGGCCGTATTCCATTACGAGGATGCAAAAGAGTCTAATAACGACAGGCCGCCGGATAATGCCCGTAATCGCCGGTGACCTGGCCGATTTGATGGGACATTCGCAATAAAAGGCCACCCGCTATTATGTCGATGATCGGTGGACAGAGCCGCGAGTACCCTCGTCCAGCTGGAAGGCATCCAGCAGGAGGGGCTGCGGCTGGAGAAAAAAGATGAGGAGGAAGTAGAACAGGAAGCGGAAGTAGAACAGGAAGAGAGGAAGAGGAAGAAGAAGAGGAAGAGGAGAAACAGGACGATGACGGAAGAATCATGTTTGACAAGTGTGATTTTGAAATGCTGACGCTCTGCTGGCGTATATCGAGAGCAAGCGATCCGTCAATAAATGGTCGAAGGAACAGGCTCGGAAGTACACAACTGTTGCCAGAATGAGAACTAAGGCCGTCGCGGAGCATTTTGCGGCGCAGTTGGAGGTGGACCTTGAAGAATGGCTGCAGGGCCATTTCCCACACGACGACGAAAGAATCACGCTCGTTCTCGCAGACATGTTTGGCAAGATATTAGGTAGTTCCAAACGTGGGAAACAGCGACGAATAGAAAAGTCCTCCGTCTACGACTACACCTCTAAGGTGGCGCAGATGCAAATGAAAGACTTCGAAATCACAAAGTCTAAGACCTACGTAGAAGAACAACGAGCAGAGAAGCGACAATCATGAGGGCCAAAATCAGATAAATGGAAATAACATGCCGACACTTTTTTTATAAATATTTATGTAATGCATTGAATAAAAACGCCTTATTTTTGTGTGTTGACTTGCTACATATGACAAGGAGATATCAGAGATAATTTTGTTTTATTATGTTTGGTAAGTAGGATTTTATAAAAAAAAAAAAAAGAAGAAATATGTCATGCTTTTTTAGCCTCCTTATGTGATGTGCTGAAGGGGCTATGTCAAAAGGGACACAGCCGACTTAGTATTTGACAAAGAGATGACCTTTTTATTTTATTTTGAAACTATGGTGATCTTTCTTCATAATATGTGACCCGCCATATCGAAATCAGTTGGAAGTCGCGATTTTCGAAGCAGAGATAATCAATCGATAATATGTCAACAAACTCAAGAAATATTAATATTCAGGTTTGTATCTATATTTACTTATTAATCATTTATCTTTGATTTACCATTAAAAACAATACTCAAATATGCATAAAACATGTATTAAAAGACCTTTTTGTGTGATTGGTATAAACTGATAATTATTCAATTTATGTTAATTAATCGCCTACACACGCTGTTTTCTGAACCAAATCTGTCAATGTTTATGTAGGTCAAACACGACATGTCTGGTATGTAAATTTAGCTAAGATGACGTACTTTCTATGTGTGGTATTTTTAGACACAAAGGGCACACTCTTCTAACAATCAGAAGCTATAAACGAGCACATTTTATTCGAAATCATATTCCCAGGTTGCTACGTAGTGCCGTATCGAAGAATTGATTGGTTGAAAGCCGTCACGTGTTCGTTTTCGCCTATTTCCGGTAGAAGATATTTTGGAAAAGCCACATCTATAGCGTTGCGAGTCCAATATTTTTGCCGAATAATCAATCAAATACATTTATTTTTGTTAGTACAAAGACGTCAGTATCTTAGTAATTGAATGCTGCAACAGAACGAGTGTTGAAAAGGTAAGTTTGTTGCCGATAATATCCCCAAAATTGAAGGAACCGGGGCGAATCGCTACCGACATGTGGTTTCCAGACATTATTTTCTAGATTTAAGCACCATTCGCTCGATATAACGTCCATTGCCCCAGATGTAAACAACATGCATGAATTTATTTTATTTCGTTGACATAATGTGCATTTTTACGAAAGCAAGTCGGAACGGCCCCAGTCCGAACACGTAACTGCTGCATACTATCCATAGGCTTCCCTAGCAGAGTAGCGAATCAAATCTGATTCGCACTTTGGCTGTTAATTACAGTATATTTTCTAGACTTTTAAATATAATTTTTTTTTAGCATTATAAAAGTAAAACAAACTGATAATTCTTAAACAAATTGTAGTAGGTATCGAAGATTAAATATTGCCTTTTCAGTAACTGGACCCCAATATTTATTTTACATTTAGATTTTGATAGCCACTGACTGGGTCATTTTAAGATGCTAGGTTAATTTTACACACAAGGCCATCTGTATCTTTAAATTTATTACAAAACAGTTGTAATAATTATGGTCCAAACATAATACTGACCTTAAATTTTGTGCAAACATATAGAAACTATGCTGTAATTATTAACAGCCAAAGTGCGAATCAGATCTGATTCGGAACCCTGCTACTTAAGTAAAGGCATCGTCCCGTAACCTGATACGGACAACATGGTAGTAATTTAGAGTTACGGTTCCGCAACTAAGTGAATTGATGCCCAATCTTTTGCACAACAAGTCAATGTCAGTCACCCCCGGCACATATGCATGTTTTCTGCCCATTGTCACTGTGAGTTACATACCGTGACGTAACATCTGTATTAAACGGTCTTTGTACAGGCCTGGGCAAATGGTGGGGATAACTATGAAATGGCACCGCCCGTATACGGGTCATGACCTATTTCTTTTTTAGATGAGCCATCTTGAGAGGGGTGACTCCGCCCCGCCACCCCCACACTTTATACAGGCCTGTGCAAAGGGTGGGGGAACACTATGACACAGAGATGGGTCATGGCCAATTCATTTTTAACGTTAAAACTTGAGCATGTCTCCCGCCCCCCCCCCCACACTTTTTAATAACAGGCCTCTGGGCAAGGGTGGAAGAAAACAATGGCCAATTTTCTTCTACATTGCGACTTTTAAGCCATTTTCGAGGGGTGTCTTGCAGGCCTGGTGAGGGGATTTCACATTAGCATTTAGCCAATTTCATGGACACTTTTCTAGTTTTCTGACATGCTCAAGCGGGATATACATTGCCGTTATAGTTCTTCAAATATCTTTGTTTCTAGCAGTTAATCACCAATGATAAGTATACGTCTGTGCAATTAAATTCTGAATAATAATCTATTTTCCTTTAATTTCAGCTAGAATGGCTACCTCGGCTGAAACAGTTGCACGTGCTTTGAATGAAGCAAATCTGACAGGAATTACCAATGGTGACGCTTGGAATGATTTAGTTCAAAACTTCTTTTTGAATGATAACGACAGTGAGTCAGATAGTAGTGCCGATGATTTTGACAGTGATCACAGTGACGATTCTTCAAATGTGAAGGAAAGTGTCAGCAACTCCACCACCAGTTCAGATTCTGGATATACAGAGAGTGACACACCTACCATCGTTGTTGACGAAACTGCATCCATCATGAAGAATGCTGACCTGAATCTACTCAGCGAGGATGACAGGGCCGAAGAGGAACAGATCCAGAACTTCCGATGCAAGTGTAAGCAGAACAATGGATTACCATGTTATAGCCAGTTCATGTGGGAGTCTGTTCGGCTGTACCGACTTCAGATGCACGAGTTCGAGCGACACGAGAAGGATTTGGTCATTCTCGCTCAGATAGCAGCACCATATCCTCAGCGGTCCGACGATACCCAGTCGTCTAGGAAGAAGGCACAGAAGACGCGGAAGCTGTCGAGGGTACTCTACTACCACGAAGGCAGGGAGATCTGTCGGGATATGTTCAAGTTCCTCCACAGGTAAGTTCATGATACAATTACAACATAGATATGGTACCCAATGCGGCACCTGGTACTTCTGGAGCTAAGTGATTGATGCGATATGGACCTGGCACCAGGTCAGAATATTCTAATTATGCCACCGGGTTTCGAAGAAACGGGTGGCATATAGTGTTTGGTCCGTCCGTCTGTCTGTCCGTCTATCCGTCCGTCACACTTTTCGGCTAACCAATTTGTCAGTTTCTCAAATATGCTGCAGGTGGCATCCGCGTTTGACAGACGCATTTCTTGTTTCAGGACTGAATATATAGTTCTGTAAATATCGAGTTCTGATTTTGGGAATTTCCGTCATTGTGGACAGGTTGAATACGGTATAATACATCTCGTTGGCTCGGCCTTAAATGACCCTGTCAGTTGATAGGACGTTAAACACCAATACTCAATCAATCAATTTTAAATTCAGATTCTGATATGTGACACACCAACAAATTGGCAACAATACATGATCACCAGCACAGTATCTACTGCTTGTCTAAATGTTAGCCAAATGTGGAGTTGGTCCAAGTTGTTAGAGCCCTGCTAGCGGTATATATATAGTGCACATTGAAAGTACATGTATAATAATTAAAATTAATTTTCCTTTATTATGCCACCGGGTTTCGAAGAAACGGGTGGCATATAGTGTTTGGACCGTCCGTCTGTCCGTCTGTCTGTCCGTCCGTCACTTTTCGGTTAACCAATTTGTCAGTTTCTCAAATATACTGCAGGTGGCATCCGCGTTCGACAAGACGCATTTCTTGTTGATGAATGTTTTACCTCTCATTGTACACTATTGTATTTTTCAGTATCAGCCAGGATAAGTTAACTGGCCTGATCAAGTGGTACAAGGAACATGGACTGGCGCCACGGAAGTCTCGAGCTGGGGGGAGAGTCGACAAGAGGGCCCTGTCATTCGAGGACGTCACTCGGGTCGTCACATTTATTACAAACTACGCTGAGGCGAATGCGCTGGTACTTTCGGGCCGTGTACCGGGTTATAAGCGGGACGACATCAAGCTGCTGCCATCTGCCGACACGAAGGTGTCCATTTGGCGGATGTATCAGTCCATCATGAAGGGTGAATGTGAGTATTTATTAAGAACTATGCTTTATATTTACATTATTTCTTTATTAACCCTTACCAACTGAATTAAATTTTGTTTTGTCTGCTGTTAATTTTATATTTTCAATAATTCTTAACAAAAACATGTTTTGGCAGCATATGAGAATTGTCTCGATATTTTTTTTTGTATCGTTTTAAAGCAGACGGCAAGTTTGTTTCCCGCTCTGTAAGTGTTAAAGTAAAAATCACAATTTTATACTTTTGTTGAGAAACAAGAAAATGTGGAGATTCGTTCTTACTTGCGAAAAAAGAAATAAAAGGTGCATAATGTTGAATTTTGCGGGATTTTAGACATTGCACGGGCTCGGCATTACATTAAATAACCATTACATTTATATTTTTCAGGTAATCGTGCTGTGAAGTTGTCAAGCTTCCGATCACTGTGGAAGCAGCTCCTCCCCTTCATCGTCATGACGAGACCCATGACTGATCTGTGTTGGAAGTGCCAGGATAACAACGCAAAGATCTACAAATCTGCTAACCTCTCCGAAGAGGATAAGTCGTCCACCTTGCTGGAGCAAGAAGAACACTTGCGTGTGGTAAAACTGGAACGTTCTTATTATAACTCGCTGGTGAAAGATTTTAAGGATGTTGTTACCGCAAATCAGCTTGACCTCGGTGTTAATCGTGAAAATTCCAGGAATATCGTGTCCCACTACAGCTTCGACTTCGCCCAGCAGGTGTTTTACCCCAATGATCCCCTACAGCCAGGTCCTATTTACTTCCTTGTTCCCCGCAAATGTGCCCCGTTTGGAGTGTGTTGCGAAGGTGTACCGAAGCAGGTGAACTTTCTTATCGACGAAGGGTCATCTACCAGCAAGGTATCAAACAGTGTCATCAGCTACTTGGATTATTTTTTCACTCATTTTGGCCTCGGAGAGACAGATGTAAACTTACACGCGGACAATTGTAGTTGCCAAAATAAGAACCGTTTCATGTTATGGTATTTGTGCTGGAGGACATTATGTGGGAAGCACTCCAGTATTGGGATTCATTTTCTGATTACGGGACATACAAAGTTCGCACCAGACTGGTGCTTTGGTCTGCTAAAGCAAAAGTACTGGAAGACGCCAGTTTCCTGTCTTGCGGACATCTCCAAAGTCGTCAGCGAGAGTACGGTGACCGGTGCGAATGTTCCTCAACTTGTCGGCACAGAAGATGGAACGCAGTTTGTTCCAACCTGTGACTGGCAGACATTCCTCGCCCCGTATTTCCGGACATTCCCTGGAATTAAGTCTTACCAGCACTTTCGTTTTGATGCTGATCATCCATGCGTTGTATTCTTTAAGACATATTCCGATAGTGTTGAAGAATCGTTTAAGCTGCTGAAATGTGACGACAAGCTGCCACCAATGGAACGACCGCGGGCCCTGAACATGCCAGTCCTTGACGACACGAGAGTGTCCTACCTCTTCAACAAGATTCGTCCGTTCGTTCGTGAAGACGTCAGGGATGTGGTTTGTCCTCCGCAAACCAGCCGGAAGCGTGCCCATGAGAACTGATTAGTGATAACCGGGACTTCGCCAACACTATTGGGGCTACTGCAACCGATGGTTGTCATGCCAGTTACCACAACCAGCAGTAGTGTATAGTGTAAATATATAGTGGAAAACATGGATTATCATCACAGCAACAATAGAATCAGCTAAGTCTGCATGGCATGTTTTATATTTGGCATGTCGACATGTAGAATCTTAGACTAACATATTTATTTATTTTCAGAACACCTAAGTGACCGTGGAACATGTGCGACCAGTGTAGCCCCACCAGATCAGATTGATCTGGGGCAACACTGGTCGCACAATTCGTAAAGTCCCTTTTGTTAGTCATGGGCCCAATATTTTCAGGAAAAAGATTAATCGGTGAGGTCTGTATTGTACTTGTACATGTATATATAGCTGTATGTAATAAAAATCATCTTTTAGTTGAACCATGATATTGAATGTGTTTAATTTGTCAAACCCCCTGCGGGTGGGCAGAGATCACTAGCAGTGCTGCTTCTGATTCCTAGAATAGAATAAGTCACCATAGCCCTTGCTTCTCATGCAAGAAGAGTTAAAGTGGATGGGGTGCCAAGTAATTTGGTATGGTAATGGCACCTGGCACCAAATCAGGATGTCATAAATTCAGAGCTGAAATACGACTTCATGCCTCATGTGTATTCCAGGCTCTAAATTATTTTAAGTTGCTGAGCCGTAAAACACCTTTTCATCATCTGCCGAACACCAATGCATTTTAAAGGAATGGATCCAGTAAAAGTTTCTAAATCTCAAACGCATAATATTGATTGGTTGAGCCCAGAGTTTTACAGCTGTGGGATCATGGCCTTGCAAGTTACATGAATGTTTTGTTCAGCAGAATAAAGATCATGTAAGCCTTTTAGAATCTAGTATTATTACTGCTTTTCGTCTGTTGTCGTCCAACACAAACGTCTTTGCAATTAATTAAATGTAATGTAATCACAGCTACTGCAATGTTCACTACACAGTCAGTACAGGCTTGTTGATTATTATACATGTACATGTATATAGAACACATGGAGACATTTACATTTCTAGTGTCCACATCTGTTTAATAATACTAATTTACATGTATACCATGGCATGCAATGACCGGTGTACATTGTCAAAATTACGAAGGCACACATTGTCCCACATGTAGGTCACAGTAAATACTTACGGTATAACTACTTACGAACAATTGTGTATCATTAGACTAACATTTATTTTTCAGTATAAATTGATCAAAACTGGACTAAAATTTATTTTTCAGCATAAATTGATCAAAACAGGATCTTTTTGCTATTCAAGTATGATATAATTATATTATTTCTTGTACCCCAATTAAGTTCTACTAAGAGTAGTTAGAGACTGGAACTCGGGTTGAGTAAAAAAAAAAAAAAAAAAGGTAATTTTCAAAATTGGGATTTTTTTTTAAATTGGGAAAATAATTATTCTTTTCGGCATTAGGACTGGTAATGTTTTCCCATAGGGGTAAAATCGCTGAAAAGCAATTAGAATAGTTAATACACCAGCTAAATCAGGGATTAGATCATAAGGTGTGAATGTTTACTTTTCCTGTCGTTGGCGCCATTTAAAAAAAATTAATCCAAAACTACCCTACATTCACTCCAAAATAGTTAAAAAAACTAACAAAGCAAATACAGACATGGTGACATCATTTTGAGGATTAGCCATTTCCCTTCAATTTGGTACTAAACATGACTATGTAAGTAATTTGTAACATAGTGGTTGCTATGGTGTTTTGATTCTACTGTGGTGCCGGATTCGGATAATTTCGGCAGGAATTCCTGTGTCTTTGACTGCGATTTTCTATGAATATTGGTCGCGAGACCATTATTCTTGCAAATGGCATAACTTTGGACTGGAACAAGATACATGGATGATATTTATATCACTGTAAAGCACATTGAATGCTCTACAAGTTGGTAGCATTATCTCAGTTTTTTTTTAATTGAGACTTGTGACTGGTTTTGATGTGGTGGGTCACATATTGTCATTGAAATGGTTATTTTTACAAGAAAAAGTATAAAAATAATGCTAAGAAAAATGTGAAGCGTCAGTTATGCTGTCGGTCAAAATAACGGACGACTTTCCTACTGTGTAAATACAATTAATCCGTCGTTTGTAAAGCCTGCAGTATTATCAGAACTAATTAATAAAATATACACTATTTATATAAATATCCATTTCATTTGTGGTGCATTTCGTTTTCAAATAAAAACAAATGTTTTTTATGACATCGTCTGTCGGTCAACATCGTTTGTTTGTTTGTTTATTGGTGTTTAACGGCCTATCAACAGCTAAGGTCATGTAAGGCCGGGCAAACAGGTTCGATCCCGTTTTAACCTGCTGCATTGGGGGGAAAATCCCAAAATCAGAACGGAATATTTACATCGAGATACAACATATTCAGCCCTGAAATTAGAATAACCTGACCTGGTGCCAGGTCCATACTGCACCAAATTCACTTGGCCCCTTCCCCTATTTAAAAGTAATACCGGTAGGATTACTCTTATAAAGGGTATAAGCAGATTCAACTGTCACATACAAAATGCCAAAGACGTATGTCATAATGTGAAGGCCAAACCAGGTCTCCAGTCGGGATTCCGGTAAGGATGAACCCTGATCATTAAATTACCCATCGCATGCTCCCACCTGCCACCCACTGGTCAACATCGTAACGATGCGATACCCAACCCTACTAACCATCCTTATTCAATTGTTCAATCACAATCGAAAGTTGCTATAATTCAGTAATTCACCATGTCCATTGTAGTAAATTCAGTGCCTTTTTAGTATTACCTAATACCACGTCAAACCTTAGACCGCCATCTTAATTTTGTTGTCGTCTGCTCTTTATATTCTATTTTCCATTTCGCTGCAGGAAAACGAATGAAGTGGGATAATTATAATATTGACCCGATTAAACAATCACCGACATATTCTGCCACAAAAAAAAATGCCAATGATTGTATACAGCAACAGCTTTACATAATACATAATACCTCTAGCGTTTCCAATTGTTGCAAAGCACTGGTGATGACTTGCGCACCGGTGTACATATTTCATGTCAAAATAGGTTGTTATTTTGTTTGTTTATTGGTGTTTAACGGCCTATCAACAGCTAAGGTCATGTAAGGCCGGGCAAACAGGTTCATATATATATAGGTAGCGGATTCCTCACAAATTCCTGTTTAGCTACATGCAAAATATTTGCGTCTAGTAACCGACGCAAGAAATTAGACAAAGCGGGTTTATGCAACAGCTCAGTGGTATCTCATCAGGAAACTGGTAACGGAGCTACAGATAAGGTGCGTATTATACCCACTTATTTTAGCAGAATTAATTTTATTTTTTTATCATTTTGTTCCCTATTTAATAATAAAATCAGTAATATATTTGACAAAGTAAAATACAGATAGAATTTGAAATATGGGGGTATAATACTCTTTTGGAGCTCTGGGTGAACATTCCGATACAAAACAGTTTATGCCAGTGCCGACGGCTTATGTCAGCTGCTGGCAATTGAACAATTTGGCAATATTTGTATACAGAGGAAACCCTGGTTTACCTCCTGTGGAAGAAAGCATCTAGTCTACCTTGAGATGCTGATACCTTCACCTTCTTGTTTCTGGGATCATCGCTCGTCGAGAGTTTCCTTTTTGTCGCGTTTGTGGCCACGGCTTTCGGGGTCTGGTTTATAGTATTCTGTACCTCCATGGCGTAGTGGTAGTCCGTATGTTCTGGCATGTCCCACACAGAAACACATTTATTGCACTTTTCGCACGTCATGTAGTCTTCAGAAATGTTTGTCACGTCATCTATTCCTGCGGTATTAGTAGTCATATCTGAATCAGTGTTGATAGTCAAATCATTTTGTGCGTTATTAGATGCAGAGAGGTTGTTTTCTGTTTTAGCAGTCGTAGAATTTTCAAAACTTCTTTTAACAGGGAAATCTGCTTGTGTGAAAGATGAATCATTTCTGGAATTATAGGATGGTATTACATCATTTCCTGTTTTCTTTGTCACCTTACTGTTTGTGATTTTATTGACACTACAACTGGTTAAATCATATCCTGCACTACTGGTGATTTCAAGAATGCATTCAATTTCATGACCCGCATTTCCACAGGAGTTATTTGGGCCACCATGAAGCTCATTTTCTCTTGAATCTGCTCTGCTGTCACTTTCTGATTCACTCTTAGTGTTAGATATGGAGTCGTCCACGACATGGTCAAGAGACGTCGTGTTACTGGAGGAACAGCTTACTTCAAACACACCATCGTTTGTTTGATTGAACTCCGTGTTAGCAGGGCTGTCCATCTGAATGGTGTCCCCATCTTCACCTAGAACAAAACCATCACCAGTAAGGTCACATTTTAGTGGATCAGGTTTTACTCTCTCATTATCACCAGGGTGTTGTTGTACAATACCATTGTTCTTGAAGAAAGACGCTATGCTGCCCACTGGCGGTATATACGAGGTCAATGTACTACAAGTTGACATGGCACTCAATGTTTTCATGTCACAATCATCACTGGCACGCGATAGATTCAGGTCTAGTTTCTGGTTGAAGAATGATTTAATATTCACCTTGGTAGACGTTGAACATATCGCGTCATCCATTTTTGTCTCTTTACATTGTAGACTGGTCTCAGTAACATTTACAGTTGTAATTACATTTTCAGTTGCTAAATTATTCACCTGTTTGCGTTTAAAGAATGATGTGATCGCGGTTTTGTCTTCTGGTTTAACAGACGTGGCCACACAAGCAGAGGATATGGAACTTGAGCAGGACTCAAAATCATCTGCCGCCAGTGTTTGTGTGTGTTTTGGGTCAATTGCTTTTTCGGTCGCTGCAGGGGCTTTTGCAAACAGTGTACTAATGTCGGCAGTACTGGCTGAAATGTCATCTATGAACTTGCCCGCAGATATGCCTAAACACACAATGGCCGGTGACCTGCAACAAAATACGGATGGATCGATTTATTGGCAAGGTCATATAGAGACGGGAATGCATCTGCATTTGATTTGGGGGGGGGGGGGGGTGAGGGGGGTACATAGCATGTTTAACTCTTTGCATGCTAGGAAACTTGTGGGCTATAAATAGTTCAAATACTGGCGGACAAATCATATTTTTTTTCTTTTATTTCTCATTAGTAAAATTTTATTATGAATTGACCTGCAACAAAATACGGATGGTGATCGATTTATTGGCAAGGTCATCTAAAGAGGGAGGCTCGGGGAATGCATTCTTGCCATTTTGATTTGGGGGGGGGGGGGGGGGGGGATGGGGGGGGGGGGGGGGGGGGGGGGCATGGGGGGGGGGGGGGGGGTTGGGGGGCGGGGGGGGTGGGAGGGGGGGTACATTGAGCATGTTTAACTCTTTGCATGCTAGGAAACTTGTGGGCTATAAATAGTTCAATACTGGCGGACAAATCATATTTTCTTTTATTTCTCATTGTAAATATTATGAATATGTCTTGGAATTTCATTAGAATCGAGTCCAGAGGACTCAATTCTAATGAAATTCCAAGACATATTAACGGAGAGAAATAAAACATACTCCTAATTGTTTGGCGGATATTTTCACCGCTAGCATGCCAAGAGTTAAATGATTATTGCAGAGTTGGCGGAAAACTTGTTTCTTGCCGAATACTGGGTCTGCCATGATGCCAATGAGAGATCATAGCTAGTTATTTCCCTTTGTTGTTATTTATAGAAATCCGGTCCAATTTGTATATTTTAGTGTCTTATTGCTTGTAAAAAGGGCAATTTGTTGTTTAAAAGAGGCATTATATTGTTTTCGACTAGTGTTGATTCAGGTTACCCTACATATCTGCAGTCTGATCCGGAACTTCATTATTTGCCAAATTCATATTCTGACACTTATCAAGTTTTAATACAAACAGTGTAGACTCAGAGAAGTGCAGTCTGATCTTTGTCTACCCTGTTTGCAGTCTTAATTTTCGTACCATTCAGTTTTAAGAAATAATTACAAAAAAAAAACAACACAACAGGACCAGTTTCTATAAATAGATTTGCAAAGGGAAACAATTACTAACTACGATCCCTTATTGCTGTCTATTTTGCTTGCTGTCTATTTTGCTGGAGAAGAATTGGATATTTTCCCACAAATTTCATTTCTTTTTTCTCATCAGTCCGACTGGTCTGAAGTTTTTCGTCAGCTCTGATGCAGTCAAAGATTAAATTGTCCAATTTGATATTAAACCATTAGGCATAGCACACGTTTTACTGTTCAGAAAGCTGTGATACAAACATTACTGTCTGTTTCACGAAACCTATCCAAATATTGCTGTCATATAAACAATCCAAAAACGATACTTTTTTCTCTCGATAATATTAAATTAAATCCAAATTTAAGAACGAGACTTCTTTTCATTTCGTGAAATTTGGTCGAACACTGATTTATTGCCAAAAAAACAACAACAACAACAACAACAACAACAACAAGACACCTTCACAGACTATGGGGATTTAACAAGGGAACATTTCTAGAATTTCAGAAATACTGGACGATTTTCCAAATTTAACTCATTTTCTTAGATAATTTTCGAAGCTATCTACCCAGAGTCAATTACAATTGTTATTTAATTTGTTGACTCCTCCCACAGCTCGTCCCGCCTCAATTTCCTCCCATGTTAATTCCCATAGACAAATAAATTTTTAGTAATTAAATCCGTATATGACCAAATTTCATTCAATATTAAGGAATAAATTATTGTTTTTGCCCCGTATATATGGCTGCAAACTTCGGGCAGGTTTTGTGAACCCAATTATAGTGTAATTGTTTGTTTATTGGGGTCTATCAACAGCTAAGGTCATTTACGGCAATGGGTTTAGTACTATATCCCATATATGACCTGTACAAGTACATGTACATGTTCAAGTACATGTACAAATGGGGGAAAATCCCAAAATCAGAACTGAATATTTACAATAAAAAAATTATACATTCAGCCCTGAAATCAGAATAATCCATCTGATGTCAGGTCCTCGTCACACCAGAATCACATGGCCCCCTCCCAAAAACAGTAGGATCAGTAATAATTTTTACTACTTTTATAATGGGCAATAACCCAATTCAACTCCCAGGTAACTAAAGAGCCAAAGATAAAAACGTACCGGAGGGCCAAACCAGGCAAATCATGATTCCTACAAGGAGGAACCCCTACCGTTAATTTACGCGGTCGAGTTCACCCGACCACCACCAACCTGAAGTGTAATACTGTATTTAGTGTACTACTGTATCCACATACCACGAGGCCTGATGAAGAGGGCACTTGTTAAATTGCTGAACAAGGGCCGTCACGTTGTCTGTGAACTTCTTGGCGCTGTACCGAATGATGGCACACGTCCTGGTTGCCGAAACGGGTTTGGGATTACCCTGGTACTCGACGGACAGCGTCAACGACTTTGCTGTTCTCTTATTCTGAAAAATATTGTAATAAATTCAGTATAATAATTCTGCATGTTTTTAATCATCAAATATATGCAGTCGTTAGTTCTATAGAAAAAAATGCATTTCGGGAAAAAATAAATGATAACTCCAGTATACTTGGCAATTTTGGTGAAATAGGCTATATATCCACAATAACTTCTCAAAAAATGTTCGAAATCTGAATAAAATTATTTTTAATATCCCCCCCCCCCCACATTCCATGAAAATGTGGACACCAATAACCAATACTCGTGTGCAGGGCTTCTAAAATTTCAGAATGCCAATCGGTCCAGAGTCCAGACGTAACATTGTCGGCCTGAAGGAGCAGCTAGCCACTACTACACAGACTTCAAAATGAATTGTCGGCCTAATTTGGCTAGCTGCACACACATCAATTTAATTGAATTGAATTAACATTCGGTGTTTCTTTAACCCTCAGATCGAGTTCAAAGTACATCGGCGGTGTGATTTAGGACTTCAATTGATCCTTAATCCCTGATGAGTCACGCATTAGTCATTTATCAAAATGTTTACTAATTGTAGATCACGTGAGCCGGCTCATCAGGATCTGCGTCATTCCTACGTACATGTACATTTTATATACACAACAAGAGTTGTCAGAAGACAACGAAGCTCGCCTGTTGGCAGCCTTCATTCAAACTTGTCACAGTTGTATAAAAAACATGAATATTATATAACTCGACCTTGGGATAAGGGGTGTGCGGTGGACCTTGACATTGAGGTCAGTGGTGGAAGGTGGATCGTGGATTTGATATAGCATGATATAGCATATTAAGATGAATGCATGTAAGAAATATCAATGCGTTCCCTGAAATGAGAAGGAAAACAAAATTTAACCCAGCGTTAAGTTTATGAACACACTAAGTTGCTGATTTTCTACAGCATGATAGCTATTCACATGAGGAATGCATGTATAAATGTGCTAAGTTTGTGACCTTGGCCTTGGCAAAAGGGGTGGGGGGGGGTGGGTCATGGATTTGCTGTAGCACAATAGAGTATTATCAGATGAACACATGTATGAAATATGAAGGTGTTCCCTGTAAAGAAACAGAAGTTATAACAAGAAATGCGTCTGTCGAACGCGGATGCCACCTGCAGCATATTTGAGAAACTGTGACAAATTGGTTAACCGAAAAGTGTGACGGACGGACACACGGACAGACGGACATACAGACGGATGAACGGACGGACAGATGGACGGGCGGACAGACGGACGGTCCAAACACTATATGCCACCCGTTTCTTCGAAACCCGGTGGCATAAAAAGACATTTACTCCAACGTTAAGTTTGTGATGTTGATCTTGGGGAAAGAGGTGGGGTGGGTCATGGATTTGCTGTAGCACAATAGAGGATCATCGGATGAATGTATGTATGAAATATCAAAGCGTTCAAAGTGTAAAGAAACGGACGTTACACAACATTTACCCGAATGTAAAGTTTATGAACATGCTAAGTTTGTGACCTTGACCTTGGGGTAAGGGTTCGGTGGTGGGTTGTGGATTTGCTACAGCATGATAGAGGGTCATCTGAGGAATGTATGTATGAAATATCAAGGCGTTCCATCAAAGGAAACAGTTGTTATCAGACATTTACCCCAACGTTAAGTTTATGAATGTGCCAAGTTTGGGACCTTGGCCTTGGGGTAAGGGCTGAGTGGTGGGTCATGGAGTTGCTATAACACGATAGAGGGTCATCTGAGGAATGCATGTATGAAATAACAAGGTGTTCCGTGAAAGGAAACAGAAGTTATAAGACATTTACCCAACGTTAAGTTTGTGGACGACGCCGACGACGCCAGGGTTATGACATAAGCTCTTCTGCACTTCATGCAGGCGAGCTAAAAATGACCCAAAATACAGCGTAATGTAACAGTTCCCAACATAATATGGAATAGCCCTGGCCAATAGTCAGTGTCAGTTACTGTGGGTTAAATATTACGAACACAGATAAACACAGTGCATGGTTTCTTTATTTTATTTCAACATCATCAGAAATGGCGAGACTAGGAACTCTCGTATCTTTACGCTGAAGCCAGTCTATTTAAGTCACTAATCTGCTATACACCTGTCCCAATTACCACGCGTGTGTTAAGAAAAATCAATATTAGGAGAAACTGAATACACAGCGATTTATTACTTGATACCGTTTTAACACGGATATGCCCAGCGGGTATGTGTCATAAAATGGACATTACTTGGTCAAAAACGGTAAATTTACAAGGTTTATAGCGAAATAGCAGCCGACTGGCAAGTTTTTTCAGATTTCAAAAATCGGTCCAGAACCGACAAACTGAAAATTTTAGAAGCCCTGCTCATGTGCATTCTATTTATGATGTTTCATGTCAAAAATCACTGACGCAGCATCAAAACAATATCATGGACAGCAGAACATGACTGAAAAGTTATGGAAAATAAACAAATGTATGTAATCTTTTGGCAATATAATATGTACATGTAAATAACCTGATTTAGTGCCAGGTCCTCATCACACCACTCACTTAGCCCCACTCACACTAAAAGTAATAGGATTAGCAATAATCTTACTAAGTGGACAAGTCGTGTACCTTTTCTTTGTCCTTGACGAGCCTCTCTTCCACTTCATTTGACAGCTCCGACAACCAAAACTGAACCTGCAGTCGTAAATAACATATGGAAGAATGGAATGGTGCCTAACGGCCCATCAACACAAAAGAGTATCATTTAGCAATTTAGATGAAGAAAATAATAGTAAAATAGTACGTTAGATGTGGTAGTTAACTGGGGCCCATTTCACTAAACTTATTACGACTAAAATGTTTGTAAGTTCAAATTTAAGATTGTCTGTAAATTTCAATTTATGGATTTACATTTATTGAGCATAGGCTGCATATGCAGCCTACGCTCAATAAATGTAAATCCAATAATTGTTTACAAGAAAACATGTGAAATATACAGTCTATCATAAGTCTGCACTTACGAACATTTTAGTCATAAGAAGTTTAGTGAAACGGCCCCCAGGGCTCCAGATAAGGAATTAGTATTATAAGAGTATTGTCACTCCATCATTTCTGAAGCAATTGGGTATTTCAAAATTTTAATTGGGTAAAATAAAATCACACTACTGTTTACACATCAATTGTTGAATAGTTTGCTTCGAAATGAAAACATGTCTTGTCATTTCATAAGAATCGTCTCCTTGGAGACAATTCTAATGAAATACTAAGATGTGTTTTCATGGAAAATAAGCTATAGTTGTGTGTCTGTTCATTGTTTTCTGCAGCATGATAAAGGTACCATAAATTATTTATTGCTTTTTGATACTCGCTACTTCTGATTTCAATTGGGTTTTTGGCAATTTTAATTGGGTATTTACGCATACGCAGTTTATATGGAGCTCTGAGGTAATCAAATGATTAGGGCAAACGCCGGGGGTATGACATAAGCTCTTCTGAGAAGTCGGTAGCTCCAGGGTGGTCTTGGCAGCACCATCTGCCCTTGATACCAGCAGCCTATTTCATCAACATTGCAAAGTATACTTTCCTAGCAAAGTATACTTTGAGGGAGAAATTTTCAATTTTAGAATAAATTTATTAATTTTTATTATACTGAATTTATTACATTATCACAGCCAATTTTGGCTGTGATAATGTAATAAATTCAGTATAATAATTCTGCATAGTTTTAATCATCAAATATATGCAATCGTTAGTTCTGCATGAAATAATGCATTTCGGAAAAATCAATGATTGCTCCCTCAAAGTATACTTTGCAATTTTGATGAAATCGACTATAGAATGACAGAGAGCCAACAAAAATAATCCAGGATTTTTTTTTAACCCTTTCACCCATAAAGTAACTGGAATGGATTTTGATATATATGTTCATTTTGCAACCAATCCAATTGTCACAAACTGATTTTCAGACTAGTCCATCTATGAAAAGGGGGTGTTTTTGTTCTAAAAAAAAAAGTCATCCATTGTATATGCAATTGCCATAAAATAATCCACTGGCAGTTTGCGAGTGGTGTTATACTATCAGGTAATAGGGTTACCTTTTCTCTTGTGTCCAGAGCATTTTTGCCGGTGAAGTTTTTGCTACATCCGATGGATTTTGGCAGCTGTCTGGCAGACACAAGTTCGTAGTCATACCCTCTACATATGCTGTATAGCCACGCTCTGCAAAACACGATGCAATCTCTCAGAAAATGGAAGAATTCCCAGGTGTACTTTGTCATTTTGGGAATTGAGAATTTTCAACAAAATTTGGAAAATGTCAGCTGTTAGAATGTAAATCCAAACTGAAAAAAACAACAACTATAGGACTTAAAATAGTAAAAACGAATAGAAAAAAACGAGTAGTTCAGTGTCTGTAAATGTAGGTTGATTGGATAATCAATGCAACGTTTTATACTATTGTTATTCATGATCGTCTCCAACTTTTGTCTGACTGCTGCGTACCCGGTCTTTGCCCCCATCACTTGCTGCAGGGAGTCCTTCGAGAAGGTAGTTAGGTCGGCCACTGTTTGTACCTGTAGTCGCTCCATGACCTGCTCCCCTAGCTTAGCACCCAGGTGGCGGCTGAAACCACAACACAACAGGGGCCAGTGTCACTAAATATTCCAGGGCTTCAGATAATTAGTAATCGAGTATTGTCTCTCCAACATTTCTGAAGCAATTGGGTATTTCGAAATTTTAATTGGGTAAAATAAAATCTCACTACTGTTTACAATCAACAGATTGCCTCGAAATGAAAACATGACGTCTCGGCATTTCATTAGAATTGTCTCCTTGGAGCATGATAAAGGTACCACAATTTTTTTTATTGCTTTTTGATACTAGCTACTTCCGATTTCAATTGGGTTTTTGGCAGTTTTAATTGGGTATTTAAGCAAACATGCAGCTTATCTGGAGCTCTGAAATTCTAAAACAACAAGAGTACCGAGGTCACAATATTTTTTGCGGTCAATCAGAAAATATGGTAAATGTTGTAAATATTTTTCAGGAGATATCACACATTTTAGGTACAAAATTGCATGGTTCGTCTCAAATATGTTCATGACAAGTCTTAAGAGTTCTCCTGTTTATTAAAATTCCCTGATTTGGGTTATTTTTCGGAGTTCACGAGCTCCGTTGAAGCGGAAACGAGCCATTTTAGTGTATGCATTTTTAATGCTACAAGAATTTCCAACTCACATTTTCCGCAATGGGAGACTTTCAAACATAGCCGACACCTCTGACTGGGACATTATCGTCTGTTTGTTCGGCTTGTGGAATGCACATACAAGCTTCGCCATCATCTGAAAATAACAGGTGAAAGGGTTTAGTTGATTTTTTGTTTGGTTTAAGTCTCTATAACCCTTTCAATCCTAAATAACCATCATAGACTAGCTCATACAAATCTGTGGACTAGTTCATTAATTATATGATTTAGATATTTTTTTTAATTTGAATCACAATGTCCCATAGGCACAACCAGGGATTCCGCTGGCGAAAATAAAAAAAAAGCCACTTCAAAAAAAACAAAACAAGAGGGCCTTCATAATTCGCTCACCTGAACACCAGAGGAGAATGTGACATTGAGTTTTAAAAAAATTGTGCTATTTTTAGATGGCGGGCATCTTGGATGAAGCGATGACTCGTTTTACCAAATCTGGAAATGCTTCACCCAAGGATCTTAACTTACTATGAAGTTTGGCCAGCATCAGCCAGCATCGGTCATGTGTTTCCAGAGAAAGACGTCCAAAATCTTGAATAAATGGATCTTTTGGCGGCCATCATGGATGACAATCATCCGATTCCGACAAATATTGCACCAGAGCAATCACGCCCATTTCTGACCTCGGGGTCACCATTTTAACACCTTTGAAAGAGCATTCTACCAATTTTCGTCGAAATCCGGCTGGCGGTTCATGAGAAATCTTTTTAAGAATTTGTGCTATTTTTAGACGGCGGCCATCTTGGATTAGCGACGACCTCCGTTGTAACAAATCTGAAAAGGCTTCACCCATGGACCATAAGTGTGAAGTTTGGTCACCATGGGCCAAGCGGTTCGTGTGAAGAAGAATTTTGAAATCTCTAATAAAAGAACGACCTTTTGACCTTTCGGCGGCCATCTTGGATGACATGACCATCCAATTTCAACAAAAAATGTACCAGAGCGATCGCCTCTTTGATACCTTCGATTTGATATAGACATAACCATATTCGGTCAAAAATAAAATTTTACCGCACAGGCCACGCCCATTTTTCACCCTGGGGTCACCATTTTAACAACTTGCAAGAGCATTGTACATAGATCATTCCTACCAATTTTCGTCGAAATCCGGCTGGCGGTTCAGGAGAAGATTTTATAAGAATTTATGCTATTTTTAAATGGCAGCCATCTTGCTTTAGCAAATCTGAAAAGCCTTCACCCATGGACCATATCTTTTAAGTTTGGCTACCATGGGCCAAGCGGTTCATGTGAAGAATTGAAATCTCTGATAAAAGAACGACCATTTGGCGGCCATCTTGGATGACATAACCATCCAATTTCGACAATAAATGCACCGGAGTGATCGCCTCGTTGATACCTTCGATTTGATATATAACATGACCATATTCGGTCAAAAATAAAATGTGACCCCACGGGCCACGCCCATTTTTGACCCCGGGGTCACCATTTTAACAACTTTGAAAGAGCATTGTACATCGATCATTCCCTGAAAGTTTCGTCGAAATCCGGTTAGTAGTTCACGAGAAGAAGATTTTTTAAGAATTTATGCTATTTTTAGACGGCGGCCATCTTGGATTAGCGATGACCTCCATTTTAACAAATCTGAAAAGGCTTCACCCATAGACCATAACTTAAGTTTGGCTACCATGGGCCAAGCGGTTCATGTGAAGAAGAATTTCGAAATCTCTAATAAAAGAACGACCTTTTGACATTTCGGTGGCCATCTTGGATGACATAACCATCCGATTTCGACAAAAAATGCACCAGAGTGATCGCCTCGTTGATACCTTCAATATGATATATGACACGACCATATTCGGTCAAAAATAAAATTTGACCCCACGGGCCACGCCCATTTTTGACCGGGGTCACTATTTTAACAACTTTGAAAGAGCATTGTACATCGATTATTCCTACCAAGTTTTGTCAAAATCCGGTTGACGGTTCTTGAGAAGATTTTTGAAAATTTGTGCTATTGTTAAGACGGCGGCCATCTTGGATTACGTAAAGACGTCATTTTAACAATTTTGTAATCCCCCTACCTAATGAGAGGGCTTTTCCAGAATTTTTGGTATGGGGGGGTTGGACGGCACCCCGATTTAAATTTGGATGGGTGGTGGGGTCTTCCAACAAATGAATTTTGTGCATGGTGGGGTTTTCCAAAAAATGAATTTTGTGCATGGTGGGGTTTTCTAAAATTGAATTGTGTGCATCGTGGGTCTATCTTCCTAGGGTGAAATAAATCAAGGTGGCTATTTAGCAGGTGAAATAAATAAAATAAATATGGGGTCAGAATAAATTAAACAAGAGGCCCAATGGGCCTGTATCGCTCACCTAAAAGCCTCCATAGTGGTCATCTTGATTTCACAGACTCTTCACTTACAACTTCAAATGTTCCACAGAATTTGTTGGTACCTTCTGATCTAACATATTGTGAATGTGCATGTGATTTACTGCTATACCTTCGATTTGATATATAAAATGACCATATTCGGTCAAAAATAAAATTTGACCCCTATTTGACCCCTCGGGCCATGACCATTTTTGACCCAGAGGCCACCATATGAACAAATCTGAATCAGCGTTAACTATCCATCATTCATACAAAGTTTCGTCGAAATCGGCCTGGCGGTTTGTGAGAAGATTTTTTTGACAATTTGACCTACTTTTCAACGGCGGACATCTTGGATTTGGTGATGACCTCCATTTAACAAAAAAAATGGACAGGCATTCACCCACAGACCATTACAGTTAAGTTTGGCCAATATCGGCCAAGCAGTTCACAAGAAGAATATGTTTGAAATCTTTAGTAAAAGAACAACTTTTTTACCTTTCGGTGGCCATCTTGGATGACAAAATCATCTGATTTAGACAAAAAATGCTCCAGAGTGATCAACTAGTCGATACCTTCGATTTGATATATTATATGACCATATTCGGGCAAAAATATAATTTGACCCCTAGTTGACACCTCGGGCCAGGCCCATTTTTGACCCAGGGGCCACCATATGAACAAATCTGAAACAGCGCTAACTATCGATCATTCATACCCAGTATCGTCGAAATCGGCCTGGCGGTTCGCGAGAAGATTTTTTAAGAATATGACCTACTTCTCAACGGCGGCCATCTTGGATTTGGTGATGACCTCCATTTTTTAACAAAAATGAACAGGCTTCAACCACATGACCATTACAGTTAAGTTTGACCAATATCGGCCAAGCAGTTTACAAGAAGACGTTTGAAATCTTTAGTAAAAGAATGACCATTTGAACTATCGGTGGCCATCTTGGATGACGCAATCATATGATTTAGACAAAAAATGTTCCAGAGTGATTGTCTCGTCGATACCTTCGATTTGATATATTACAGGACTATATTCGGTTAAAAATAAAATTTGACCCCTATTTGACCCCTCGGGCGACGCCCATTTTTGACCCATGGGCCACCATATGAACAAATCTGAAACAGCGCTAACTATCGATCATTCATACCAAGTATCGTCGAAATCGGCCTGGCGGTTCGTGAGAAGAAGATTTTTTAAGAATTTGACCTACTTTTCCATGGCGGCCATCTTGGATTGTCGATGACCTCCATTTTAACAAATCTGAAATGGCATCACCCATATATCATCCCTGTGAAGTTTGACCAATATCGGCTTCAGCAGTTCGGGAGAAGAAGATGATTGAAAATGTTCACGGACGGACGACGGACACTTTGCCATAACAATAGCTCACATGAGCTTTGCTCAGGTGAGCTAAAAAAAGAAAAAAGTTTTCGTCGTATTTTATTTAAATCGTCCCGGGTCCGAGTTGACATGGGCCGACTTGACGGTATATTTTTTTCGGAATTACGGTGGTTTCGCTACCTGCGTGTTCACTGCGTGTACATTTCGCACCTCCTACATTTTCGTGGGTATCGAAACCTTAGGGAAGGGTGCGAAACCTATAGGCGCGAAACTGCAGGGTAGGGAATCCTCCGTCAGCCAGTGGGATGAATGTACTACGAAAGTATATTTTTGATGCATAAGGCGATGTTTGAACCCACAACCTCCAGATCGGAAGTCAAATGTTCTACCCCTAGGCCACAACCCATCCCTTATAAATGAAGGAAAGAAATGCCCCTAACGAGCGACCATACATACTTAGAATAACAGCTGATCACAGGTTTAAGTAACGGACCGAGTTCTATAAATACATTAAATATGCATAAAAGCATCAATAAATGAAGAACAAGAAATGCGTCTTGTCAAACGCGGATGCCACCTGCAGCATATTTGAGAAACTGTGACAAATTGGTTAACCGAAAAGTGTAACGGACGGACAGACGGACAGACGGTCCAAACACTATATGCCACCCGTTTCTTCGAAACCCGGTGGCATAAAAAGGAATAAGCTTAAAAACATTTGTTTCTCCCTCCATATACTCCAGTATTATATGCAGTATATGGAGGGAGTAAACAAAAATGGTTAGCTTATTTTTTTTCTTCATTTATCGATGCTTTTGGGCTTATTTAATGCATTTATAGACCTCGGTCCGTTACTTCAACCTGTGCAGCCGATGTCTCGGTAAACTGAAATGGTGTACGTGACAATTGACATTTACGTTCTAACAAGATTTTCACGTTGTGTAATCGATCGTATTTCCTCTCCACCCGACTGTAGAAACACAAATTAAATCGTTTATTTCTGACTGTGTCAAACGTTTGCCCGGTCCAACAGTTTCCCCCCAATGACTATGAGCTAGGTTCGACATTTCATTCCATGTCACATCGCCGTTTTTCGGTGATAATACCGTCAACGATTAAAAATACGCATGGACACCCGGACGTCATTGTGATCACTGTATCGCTTTCCGCAAGCGGGCTCGACAATAATGCTATTATTCGTACAAAATATAAATGGTGTTGTCTTAGGAGACTATTCTCATGTGCTGTCAAAACATGCGTTATTATTGAGAAATCAATAAAATGTGACAAAATGCAACATTAGAATCGTCTAAGGAGACGATTTTCATGTGTTTCCAAAACTATTTTATTAAGAAATCAACAAATGTGAAAAGAACACATGTACATTGGTATTTTTTTTTACAAAACCATATTTGGACAAAATAGGAAAATCGTCTTTGGAGACGATTCTCATGTGCTGCCAAACTTGCTTTATCAAGAGATCAAACACGTGAAAATGCACTATGTCGAGCTAATGCGTAGATATCAATTTATTGACGCAAGCGATGACGTGAGCGACTTACATAGCGTGGTTTAGATAAGTAGTATATAAGAGTCACAATGATACCACCATCATGCTGTGGAAGGTGCCGCGCGTAGCTGGCACCTTCCATAGGTGATGGTGGTATCATTGTGACTCTTATATACTACTAGATATGTTTGTTCCCCGCAGAATTCTAGTCGCACTTTGCACGTGAAACTGGATTACCGACAGACGATTGTAAACACCATCAGGTGTGCACCCAGACCGAAAATGATATGTCGCAGGCGACGGGAGTATTATTTATGTATCCACGCGATATTGAATACAATAGAATATCACGTTTTCGCCTCGCGATTTGGTCTCGCGTTTTCGCAATCTTGCGTGTATAGGTCGACGATGCGATGCAGTATTGACAGTACATTAGAATCGTTTCCTAGGACGATTATCATGTTTTGTCAAATTATGTTGTAGTTGTCAAGAAATACTGAAGTTTGTCCACATTTGCTCTATTTCTTAATAAAAACATGTTTTGGCAGCACACGAGAATCGTCTCGTAATACAACGTGTACGTGTCCGGTTAAGGAAACGTGACAACCTCGCTTTTTCGTGATTTCTCGCATAGGTTGAGATCATGAAAACGCGAAGCGTGATCGCGAGATTTCGAGACGAAAACGCGACATTCTATCAATCTCGCTATTTCGCAACCTCGCCGCGCGTTTTTGATTCGCGATCTCGCATGACTGTTGGAAGTACGGTCTACACACACGCATGCGCAATTGCAACACGCATGCTTTCGACACATGTATGAGCAAAATAAACCCGAATTTTCTGTTGGAGCCAAACTTATTTTCAAAAGCGGAAGGCGAGATCGCGATATATTGGCAATATATTTAAAATAATTTTGATAATAAATAATTATGGGGGTTGGGGGTCAAAGAAATAATTCAAGTGAGCTAAAAAATAATAAAAAATTGTAATTGCCAACTTTATTTTTATCGCTAATTGCGAAAGTGGCGATCGCCAGCGGAATCCCTGCACAACACTGTGAATGTAAGTGTACATCGTAAGATTACTGTAATAACTAGATATTAGGACACCACTTATTCTGGGCAAACACAGATATAATATATATATACAGTTTCACACAATAACAAGTGACCCAATATCTAGGACTAGTATGGTTGTACTGGTTTATCACAAGGACAGGCTGTCCATTCACTTTCGGTTCCAAATATATAGGAATATAGGGATTTTTTTCCAAAAATATAGGGATTTTTGCCAAAAAAATAGGGATTTATAGGGACAAAACTCAATATTTTCCAATTTTACGGCATGCATGTGTGTACGTAAAGGATTTTTTTCGAGTTTCCTCCCCTTATAGCAATTCCGTATCATCTCCTCTGTTTTTTAAATGGTTTACAATTATTAACTTGATAATTTTTATTTTTTATTTTCTAAAACAGGTTGAGCCACTGCCTGACAAAAAGGTACCGCTTGGCCTTGTATACCAAGCTCACTCAGCTCAGGTTGACTATCTATGCAATCATGGTATACCCTGTCATACCATGATTTCTAAGGGACAATATAATAATTATGCTAATTATGACAGTGTGGATTCACCTGGAGACTTATTCAGAAAAAAGCTTGGACCTATTTAAATTTCTATATGTTCAACAATAATTTCAATTTTGTGGGTGGAATATATGTGCAAATATATGGCCCATACATTACTCATGAAAATTATGTGGGGGTGGGGCAAAAATCATTTCAATACTATTTTATCTCTATTATATCTTTATACTTTTGTTCCATTTTTTCTCGTTCCATTTGTAGCCTCTTAGCTAAGCTAAACTAAGGATGGCAAATTTTTTAAATGCTTGCTGAAAATACAGAATTACACATCTAACAATGAGATAAAAAATGATCCAAACAAAGAAAACTGGTAAATACGATCATAATTTAGTCAAATGCATCTCTAACCTTGCACTGTGTTTAGAATAAACCAGTAAGTTGAATATCAGACTTGATTTTGAGCATTTTACAAAAATTAGTTCTGAAATTTTGAAAAATATAGGGATTTATAGGGATTTTGGGAAAATATAGGGATTGCCAAATTTATAGGAATTTATAGATAATAGACAGCCTGCAAGGACAGTATTTGGACACAATTTGTTCTCCACAACAAATGGTGTATTTAGCCTTATTATGGTACCTTGTTATGAGCTATGCCAGCGGAACACCGGAAGCCAGTCTTGACATACACAGCTGCCCGCATTTCCTCGGCAATCACAGCTCCCATCGCCAGCCGCCTGTCACACATATTAACGTCGTCTTCGTGGAACACGCGAGTCAGCCAGCTCGACACATCTCTCTCTGCTGTGGGTGTGTGTGGCAATTTAGTTGGAAGTGGACAGTTTCCCAACAATAAGGCACGTCTTCTTGGGTACAAACTCGCATCTCATATGAGATGCGAGTTTGTACCCAAGAAGACGTGCGAAATCTCGTGAAAAATATTTACAAGTTATAATATTTTCCATAAATGGCGTTGATAGTTGATATTAAAGTGTTCATAATTCCGCATTTGCTATGCACGTTTCGTAAACTTTCAACCTCTTTTATAGAAAATATCACAATCTCTGTATTAAATAGTTTTAATGAAAAATCGCATATCTTAGGTACAAAATCACATGGCTTGTTATATATATGGATATGATGGAATGAAAGCTACATCCGTCCCAAGACAAGGTCAACTACGGGACGAAAATACACCAAATGGGGAGAATTGAAAGAGAACAGAGTCTTGCAGAGCTCCTGATAAGCTGCGTATTTGCTTAAATACCCAATTAAAATTGCCAAAAACCCAACTGAAATCAGAAGTAGTGAGTACCAAAAAGCAATGAAAAATTTGTGGTATCTTTATCATGCTACAGAAAACAATAAACAGACCACATTATTTTCAATGAAAACATATCTTGGTATTTCATTAGAATTGTCTCCAAGGAGACAATTCTAATGAAATACCAAGATGTCATTTAGAAGCAAACTATTCAATAAGTGCAGTCTGCTGATGTGTAAACAGCAGTGTGATTCTATTTCCCACAATTAAAATTTTGAAATGCCCAATTGCTTCAGAAATGATGGAGTGCAAATACTCAATTACTAATTCCTTATCTGGAGCCAGTATTCTCATGCATCTGGCAATCTACAGTATATGTTTAGATCAGTAGCCGATTTCACCAACATCGCAAAGTATACTTTCCTAGCTATTTTCAATTTTAGGATAAATTTATTAATTTTTATTATACTGAATGTATTACATTATCACAGCCAATTTGGCTGTGATAATGTAATAAATTCAGTATAATAATTCTACATAGTGTTAATCATCAAATATATGCAATCGTTAGTTCTGCATGAAATAATGAATTTCGGAAAAATCAATGATTGCTCCCTCAAAGTATACTTTGCTAGTAAAGTATACTTTGCAATGTTGACGAAATAGGCTACTGGAACCTATCAAAATGCATATGATGCATATTGCAAGTTTTCAGTTATTTTTTTAATGGCACCTAGGCACAACCAGTGGCACCAAGAAAACACATCTTGGTATTTCATTAGAATTGTCTCCAAGGAGACATTAGATGAAATACCAAGACATATTTTCATTTAGAAGAACAGTATTCAATAATTTCGGTCTGCTGATGTGTAAACAGTATTTTATTTTACCCCAATTCAAATTTTGAAATACCCAATTGCTTCAGAATTGATGGGAGTGACAATACTCAATTACTAATTCCTTATCTTCAAATCTCATCGAAGGACCCGAGGGATCAAAGTACAAAGAAATGAATTTCTCATGTCTGGGGCAGAGATTGAACTCACAACGTCTGGTATTGAAATCTGATATCAACAACATTATTCGAGGACTAAAAAGCTTATCAAGAGATCTCTCGGCCGCTGTTGTGAACCCCCCCCCCCCCCCACCCCTCCCCCAAGAGACGGATAGATTTAAAGGTACATGCCCACTCAGTAGGCACAAAATGTTCTTTATATGACCAGTGCCGCTATACACCATTAACCCACATATTGATTGTTATTATTATACATTTTATATCAGACGTAAATTTCCACACTGATATCAGGGGCGACAACAGCGTTTCCATAAAATGTTAACGGACATTTATTTAATGATGTGCAATGATCACGTCGAAAATATTATTTTTTCAGGCGACACATTTAATAGTATAAATAAGTAAAAAATATCCTGCCTCATTTGCATATGAAAATAGCCTGATACCACCGCAAGTCACTCAGTAAAATAAACATTACTAAAATTATCTGTATAGCGGGCACTTGTAATTTTTAGAACCGGTGGAATAGCGACACAATTATATACTTATTTAATTCCTGTAAAGATCATTTTGTAGGCCTGTACCTTTAATTGTGAATGGTTGTAAGGATGGATTTATAATGGCCTTTATCAAGAATTGGAATTGTAACTACATCTTACAAGTGATCTGCACCATTTTCAAACATGTCACCCTGACCCACCTCCGTCAGTTCCACCCCCTTTATCGTAGCCCACAACAAAGGTGTTTAGCAGCTGGTCAGCAGTAACCCGGGACTCGTGACAGGAAAGCCGCCGGTCCACCTCCGTGGTCATATCTATGTAGGCCTCGTCCACACTAGCTCGCTCTACCAGGTCGCTGAACGTACAGAGGACGTCAATCACCTCCGCCCCAGCCTCCCGGTACCTGTATAATGATACAATAATGAACATCCATGTCTGAACGTACAGAGAACGTCAATCACCTACGCCCCAGCCTCCCGGTACCTGAATAATGATACAATAATGAACATCCATAGGACGTCAATCACCTCCGCCCCAGCCTCCTGGTACCTGAATAATGGTACAATAATGAACATCCATGCCTGAACATACAGAGGACGTCAATCACCTACGCCCCAGCCTCCCGGTACCTGAATAATGATACAATAATGAACATCCATGTCTGAACATACAGAGGACGTCAATCATCTCCGCCCCAGGCTCCTGGTACCTGAATAATGGTACAATAATGAACATCCATGTCTGAACGTACAGAGGACGACAATCAGCTCCGCCCCAGCCTCCCGGTACCTGTATAATGGTAGGGAAAGAGTTAAGCCTTACATCCCCACCCTAGGCATGAAAAATTTCCATCCACATTTCCATCCCGCTGGTCCTTCGGATACGACATAAATCCCCAGGGTGTCCGGCATAGAGGTTTCACTGTAAATCAGGCATTCGATCATTCTGAGCCATAGTTGTACGCTATGCGAACAGTCATCACCCCGAGATAAATGACCTAGAAACTCATAAAAAAATAAGATCACAGGTGTTTTCTTGGCGTGCAGTTTAGAGACGTTCCACTGTATTGCATTTAATGAAAAGGGGCCATTTTTAATGGCACGTGTATACCTGGTGAGGTCTGCCTTGCCACGTGCCAGCTGTACTCGCACCAGCTCGATGGACGGACATTTAGCGCGAGCCTCATCACCCCGCATGTGGCGAGTCACGCCGGCCGCCCGAGCCTCGTAGCTCACGGCAATGATCCTATAACAGAAGTGTTTCAGATCAGCGTCGGACAGTCCAATAAAATTTTGGTGTGTCTGATGTTTTTGTCTGGAGCTGGTCATTTTGTCCCATACAATTTTTAATGAGATATTTGACCAATACATTGCGCTGAACTCGGTCCGAATGCATACAGTACGAGAACACGTGCCTACTTCTGTTACATAGTGCACTGCTGTCGAATTTGACCGACGGCTGCGGACGATGCATATTGCGATCGTAATTGTTGTTGCTCGAATTTTACGACTGCCGTAAAATGGAAAGTTCCGGGTCAATTTGTACCCATACCATTCTGTACCCGGTTTGGTCATTTCTAGGGATGTAATGATTCACCGAAAATTTGATGCACCGCGATGTTTTTCCGACGATGCAATTCACGATACGTGACCCTGATATTCGATTTGATACTGTCTTCACAATTCAATCCTTTGGAATCCCAAATTGCATGATAACTAGACATTATTGTTGGGGGCAATTTTACGAATACTAATACAAAAATTAAATTATCGGGAAGAATATACACAACCACATGTCAGAATAATTACAATTTCAACCTTCAAGTTTACCGAGATCGATAATGTGGTGCGGTATGGCATAAATCCTAACTATTTATATTATGACTCCGTTTCCGTTCATGTCTGAAACCAGGAAATGAAATGGAAAAGTTTTTAAAGCTGTTAATCTGACATGTTGTGGTTGAAATTTGAATTGTGGTATTTATTTTGTCAGAAAATGTCTCCGATCATGTCTCTGATGTAAAGAACAGTTTGCGTCTACTGAATGGGAAGAGCTCCAGATAAGCTGCGTATTTGCTTAAATACCCAATTAAAATTGCCAAAAACACAATTGAAATCAGAAGTAGCGATAATCAAAAAGCAATAAAAAATTGTGGTACCTTTATCATGCCACAGAAAACAATAAACAAACCACAAATGTAGCATATTTGTCTTATTTTCCATGAAAACACATCTTGGTATTTCATTAGAATTGTCTCCTTGGAGACGATTCTAATGAAATACCAAGATGTGTTTTCATTTCGAAGCTATTCAATAATTGCTGTATGTTGATGTGCAAACAGTAGTGTGATTTTATTTTACCGAATTACAATTTCGAAATACCCAATTGCTTCAGAAATGATGGGAATGACGATACTCAATTACTAATTCCTTATCTGGAGCCCTGTGAGTGGGCATGTACCTTTAAATCATGCTCAGAGACAACAGAAACCGTACAGTTTTTAAAAGAGCACAACTATATTTCTAAACGAGTTAGTTGCAACATCTTTTTCTAACAAAATTAGTTTTAAAGTAAAATGTTGAGCAGACACAAGACATTATGCCGATTGATACTGCATAATCACGTGTAAGTTGGCCAAGTATGGTTTTACCATTTCCGGACCGTTTAAAGTTATGGTTGAATGATTTTGTACAAAATGTTGTTTCTGTACAGCCTCGAGACAACCAAATAAAACCACGAAGTAACATGGTAATCGAACATAAAGCAGTCACCGTGAAAGTCGTCGGTCCGTCGGACATGTCCGTTAAAATTGCCGCCGGTCCGACGTAAACAGGAAGTCACCGGACCAAATGCCCGACTATAAAAAACAAGAGGGCCATGATGGCCCTAATTCGCTCACCTGACTCCATGAACACCAGAGGAGAATGTGACATCGAGTTCACATGTGTTTTCAAAAAAATTGTGCTATTTTTAGATGGCGGTAATCTTGGATTAAGCGATGACTCTCATTTTACCAAATCTGAAAATGCTTCACCCAAGGATCTTAACTTACTATAAAGTTGGGCCAGCATCGGCCATGTGGTTCCCGAGAAAAAGACATTCAAAATCTTGAATAAATGGACCTTTTGGAGGCTATCATGGATGACATAATCATGCGATTCCGACAAATATTGCACCAGAGCAATCGCCTCATCGATACCTTCAATTTGATATACGACATGAGCATATTTGGTAAAAAATAAAATTTGACCCCACGAGTCACGCCCATTTTTGACCCCGGGGTCACCATTTTAACATCTTTGAAAGAGCATTCTACGTCGATCATTCCTACCAAGTTCCGTCGAGATCCGGCAGGCGGTTCACAAGAAGATTTTTTAAGAATTTGTGCTATTTTTAGACGGCGGCCATCTTGGATTAGCGACGACCTCCGTTTTAACAAATCTGAAAAGGCTTCACCCATGGACCATAACTGTGAAGTTTGTCCATCATGGGCCAAGCGGTTCGTGTGAAGAAGAATTTTGAAATCTCTAATAAAAGAACAACCTTTTGACCTTTCGGCGGCCATCTTGGATGACATGACCATATTCAGTCAAAAATAAGATTTCACCCCAATTTGACCCCACGGGCCACGCCCATTTTTGACCCCGGGGTCACCATTTTAACAACTTTGAAAGAGCATTGTACATCGATCATTCCTACCAAGTTTCGTCGAAATCCGGCTGGCGGATCATAAGAAGATTTTTTTAATGCGTTTTTTTTCCTTCTAAATGGACTAGTCTGATCTTCATTTTGTGATAAAAGGATTGGTTAGAAAATTAATATCTCACCGTCCAGTCCAGTTATTTAGGGTTGAAAAAGTTAACAGTTAGAATGAATCGAGAACCAATGAGTTTCTCACCCGCCACCCTTGTAGTCGTTATACTGCACGACGGCGCATGGCTTGCCCAGCAGACTGGCATTGAGCCGCTGTTCCACCTGGACGTAGAAGCAGTCCATGTCCACTAGAGCCACCACCCGATCCATCTGTAACCAGTCGGGAGATAATTAAACTGAATTTGGGGGCATTCCCAGTGGAACGTCACAGAATCGTACCGTTACAGCAGAGCTCCAGATAAGCTGCGTATTTGCTTTTAAATACCCAATTAAAATTGCAAAAAACTCAATTGAAATCGGAAGTAGTGAGTATCAAAAGCAATGAAAAATTTGTGGTACCTTTATCATGCTACAGAAAACAATAAACAGACCACAAATATAGCACATTTTCCCATGAAAACACATCTTGGTATTTCATTAGAATTGTTTCCCCTTGGTTTCATTTAGAAGCAAACAATTCAATAATTGCAGTCTACTGATGTGTGTAAACAGTAGTGTGATTTTATTTTACCTAATAACAATTTTGAAATACCCAAATTGCTTCAGAAATGAAGGAGTGACAATACTCAATTACTAATTCCTTATCTGGAGCCCTGGTTACAGTATGGTTTTGTGATGTTGCCATAAATTGTAATGATACTTAAACGCATTGAATTTGGTAATTTTGGGACATTCCAGATGGATTTACAGTGTCTGAATATTTATGGTTATTTATGGTTATTACTGTGTTCTGTAGAGTAACTGTTCTGCAGACGGTGCACTATAGTCTGTTTCGCGAAAGCTGCCCAAATTTTGCGGCCATATAAACAATGCAAAAACAATATTTTTTCGATAATATTAAATTAAAGGAAAATTTAAGAATGAGCCTTCTTTTTATTTCGTGAAATTTGGTCAAATATTGATTTTATTGTGAAAAAACACTTTCCCCATGTTGAATCCCCATAGACATATTCACGGAGTGAAGATGTCTATGGGGATTTAACATGGGGAAATTTTTTAGAATTTCAGAAATACTTGACAGATTTTTAAAATTTAACTTTCGTTTTCTTAGTTCAAGCTATCTAGCTAGGTTTCGGGAGTCAATTTCCATTTTTTTTCCGTTTTTTGACTCCTCCCACAGCTCCTCCACTTCCTTTTCCCCCATGTTAAATTCCCAGACAAATTAATTTTTCGTAATAAAATCAATATTTGACCGAATTTCACGAAATAAAAAGAAGGCTCATTCTTAAATTTTCCTTTAATTTAATATTATCAAAAAATATTGTTTTAGAATTGTTTATGTAGCCGTAAAATTTGGGCAGCTTTCGTGAAACAGACATTAGTAGATTACATGTACAACAGTTGCTGTTCACAACTACCGTATTGATCCGAATATACATGCCGGGGCAAATAATTATTCACAAGTTGTGTGATTCGCAATTCTGAATACAATCAGCCCAACTCGTCACATGCAATCCATACTTGCGAGGAGGTAATATTTCTACCCTTTAAAACTGCCCACAGGATTCGGCTTTGGGTGTGTATTTGTTACAACTGGTAACCGTTTGCGGCGAATTGCTAATGTGAAATAAAAGGATTGCAGAAATGGCAATGAAATGTACTGCAGGGTAATACCTGGGACACAGTACTGTGTCCCAGATAATACTTGGAAAAATGCACCAGAGTGATCGCCTCGTTGATACCTTCAATTTGATATATGACATGACCATATTTGGTCAAAAATAAAATTTGACCCAAATTTGACCCCACGGGCCACGCCCATTTTTTAACTACGTGGTCACCATTTTAACATCTTTGAAAGATCATTGTACATTGATCATTCCTACAAAGTTTTGTCGAAATCCGGTTGGCAGTTCTTGAGAAGATATTTTAAGAATTTGTGCTATTTTTAGACGACGGCCATCTTGGATAACGTGATGACGTCATTTTAAAAATTTTGTAATCCCCCTACCGAAGGACCATGAAGTTTGGTGACTATAGGCCCAATGGTTACCGAGGAGAAGACGTTTGAAAATGTTCACGGACGACGGACACATTGCGGTAACAATAGCTCACATGAGCTTCGCTCAGGTGAGCTAAAAAGACATTTACTCCAACGTTAAGTTTATGAATGTGCTAAGTTTGTGACCTTGACCTTGGGGTAAGGGATGGGTGGTGGGTCATGGATTTGCTTAGCACGATAGAGTATCATCAATTGAATGCATGTATGAAATATCAAGGCGTTCCATGAAAGGAAACAGATGTTATAAGACATTTACCCCAATGTTAAGTTTATGAATGTGCTAAGTTTGTGACCTTGGGGAAAGGGGTGGGGGGTGGGTCATGGATTTGCTATAGCACGATAGAGTATCATCAGATGAATGCATGTATAAAATATCAAGGCGTTCCTTGTAAAGAAACAGAAGTTAATGATGTTGATCTTGGGGGAAAGGGGGGGGGTGGGGGGGGGGGGTCATGGAATTGCTGTAGCACAATAGAGGATCATCAGATGAATGCATGTATGAAATACCAAAGCGTTCACTGTAAAGAAACAGAAGTTACACAACATTTACCCCAACGTTAAGTTTATGAACATGCTAAGTTTGTGACCTTGACCCTTGGGGTAAGGGATGGTCGGTGGGTCATGGATTTGCTATAGCACGATAGAGTATCATCGGATGAATGCATGTATGAAATATGAAGGCGTTCCCTGTAAATAAACAGAAGTTATACAACAGTTAACCCAATGTTAAGTTTATGAACATACTAAGTTTGTGACCTTGACCTTGGGGTAAGGGTAGGGAGGTGGGTCGTGGATTTGCTACAGCATGATAGAGGGTCATCAGATGAATGCATGTATGAAATATGAAGGCGTTCCCTGTAAATAAACAGAAGGTCAAAGGTCGAAGTACTGGGTGGTGGAGTGTGTAGGGCATGTTCATATGTATCATGTGTATAAATATTTAAGCGATTGGCAAAAGTATTGAGAAGTTAGTGTAGGATTGAGAAACGTGCACGTAGATTTGTCCCAAAGTGCCAAGCAAACATTTAAAGTAGAAAAGGTGAAGGCCAAAGGTCAAGGTCGAAGTAGTGGGGGTGGAGTGTGTAAGGCATGTTCATATGTATCACGTGTATAAATATTGACATAATATGTGAAGCCATGTTCATATGTATCACGTGTATAAATATTGACATAATATGTGAAGCCATGTAGAAGTTACTAAAGAATATGGTAATATCGGGACGTACGGACGCCAGTAACACTATATGGCCCCGTACCTTTCGGTAGCGGGGGCATAAAAACCTTAACCAAGGGGAAATAAGAAAGTAATCCAAGGATAAAAGTAGGTCAAGGTCAAATATAGGTCAGGGATTATTGATGTACATCACTAGGAGATGAAGTTGTCCAAGTATGGTTGGTGTAGGGCCAGGAGTATTGCATCTACAAGCTGGACTAAAAACCTTAACCAAGGAGAATTAAGTAAGTAATTCAAGAGGAAATGTAGGTCAAGGTCAAATATAGATCAGGGGTTAATGATGTACATCGCTATGAGAAAAGGTTGTCCAAGTATGGTGTTAGTATGCACAATAGTAATTCCATGTACAAGCTTGACTAAAACCTTAAACCAAGGGGAATTAAAACTAAGTAATTCAAAGTTAAATGTAGGTCAAGGTCAAATATAGGTCAGTGGTTGTTGATGTACATCAGTAGGAGATGAAGTTGTCCAAGTATGGTGGATGTAGGCCAGGAATATTCCATATACAAGCTAGACTAAAATAAACCTTAAACAAGGGAAATTAACTAAGTAATTGAAGAGGAAATGTAGATCAATGTCAAATATAGATCAGGGGTTATGGATGTACATCCCTATGAGAAAAGGTTGTCCAAGTATGGTGTCTGTATGCACACTAGTATCCCATGTACAAGCTCGACTAAAAACCTTAACCAAGGGGAATTAACTATGTAATTCAAGGTTAAATGTAGGTCAAGGTCAAATATAGGTCAGGGGTTGTTGATGTACATCACTAGGAGATGAGTTGTCCAAGTATGGGTGGGTGTAGGCCAGGAGTATTCCATATACAGCTTGACTAAAAACCTTAACCAAGGGGAATTAACTAAGTAATTCAAGAGGAAATGTAGGTCAAGGTCAAATATAGATCAGGGGTTATGGATGTACATCCCTATGAGAAAAGGTTGTCCAAGTATGGTGTATGTATGCACAATAGTATTCCATGTACAAGCTTGACTAAAAACCTTAACCGAGGGGAATTAACTAAGTAATTCAAGGTTAAATGTAGGTGAAGGTCAAATATAGCTCAGTGGTTGTTGATGTATATCACTAGGAGATGAAGTTGTTCAAGTATGGTGGGTGTAGGGCCAGGAGTATTCCATATACAAGCTTGACTAAAAAGCTTAACCAAGGGGAATTAACTAAGTAATTCAAGAGGAAATGTAGGTCAAGGTCACATTGATGTACATCCCTATGAGAAAAGATTGTCCAAGTATGGTGTCTGTATGCACAATAGTATTCCATGTACAAGCTTGACTAAAACCCTTAACCAAGGTTGACTAAAAACCTTAACCAAGGGGAATTAACTAAGTAATTCAAGAGGAAATGTAGGTCAAGGTCAAATATAGATCAGGGGTTATTGATGTACATCACTAGGAGATGAAGTTGTGCAAGTATGGTTGGTGTAGGGCCAGTAGTATTCCATATACAAGGTTGACTAAAAACCTCAACCAAGGCGACGGTGACGCCGACAACGCCGACGCCGGGGTGACAACATACAGTACACTCAGAGTGCTTTGTCCCTTTTCCCACTCGACCCCGTGATCGGATGGAGAGTGGGCATAAACATTCCTCCCACCATGTCGGGTGGAAATCCCACCCGTCACGGTGGAGAGGCAAAAATCACCACCGTGGGAATATTTTAAAGACCGAATCTGCTGCACACCGCGTTCCCCCGTGACCCACCGTATTAGCCCACGGCGCATCACCGTGCCAGCGTACAGGTAATGTGGTCAGAGAGGAGTGCATATATGGCTGACAAAACTTTGAAAATCGTCTCGTACAGTACAGGCACCGCGAAACCCAACCCGCATATTTTTTTATTTGCCGAGTTGTTCGGCCTCGCGGAATTTCATACACTTTGCTGCAATTTCTTTAAGGTCACAAATCGTCACGCGAATCGGCGTAATATCTCCAAAAATGTGTATGGAAGTAAAGGAACATATCTTCTGTATCGTAACATTGGCCTATACACATGTACTACATTGCCGACGTCACGTTTATATATATATATATATATTATATTTTTCCAATCGAAATTTAAATACGGTCATAAGTATTCATTTCCAATTGATCGGTAAATGGAAATTGCGATTATTACCTTAGAGGTAATTATAAATCGTATGGGTCCCGTTAGTTTTCGTTGATTTTATGACCGACGACTTCCGTTTCGGCCTTCAACCAACTCGTCCGTCAGCCAACTCATAATAATACACAATAGCGACATGTCCAATGTTCATCAGTTGATAGTCGACAGGTTGCGGCATGTCCGTATGTAGCCGGGTGGAATAAGTTGTGCACTCGAAATCTCGCGATCACGCTTCACGATCGCAACCTATGCGAAAAACCGCGAACACACGAGGTTCTCACATGTCCCCAACAGAACACGTACACATTGTTTTAGGAGACGATTCTTATGTGCAGCCAAACCATGTTTGTATTAAGAAATAGAACAAATGCGGACAAACATCAGTAGTTCTCGACAACAAAAACATAATAAATGTCTTAGTAGATGATTCTAATGTACTGCCAATACATGTTTATTGAAAATAAAACATATTTCGATACGTGTTATTGGTTGCTGTATCGCATCGTCGCCCTATACACAAAATCGCGAAAACGCGAGACCAAATCGCGAGACTGCAAAATCGCGAGGCGAAAACATGATATATATTCTATTGTATTCAATATCGCGTTTTCGCCTCATGATCCCGCGTTTTTGTGAATGCGATGAGTTCCGTTTTCAAACGGCGCATAAAGAAATATGCCGCCGTGCCCACCTATCCCAAACTAGCACATTTGCGACATATCATTTTCTGTCTAGCTGCACACCTGATGGTGTTTACAATCATCTGTTGGTAATCCAGTTTCACGTGCAAAGTGTGACCTGGTGACCGACATTTAGAATTCGGCAGAAACAAACATATCAAAACAACGCTATGTAGTCGCTCACGTCCATCGCATCGCCGATAAATTGATAATTACGCATTAGCTTGACATAGTGCATTTTCACATTTGTTTGATTTCTTGACAAAGAAAGATTTGGCAGCACATGAGAATCGTCGATTATTTGTAAAGAAATACAAATGTATTCATGTTTTCTTTTCACATTTGTTGATTTCTTAATAAAATAGGTTTGTCGACACATGAGAATCGTCTCATTAGACAATACTAATGGGTTTTTTTTCTTCAATTTTTTTTTTTATTTCTTAATAACAACACATGTTTTGGCAACACATGAGAATAGTCTCCCATGACAAAACCATTTATATTTTGTACGAATATTTGCATTATTGTCAAGCCCGTCTGCGGAAAGCGAGACATAATGCACTTCTCACAATGACGTGTAGGGTACACTGTCAAAACATGTTTTGTTGAGAATACGTTACATTTTCGTTTCAGCTCTCGCGATCACGCTTCCCGTTTTCTCGATCTACGCGCAAGATCGCGAAAGGAGACGATTCTCATATGCACAGTACTGTCAAAACATATTTTGTTGTGAATATGTTAAATTTTCGTTTCGCGATCCATCACGCTTCGCGTTTTCGCTATCTCGGCATATGCACAAGATCGCGAAAACGCGAAACATGTTTTGTTGAGAATATGTTCCATTTTCGTTTTGCGAAATTGTAACATATGTACAAATCGTCTCAGGAGACGATTCTCATGTGCTGCCAAAACATGTTTTTATTAAGAAATGGAACAAATGTGGACAAACATCAATATTTCTGACAATAAAAACATGGTTTGGCAAAACATGAGACGATTCTGATGTGCTGCCAGTACATATTTATTGAGTAAATAAAGATTCCGTTAACTTTTTTTGAGATTCTACACCTTCTCTCCGACCAATACTTGTTTTCGACACAACCTAACCTTTAGATGTCATTTTGTAACCTTTGATGTCTCATTTCCTTTCCACCGACACACGTCCCAGTAGGTCACCGCACGTGCATATGATGATGTATGACGTGATCGTACAAAACCGGGCTTATTGCATATGTGACTAGCGAAGACCAACACGTGTTCACCATCAGTAGATCGTAACATGTCCCTAACTTGACACGTAAATCGTTTTAGGAGACAATTCTCATATACTGCCAAAATATGTTTATTAGAAAAAATAATATTATTTTTTTGACAAAACACGAGAATTGCCTCCTAAAACACGAGAATTATAATGGTGTTCTGTTAGTGTCGTGTAACTCGCATTTACTCGATCTCGACCTCTACACGAGATCACGAAAACCCTTTCATATGTATCTGACATATTCCCCAATATCCACATTTCTTCTATTTCTTAATTAAAATAATGTTTTACAGCACATGGTTATCGTTTCCTAAGGCGATTATGATACTACAGTGTCCTGTTAGGGCCAGTTACATTCTCGCGTTTTCGCGATGTCGATCCATGCGCCAGATCGCGAAAACGCAAAGTGAGATCGCGAGGTGAAAATGGGACATTATATTATATTCAGTCGTGCGTTTTCGCGCTCTCGCCTCACGTTGGAATTGCGTTTTACTTGCATGCATGCGCAAAGCGAAATTTCAAGACGTATCCGTTTTACACACCATGAGCAAACCCTGTATTTACAAAGGTTTCAGCGGAAGGCGATTTTGCGATGCCAAAGTGCGAGATGATTCTCATGTGTTTAGGAGACGATTCTCATGTTTTGTTCTTGTTAAGAAATATGTTTGTTTGAAAGGAAAAATGTATATATTTATAAAACAAGAGGCCCAAATGGGCCTGTATCGCTCACCTAAAAGCCTCCATAGTGGTCATCTTGATTTCACAGACTCTTCACTTACAACTTCAAATGTTCCACAGAATTTGTTGGTACCTTCTGATCTAACATATATTGCGAATGTGCATGTGATTTACTGCTATACCTTCGATTTGATGTATAAAATGACCATATTCGGTCAAAAATAAAATTTGACCCCTTTTTGACCCCTGGACGCCATGACCATTTTTGACCCAGAGGCCACCATATGAACAAATCTGAATCAGCGTTAACTATCCATCATTCATACAAAGTTTCGTCGAAATCGGCCTGGCGGTTTGCGAGAAGATATTTTTGACAATTTGACCTACTTTTCAACGGCGGACATCTTGGATTTGGTGATGACCTCCATTTTAACAAAAATGGACAGGCTTCACCCACAGACCATTACAGTTAAGTTTGGCCAATATCGGCCAAGCAGTTCAACAAGAAGAATACGTTTGAAATCTTTAGCAAAAAGAACAACTTTTTTACCTTTTGGTGGCCATCTTGGATGACAAAATCATCTGATTTAGACACAAAAAATGCTCCAGAGTGATAGACTAGTCGATACCTTCGATTTGATATATTATATAACCATATTCGGGCAAAAATATAATTTGACCCCTAGTTGACCCCTCGGGCCACGCCCATTTTTGACCCAGGGGCCACCATATGAACAAATCTGAAACAGCGCTAACTATCGATCATTCATACCCAGTATCGTCGAAATCGGCCTGGCGGTTTGTGAGAAGATTTTTTAAGAATTTGACCTACTTTTCAACAGCGGACATCTTGGATTTGGTGATGACCTCCATTTTAACAAAAATGGACAGGCTTCACCCACAGACCATTACAGTTAAGTTTGGCCAATATCGGCCAAGCAGTTTACAAGAAGAAGACGTTTGAAATCTTTAGTAAAAGAATGACCATTTGAACTATCGGTGGCCATCTTGGATGACGCAATCATATGATTTAGACAAAAAATGTTCCAGAGTGATTGTCTCGTCGATACCTTCGATTTGATATATTACATGACTATATTCGGTTAAAAATAAAATTTGACCCCTATTTGACCCCTCGGGCGACGCCCATTTTTGACCAACGGGCCACCATATAACAAATCTGAAACAGCGCTAACTATCGATCATTCATACCAAGTATCGTCGAAATCGGCCTGGCGGTTCGTGAGAAGAAGATTTTTTAAGAATTTGACCTACTTTTCCATGGCGGCCATCTTGGATTGTCGATGACCTCCATTTTAACAAATCTGAAATGGCATCACCCATATATCATCCCTGTGAAGTTGACCAATATTGGCTCAGCAGTTCGGGAGAAGAAGATGATTGAAAATGTTCACGGACGGACGCAGGACGCCGGACACTTTGCCATAACAATAGCTCACATGAGCTTTGCTCAGGTGAGCTAAAAAACGAATAAAAAAACACAAACGTAAGTCAGAATAAGTGTAAATGTTTGGGTACTACGCTATGACTGTACAGGTAAGCCAGCCTGGCGTCCCGATGGAACGCGGGGTCGTATCACGGGGGAACACCGTGGCCGTTTTATGGCTATTGGAAGTTCGTCCAGCTTGGGTCTCCGTCCGCGGTGGTAATACAGGTAAAATATATGGCCACCGTGGGAGGCACATAACTCCCACCGTGATTTTCCCACTCTGAGAAAATTCCTCCCACCGTGAGAGAGTGGAAAAGGGACAAAGCACTCTGAGTGTACTGTAAGCTCTACTTATTCTTCGAATAGTCGAGCTAAAAATCTGTAATTCCGTAAGAAAGATATTCTGGAAGTCACCGCAACGTATCACTAGTCACGTCACCCAATATGTCTGGGGGTTACACGATAAATTTGCTCTAAAATACATCATTTTTATGCCAGAATATTTCACATTTAGAACTACGAAAATATTAAATGGTGATCAGAAATTTTTCCGATTCAACATTATAAATCTGCATTAACTTTGATTTAGCGATTGGCAGTAGCAAAACCGGTCAGATTTACCCCTGCGCTCCTCGACAGGGGAGATAATTATGCAGGTTCTCAAAATGGATTAAAGCCCCAATATGGCTCAAGTTACCGAATTTGGCCTCCTATTGGGTTTTCCCACACATAAATCCAACAGGTTTCTATTTACACAAACTTTGAAACTGTTTGCATTCATTTTGGTACAAAAATGAGTTTGTAGTCGATGAAAATATCAATATTTGTTGACAAACAAACAGCAGGTGCGTGTTCAAAGTACGATCGATTTTCCGATAGAAGCTCGGGTCAACTGCTCAACTCCCTGATTCGCGCCGATGAATTCCGATAGCCGGAGTTTATCGACTCGCTTCCGAGCCGAAACCGTTGGGTTACGGAAATTAATTTTCAAATTAATTTGTCAATATTGACATTTTGCACCGAGTGGTGGGTATCGCCGGGAAAAACGTATCGCGATACGTATCGTGATAGTCGGAACGTATTACGTATTACTCTGATAACCAGTTACACTGCTTTTGTAATGTGCAGCCAAAGTTGTGTACCATACATAGTTGTTGTGTGGTGTTTATAATTAGTTGTATGCATGTTCTACTCATTTTTCTTTAATACAAAATAGATCAATTAGTTATATTGCACAATAAATTGGCCTCCAGACGGTTTTCAAATAATAAAAAAAATGCCCGTGGACAGAAAGAGGTGGGGCTGTGGTGAGGGGGTGGAGGGCGCTTGGGTAGGGAGGATTGAAAGACTATAGTGTCTCAAAAAACGATCGCTAAATACACAATACTCAATAATAATGATGCAGCTCAATTTGATTGATAATAACATTGTGATTTGGAGTTGAATTTTTATTATTATTATTATTTTTATTGAATTGTTGAACATATATTCAAAATGAATCTACAAGGACCCACAAACACACAGAGGCATCATTAAACAACAATTGTGCACTTTAATTTTACACCAAAAACGGCCAGTTCTACTGTAACGCTGCCTTTTTCGATGTGGAAGTGAAAAATAAATGGTCACGAAAACCCATGACACGGCTCGTGTTCCGAACTTCCGGTTTGATACGAGGTTAATAAAAAAAATGGCATCAACTGCGCACAAGCCAAACGGTTCAATACAGTGTTTGTTGTGCACATTAATGATTGTTAAAGAAACTGTCGATGTCCTAGGATGTCGAATCCAGAGGTTCCTATAAAAATCACTTCAAATATTTACCTCTTTCTAGCACCAAAAACACGATCATTGAAAATGTGTTAATAATTACAATGTAGCTATCGTCAACTATCGATAGTTGGCAGTGTATCGCGATACATGTATCGTGAAGATATGTACCTCGATATATCGATGCATCGATACTATCGGTCCACCTCTAGTTTTGTGTACTAAATCAGTTGCCAAACCCGTTTTTGTGTTTGAAAAAATCGGAAAATTGTAATACTGAGCCATTCAGGGCCTTTAAAGGAAATCTGCATGTATGTAAAAATAGGACGTTACCAGGCGCGGATCCAAGATTTCGGGTTAGGGGGCGGTGGGGGGGGGGGGGGGGGGGGGGGGGGGGGGGGGGGTGGGTGGTGGCATAACTATTTTGCAATACTGGACTATATTATCGAACGAGCTAAGCTCATTTAAGTATTGCAAAATAGTCGACCGAGTGGAGGCTAGGGGGGACCGGGGCATTTCCCCCTGGAATTTTTTTGAAATCTACATCGCATTTCCTGCGTTCTGGCGCATTTTGGAACAGAAATATCGACACTGTCACAGTATGTTTAGACATGATTTTCAGGGATTACCCTGGGGTCAGATTTGAACGAGATAAAATATCCCATTCATCTGATTTGTGTGAGATTTTGACCAGTTTGATGAGATATTGTCGACCGAGCATAGCTTGGGTGGTCCGGGGGCACGCCCCCCCCCCCCCCCTCCGAAAATTTTTTAATAAGTATATACCATTCCCGGCATTCTGGCGCATTTCAGAGAAAAGATATCGACACTGTCACAGTATGTTTAGACATGTTTTTTTTAGGGAAAACATTTAAATTTTGAAACAAGACAATGACCGAAAATGCATGAAATACATGGAACTTGGCAAAATTACAAAGCGAAGATTGGCATTTTAACGTTTCGTTTAAAGGTTTGTATCAATGTTTCAACACTATTTTAATAGTATCACTTGGCATGTCGAAACAGTGTATAAGCATAATATTTTTCCTGTTGTTGAAGATCTAGGCCTACTCTAACCGACTGGATTCCGGTCACAATCGTTTTATATGGCAACCGGGAACCAGTAGTGATATACATAGGCGCTACGTAAACATCCGATGCGCACCAATTGTCCCAGGCTATTGGCACGGCTACCGTGCCTTGTTATAGAGTACGCAAAGTTGCAAATAATTGCAAAACGGCGGGATTTGGAGGAAAATTGATTTCCCGATTTCAGCGCGAGAATTACTCCCATTTGTGCAATTTTCATGCGATTTTACCGATTTTGATGCGCAAAATATCGCAAATCGCGGCCCAAAGTGATCCCTGATTTTTGATTGAAAACGTTTAAATTTTGAAACAATAAGACGACCGAAAAATGCATGGAATACTTGGCATGAAACGTGCCTTGTAACTTGTAAAAAATCTTTACTCGGCGAATTGTAGGGGGCGCGCGCGCGGGTCCGCCCCCCCCCCCCCCCGCCCCGTAGGAGCTTTATGGGATGAACGAAAAGCCGATGTGATAATCCAGTTACACTGATGATCTCTATGTATTTAGAAGGAATGACAGCATTCATCATCTCAGTCAACGGAAGTAACTTCATTTACCTTTGACAGGCTCGCTAATTGTAAGTTACTAATCCGCAGGTCAGTTGGGAACCATTTTTCAACCAACGGAAGTACAGACTGGTTTCGTGATTTGTTTTGTCACTTATCTGAATAGGTAATCATGAATTAAATATTGTAATTTACATTAATATGATCTATTTCTTGCCATGTGTTCATGTTAATGTGACTTTTCATGTTGTATGTCAACACAGGCAGTGTCGATCTGGCATAAAAACAAAATCAGCTGATGAACAGCAAGATAAATCACGAAACCAGTCAAAGGTAGCCTAATGTACGTCACTTCCGTTGGTTGAAAAAACAACAACAAGAACAAAAACATGGGGAGTGTCCCACCTTCTCGTATACTATACATCCTGCGATACGAGTCATTAACACATCGGTTTCGTTCATCCCATAAAGTGCCTATGCCCCCCACCCCCTAGTTCTGCATGGCATAATCCTTGCAACTTGTTTATTCTGATAGCTGTTGTTACAAGGTTATGCAGATAAGCTAAACTTTACGGGTGCAAAACAAATAAATCTACAATTTCAAAATATCGTAGTTCCATGTGGAATACTATTATAAAATCATAAAAACTTACAATACAAACGTTATGTCAATGTTCAATTTATTGTAAAAGGACGGTATCTGATCTAATGACGATTTTAAAACTGGATATCAAATGTGTGAAATATTTCCGTCCATTTTGGATGACTTGAAAATGCAAACAGCAAGTATTAACGAAACGAATTTATACTCATTTTATAACGAGCAAAACATTATTAGAATAACAACAACAACATTTTCAACGTGGGAACAATTTGTTTACACGGCACATTTGTTTTAATTGTTACAGTGTATACTCGATATTGAAATTAATACCGTAATAGCGGTATAAAGGTATAATTAAGGATATAATTACCCCAAGTCAAAACGAGTTATGGTCAAAACGAGCTGTGGTCAAAGCACACCGAAGTCAAAACATACCCAAATTAAGTCAAAACGTACCTAACCTTTGGTCAAAATGTAACCATTTTTTGTCAAACTGCAACCATTTTTTGTCAAACTGCAACCATTTTTTTGTCAAACTGTACCTTTACGAATATGTAGTAGAGTTATTAGTATGTAAAACAATTAACATGGAGTGGCATAAATACAAGGAATACTTTACATAGGAAAATTGACTGTGTTTAACAAACATTTTGTACCGATATCGGTGAAAATAGAAACCACCCAGCGGTCCTAGTATCGTCATATATCTTCAATTAAACCACTTTACACGGGGCCAGGATGAAAAAATATTTTTATTTTTTAAAATATTTAAAATATTTTAACAAATATATCCTATAATGCCCATTTAACTGAAAACTATTGAAAGCAAATAAAATGGATATATTTTACTACTTTACTTCTCCATTGGGCATTTTTGGACCAAAGAATGGGTACGTTAAAACTACGTTTGATAAAAAAAACATTGGTACATTTTGACTTGTGGTACATGCAACACGTATGTACAGAAGCTCATTAGGGCCGCACCTGATTCTTTATCGATATGTATCCTTTTACCTACAATAATATCAATAATTATCAAGATATTTCCTCTAAATCAACAGATAATGTGGTCAATTTATTTTACTTCCAGGATTTTCATGATATTCCTTCAATTATAATTATATTATGTGCCATTTTCAAATCTATACTATATGAACAAATTTCCGGCCAATAGCTTTCATCAGATATATAACATATAGTATACATACATAGCATACATACAGCTGGTTTTAGCAACGCCGTTATATGTAGTCATGCTCTATTTTCTATACCCGATGAAGTAATTTGCTGAATTTTGTTTATAGAATATTATATTAAATGTTATTATTGTGATTCCTTCCTATGGGTGTGAAGAAGTTTATTACGGTGCGTCTCCATATTAAGTTTCTTGCTTGTCTGAATGTTTCGTGATCACTCATTTACAAACTGTCTGACTTTCAGGTGTGGGCAATACTGTTCACATGAGTGTTCACAGCACATTGCTATTGGTAAGACTACATGATTCGGCACACCGCATTGAAGAAAATATCTACAAAATCATGTATTATTTGGTCATATATTATAGCATATTGCTACTTTACAAAATGGAAAATAAGTAAATTTGGTAACATGTTGGTTAAATATATATTGCACGACGCCTAACAGAATGTATGAATAAAAAGTACAAATTTAAAGTTACCTACAGCAATGGAACATATATATATTTAAACCGTTAATGTAAATTTAAGTTTCCGTTCAAAACTGTGCTATATGTTGAATAATTTAAAAACAAAACAAAAACATTTCATAGCCATAGTGTTATTTATGGTTTTGAAATTATATCTGCATCAACAGTAAAAACAAATACCAATACTTTTTTTATTAACTAATAATCACATGCATTGCTGTGGTATACTGTTAAAAATAAATAAATATATTTGTCGGAATTCCGGTAAGGATGAACCCCGATCGTTAAAATACCCATCGCTTGCATCCACCTTCCTAATCGTGACTTCATGACTGTCTTGATATACAGTCATGACGGCTTGCTTTTGTAAAGTGGTATCTCGAAATCGCCACGGCTTTAAGGAAGGTTTTCAATACTTTCTATGGCCAAAATTGTATTAATATACACGTTATATTGTTAATTATGCTCTCAAAATTGATTATTACCTTATCTCAAGTGCTGATCTTTGTAGTATCTCTCCAATATCCATTTAAATTTTTTAAATAAATCAAAACGTTCTTCCAACACTGTGAACTGCGTAATTGATTAATTTCCGGTTGCTTGAAAATGAGTGTAAATCTATGCCCGGATAAAATATAGTGACAATTTTACGTGTATTACTTATTAGCGCAAAGGATTAATTCTACAAAAATGGATATTAAAATACGTTTTGATTGGAATTTAATTTAAACTACAAACTATATATTTCGTTCAGAAATGCATGATTTATTTGACTATTACTCATGGTTATGATAATAGTAGGGTTCCTTGCCCGTTGTTGTACTTTATTTGTAGGGACCCGCCACTGTCTTATCTCTCAACGTCGAATAATTATGGTGGAATAACGACCGCAGAGCAGTATAGGCTATAACTATATAGACACACGTCATTGGCGCTATTGACTTAAATGTGTTATATACTGTCAGGGTTAGTATGTAGCTCACTACGGGAAGGTTTGTGTGTATCTGACACGGTTCATTTAGTGGGTATACCGATGGTACGGTAAACCAGTTTACTGGTTCGAGTTCAGTGTCACATTTCTTTCTCCCTGTTGTAATAGGCAGGTGTGCAAAATTGCTTAAGATGTTATTGCACATTGTTTACCCTAGTCATTATTTACACAATATTTTCTGAAATACAACAATCTAATGCATAGTGAAATTGAATGAAAATTTATTCGTGTAAATACCTTTTCAAAAGAGTTAATTGAATGGAATGTTATTAGTAGGGGTGGAAAGGAAAAATAAAAACAAAATTTTATATTATTGTGAGTTATTGAGAGTGGGGCTGTGTTGAGGGCCCACAGGGCACGATGTTGCTAGGGGTCCGCGGGCATGCTCCGAACGCCATTTCCTGCATTCGCATAAACGTTCAGGACGTGAATATGAGTTTTATAATATTAATTTTAGCATAAGGCTGATTCACTGCAACAGTTACATACTTATTGAGAGGGCCAGAACTCTCCAACAAAAAGTTGACAGTTCAGATTTTCGTGCGTTTTATTTTTATACGACCGTTTTTAAAAAAACGGTACGTATCATAGTTCGTGTACACAACTCCTCCGAAACCGTTCAGTCGATCGATCTGAAACTATACACACGTCTTCTACACATATTGAAGATGTGCACCATTGGCCAGACAGTACAGGTCACTGGAAAATATTGGCATACGATAATTCGGTCCGATCTGGAACAGTATCGTCATATTTTGAACGTAAATGGACTTTTAAAATGTTGTAATTTATTAATTGTAGCGCACGTTGAAAAGGTAAGTTAATACTAAAGTGTGTATCTGCAAAGAATAAAACAAGTATATTAGATTTAAAAAGTTCATTCACCACAGGAAAAATGTGGAAAATTAGCATCCAAAATGTGATTTATCCTTCGTTTGTGTACATGGGGTTAAATATGTGCAAAATACTTATTACCTTTTGTCATCACCCTTATACGGTCAACAAAGCGACCTTTTATCGCATTAAAAACTGTTGACAGCTTTCACAGCTGTGTATTGTGGCTGCTGCAGTAAAAGATGGAATTACCTAGTTTCGAGATAGGGTAAATTCGATTGGTTTGTATGCTACTCAAGTTAGTTATTTTTAGCTCGACTATTCGAAGAATAAGTAGAGCTTATGTTGTCACCCGGCATCGGCGTCACCGTCACGCCTTGGTTAAGGTTTTTAGTCAACCTTGTATATGGAATACTACTGGCCCTACACCCACCATACTTGGACAACGTCATCTCCTAGTGATGTACATCAATAACCCCTGATCTATATTTGACCTTGACCTACATTTCCTCTTGAATTACTTAGTTAATTCCCCTTGGTTAAGGTTTTTAGTCAACCTTGGTTAAGGTTTTTAGTCAGGCTTGTATATGGAATACTACTGGCCCTACACCCACCATACTTGGACAACTTCATCTCCTAGTGATGTACATCAATAACCCCCGATCTATATTTGACCTTCACCTACATTTCCTCTTGAATTACTTACTTAATTCCCCTTGGTTAAGGTTTTTAGTCAACTTTGGTTAAGGATTTTAGTCAAGCTTGTACATGGAATACTATTGTGCATACAGACACCATACTTGGACAACCTTTTCTTATAGGGATGTATATCAATAAACCCTGATCTGTATTTGACCTTCACCTACATTTCCTCTTCAATTACTAACTTAATTCTCTTTGGTTAAGGTTTTTAGTCAAGCTTGTAGATGTAATACTCATGTCCCTACACCAACCATACTTGGACAACTTCATCTCCTAGTCATGTACATCAACAAGCCCTGACCTATATTTGACCTTGACCTACATTTAACCTTGATTACTTAGTTAACTCCCATTGGTTAAGGTATTTACTAAACCTTGGTTAAGGTTTTTAGTCAAGCTTGTATATGGAATACTCCTGGGCCTACAGCAACCATACTTGGAAAACTTCATCTCCTAGTGATGTACATCAATAACCCCTGACCTATATCTGACATTGACCTACATTTAACCTTAAATTACTTACTTAATTTCCCTTGGTTAATGTTTTTAATCAACCTTGGTTAAGGTTTTTATGCAGGCCGCAGCCACCTTCTTTGTCAAGCTATGTGTACATCGACAACCCTCGTAGTCGAGCTATGTTGTTCTCCTACAGCTCTTGTTTTAAAAACAAATCAACTGGGATGTGTAATATTTCAGCATATAAAGTTTATGGCATAATGGTGTTTTAAAGTCACATTGTCTGAATAATATATGCAAAAAAACCCACTGATTATGTAAGAAACAATGTGACAAACGCTTGTAGTCGGCACTAACTAAAATGAGGAACATGTAATCAGCCGTATTTACACACCACATGACCAGGGCAGACACGAATGTAATGAGCAAAGGAATGGATGAACATAATTACAGAAACATTTTTTAAGAATACACTGTTGTATTTAAATACACCCATTAAACATGTTTAAGGCGATTGGATATGTTGAAAAACATATGCAGTACCAGTATGCATGATTTCGACGGCATCGGTCTGGTACCCGGGAACAATACTTGAGTAGCCAAATCGTTCCGAAACCCATTAGATCGGTAATGTAACGAGTTAGTGACGTCCATAACTTTAGCGTCTGGAAAAATGTAAATAATCGGAAATTTGTAATTACCTATGGTAAGTTTTTATCTGAATTGAATAGTTTTCCTACTTTATTGATTTGTTTTGTTTTCAAATTTGCTGTTCCACTGAATGAAGAAAGCACATGTTGTTAGGTGTTCCGAAACTAATTGATCGAGGCTATTGTAGAGGTGTCACATACCTGAACTGTACAAGGGAGGTTTTCAAATAAAATAAGCTCTACTAAAGAACTGTGTATAATAGGAAACACAGAGCTGCCAATGACTCAGATCAAGGACTTACTTACTCGGTGCTCCTAGGACTAGTGTAGGTTACTTTCATAATAATGGTGAAATGTTATATTTGTAACCTAACTTATGCATCATTTCAAACGTTAATTAAATTAATGGAAAGTTTGTTGATGAAAATGTGTGTAAAATAGATTATGACTCATAAACTTTACAAAAGTATTGCAAACAAAAATAAAATAAAGCAATCAAATGATCCCGAATATAAAGTTAATTACTACTGGGAGCCCTGTGAACATGTCCATCGCATACATGAATGATTGAAGTAGATTTCACAAAACACAGCAATTCATGAAATTTAGTTATTATTTTATTCCATTTACAATATGTATATTACAAAACAACACAAATAGTTATAAATCCAACATTAAGTTATGACATCTCCGGAAATTTCATCTTCACATTCTACAGCGGCGAGCGGTGCGCCACTTCAATTTAGTATTAATATATAGCAGGAAAATGGTCGGTCCAATCATACTGCCTTTGGGTATGCCGCCAGTTATCTGTTTGAACTGTACTATTGCTGTATTTACTTTAACAATCATTTAACACATCGTCAATGCATTACTGTTATTCTATCCAGATAAAATGTGCACAACTGTCGAAATGACCACCTATTATGTGGAAATGAATCGGTGAGTGGGAGAATGCAATGGATGCTATTATGCAGCCGCCACATTGCACTAAATCCATATTTGCCAGTAAAATAAGCCAAGAGGAATACGGCATATTTATTAGCCGATCTATTTATAGATCGGCTAATATATTGGTCATCCATCGAATTGTGAACAAGTTTGTAGCAACCCTTTTCTCCGCTATTCGGTAATCTACGAACGCGAATTTTGCTGTATCACTTCCAAATTGCATCAATCGATAAAGTTTGCATTTTTGGCAATTATCTCCGTTTAAAACTTTAAATATAGCCAAATAACAACAATTTTGAATACGTAATGAGCTGAACGCCAGAAGAGATTTAACCCGGAAGTTGTTGTTGTTGAAGTCCATAGTTGGCTCTAATGGCCATATACGCCAACATACGCCGATTATTGGGCTAATTTAAAGCCTTTATTTATTAAACAGAACAAGTTTCAGCCACGTATAATCGCATAAAATTTGTTTATTCGGCTAATTTATAATCGACCTCTGCTCAAAATCTCCTCCGACTAGCAACCCAGTTAATATTCACAAAATTTTCCACCAATCAAAACGAAGAATTGTCCTTCATAGCGAACTTTGATTTGTTTACGTATCATGCAGGGATGCATCCAGCCCGCGCGATTGCGGCAATCCCCCTTACTTATTGTCAATGCCGCAAATTATTGATTGTCTTGCGCAGACATCGCGCAAAAAAATCACGGATGGGCCCCTTTTTAAATGACCAGTGTGCACATTAAAAAAACGTAATTGACTATTTAAACGCGCTGGTATTTAAATCATTGGAAGGCGTGCAGTTCAATCGAGTTTGTGCGGTGACAACGTTATCAAGGCCAATCTGGGCATGTGCCTGAATACGCAGGAGCTTGCGTCTATTTTTAGATGGCACTGTAACCGCTAGCTCCGGTCGCAACATAATGGTCATGACAACAAAACATTGCTGCTATGGCGATTCACGAACATGAAACCGGTGAAGACAAATACTTTATTGGATGGATTTGGGAACGGTTCCAAAACCTGCACAAAATCGAGAAAATGTCAACGCTGGGTACAGAACTGTGGTCGAAAATAGTTTACCATTGACAATGTTACCAGAGACACCTACATATGTTCGATGCACTTTACCCTGATTTGATCGGCTAATAACATCATGCTCTGCATGACTTTTCATCTTATATGTTAATTACATATACCTGTCAGTCTGTCCAAGATTTGTTTAAACTAACATGATGAAATCAGTGATAAAATCAACATTGCACCAATTTTTCACGAAAGGAAGAAAACAAAATAATATTATACTCGTTCTCAAATTTTATTAGAGAGAATATTTTTTAATCTGCATAGCCGTAATAATGGATAGGTTTACATGATACACACTATTTTATCAGAAAGTTTGAATTTGAAAGGTGTAATAAAAAATTTCTATTAATGCTTTTTTTTTATTAGTTATACACCATATAACGCATAAAATAATATAATAACAATAATAATAAAGTAATTTTAAAAGAAAAGAAACATTTAAAAAACATTTATGTTTTGTATTTTACCATAAATTATGTCCGTCTCGAAGTTTTCCTTTTCCACAAGAAACAACAAAGATGGCGGAAATGTGGCGACTGGTGACAACACTCGGATCGAAAACAAGTCAGATCGGCTTGAAATGAGACACTTTAAGGATCATTACTGACATATTAGTAATATATGTATATAAATGTAAGTTATGTGATAAAAAATGCATATGTATGTGCCCAATTTTTGAAGATTTGTAGAAAAATTGAAAAGTACCTATTTACTGTATATGTCAATCATGACTCAGTATGGCAAGTCTGAGTCATGTTTTCACTGACTACCACCTTCCACCCACGAGAGAGAGAGGTGTTGTATAGAATAAATGTTTCGCGATACTGTTTGCAATATTAGGACGGCGTGCACTTCCTTTGAGTCGATGCGGCCGTTAAATGTAAGCATCAGTCAGTTTGCAATATCAATTGAATAATATATTTCGTTTAAAAAAATCTAAAAATTCTAAAAATACATACACCATATCACTCATGTGTGTCATTTCGTAATCAGTTCGACACAATTTCAGAATGTTGTTGACCGTCTCCATATATGTGACGCTTTTAAAAGAAACATATGCTGCAAATTCGTAAAGGTAAACTGTAATAGAACTTATTAATCAGTTACCTAACCAGATTCCATGAAATGTTAGTGATGTAGTGTTCGGTGTGGTGTTGAGACATGATCGCCCGGTTAGCTCAGTTGGTAAGAGCGCCGTGCTAGTGTTACGGGGGTCGTGGGTTCAAACCCCACATCGGGCGACACTTTTTCCCCTTAGAAATACTTCAATGGTGTCAGAAGTAAACAGGATTGTGCCTGGGTGTACTTTGGGTTGCAGGCTATACTCCTCATGAAGCTGCGAGGTTGATGCCTGGTTCCCAAATATAAGAAGGGAGGAGTGTAGTGTTCGTGTGGTGTGAGTCATGATCGCCCGGTTAGCTCAGTTGGTAAGAGCGCCGTGCTAGTGTTACGGGGGTCGTGGGTTTCAAACCCACATCATCGGGCGACACCTTTTTCCCTTTAGAAATACTTCAGTGATGCAGAAATACTTATGAGATAAATCTGCTTTAGAAAACCCGCATGAAATCAGGAGCTTCGGGATTTTAAAATGCGCCCGTAACATTCGACGCTTAGCGATATAACTATGGCAAATAAAAGAAAAAAAGATATAAATAAATTTGCCGAAGTTATATCATAGATCTCCCCCCCCCCTGCATCCGCCATGGATACAGTTCCGAAACCACGTTATCCCACAGTGGCCACAACTTGTAAAAGCTAAAAGCTGTCTCTGCCACACAAGGGGAAGTCAGTCATCAGAAATAAATTGAAAATCAGTCTTATAAAGTAAAAATATTCTAAACATATCTAAAAATGACATCACACAGTTCTGAAACCACGTGATCCCACAGCTTGTGAAAGCTAAAACTGGTTTCTGCGAAATAGCTAATCAGAAATAAATTAAAAATCAGTCTTTAAAAAAGTATGTACCGAGATGACCCGAAAGACTAAGATGCTTGAGCATGCAATTGTTCACTCTTCACATGAACGTTGGAATAATGTCTCCGCTCAGAAAAGTTCCCGCTCCTTGTTGTTGTTGTTCTTCCTCTTCTTTTCCCCATGGCGGGAATATATTTATGGCGGGAAAATGTTTACTAGAATACGAAAAGGGGACAGTTTTATTTTAAATAAAATTGTTCAACGGTTGTTGAGACATTTTGGGGTAGGCATAATTGTCGACAATCAACGGTTTTCGCATCATTCAGTTACATCTGGACCCAACAGGATTGCTGGATTCGTCTGGGTGGACTGATTGTATATTTCTATACACAGCCAGACCAACTGCGCTAAGCTCCAACAAGATCTCCATAGTCTAGAGAGATGGGAGAAAGACTGGCAGATGTCCTTCCACCCAGACAAGTGCCAAGTCATTCACATCACCACTAATAAATCTCCTATCCTTCATAACTTCATGGTCATACACTCTCATCAATGCCCCAGATGAAGTATATTGGTGTCAGTATTAGCCACAACTTGAAGTTGAACAAACATATCAACGCTCTCACTTCTAACGTTAATCAGACACTAGGTTTCCTTAAACGTAACTTAAGGATTAACTCGCCTTCTAATAAAGAAAGAGCCTATAAATCTCTTGTCGGACCCAAGTATGTCTGGACGTTAAATAAAGATGTGAGCGTAATTGAAATTTAATAAAAAAAAAAAAGGACTACTATTGTTGTAGGCATTATATATATATAATCTCTTTTAGAGAGTTTATGTAAACATATTTTGCGGAAGAGAACACATCATGGGACAACTAAACATTGACATCAAGATTATGTATAATTAGAAACGTATCACATTGTTCAATTGCATTACACATAGCTACATGTACACTACCAATAATTAACAGCAACGTATATGCAGTTAATTTGTTAAATGTAAACTACAAGTGGTACATGCTTAAAAGCCTTGGGTCTCAGATGTGGATGAAATGTGAGCAATACAGTTAGTAAAAGAGCATTTCATTATAAGGTTTGATCATGTCCAGCCGTGTGCAAACGTTTGCTGTGGCCCGAGGGAACTATTTGAACACAAGGCAGTTCCCTCGGGCCATAGCAAACGTTTGCACACGGCTGGACATGATCAAACCTGCAGGCCTTGTGTTCAAACAGTTCCCTCGGGCCACAGCAAACGTTTGCACACGGCTGGACATGATCAAACCTTATTGTTACATTTCCAACAAAAAACTGATGTAATTTGAGCATTATATTCAGTAGTTTCAGTACTTTTATAAATCGTTCCATTCGTGTAGATAATTTTCGGTATTCATATTCCGGGGCCGCGTCATGAACGTCATGAAGTAGTGATCGGCGTCATGAAGGCATTTCCGCGTAGTGAGGTCCTGAAGGCACTTGGTCTACGCGCGGCCCCGGAATGAGCATTACATAAAGCCATATGCAAACAGCACGCGCTATATGTCGATTTGTATCGATTTTCCGACCATATATAACCATATAAGTTGTCTAAAAAAATAACTATATATATATAGCGCTATAAAGTGCATATTTGGAGGTACATACCATCTGAGACACAGTCACTTTCCAGACTGGGTAATTTCTGCAATTTGTGTAGGCACGACTTATTCCCTTCTTATAGGGTAGAGTTTTTTTCATTTATCTTATATTTAAGGGTGTGAATTGGCTCGAATACCTTCCATACCCGGACATATAAGTAAAAAAAGGCCGAATTTTATATGTGTTTTATGTGATATATACTCAAGGACAAGAGTCCTGTCCCATCTAATTGAATCCATATTCAATGGCATCTCTATGTGCCACTGTAGCAAAACCTATATTGAAAAGTATTCTCATTAGGTTGTGGCTCTAAATCAGCTTTTAAATATCATATACGCTTACCCGTTTAGCAACCAGATTGGCCCAAACCCTTAGGGGTCAAAATCAAAATTGACAACGGATACATGGGCTTAAAGGTACATGCCCACGCAGTAGGCACAAAATGTTCTTTATAGGAACTAAATAAGTGTATAATTATGTCACTATTCCACCAGTTCTAAAAATTACGAGTGCCCGCTATACAAATATAATCATTTATTAATTATCAATGTACTGTTAGCGACGCGCGGCGGTAACAGTCTATTTTGATAATGTGCGGGGGCGACGACTTTCACATCACGGCTTGCGGTGCGCATGCGCAGTATACTACTCGCGCCAGTAGGCTTCCCAATATGTAAACAAGAATATCAACATGTCGAAACGTCCAGGACGGAAATTGTATGAAAAGGCGTCGGCCAAAAAAAAGGCGAAATTTCTGAGGGACAGGCAATACAGAGAGTGGTTAATATTTGCGACCAGATCACCAAATGGAAAGAGTTACGTGGAGATTTAGATTTGGACTCGAACAGAGATTTTTCTTCTCAACTTCTGATACTTCACTGCGCATGTCAAATATGTGATATGATTGACCGTGTCACGTGACGCCTGTTGGTAAAAATATCACGAGGTCGGAAAATACCCTTTCTGGTCGTGGCATATAAAATGCGATTTAACACCAATTAACACGCGCCGTAATTAAAAATAACTCGTTAGTGGGTAGACAAATGGCTCATATAAGGCATGACAGAAAATGAAAAGTAGTAGTACAGTATAACCTGCTGCGTGGGCATGTACCTTTAATGGCAATGAACATTTGAATTTGTTTTAACCATGTTTGTTCAATAAAACCATTAATCTGCAAAATAATCAAAGAAAAAAATACTAGAATCCGCGTTATTTCATCGTTTTTCACGTGAAAACAATTCACTATACAGTTCAAAGTAAAGGGCGGTAATTTGAAGAAATCTGAAGAAATTAAATATTTTAATGGTTCTAACTTACGTTTCAACCAAATGTTTGAAATTGTTTTGTGTTTTTCTGCATCACATATACTATGTGCATGTTTCTGTACTAATCATAATTTACAGCATCAGTCACTTAATGGTTCCGCAAGATGATGTTTTCTCTAATGTGGATATAACCATTGACATACAATATAATGTTATGTCTATGAGATAACTGTGCCATTGACTATCAAATTTGGAATATCAAATTGCTTTTTGATCCGGAAAGTCATGCCAATTATGTGCAAAACATAACTAATTGTCAGTTGGAAAATATCGCTGTTGACAAGTTGTATTGTAAGGGGACAAAACGTTTGTCCATAAGTATATGTTGGTGCAAGGCGGACATATGTGTATACATGTGTGCCGAAATGAGACACTACTTAGGTCCAATACGGTCCTGTAATTCAGCGCATTGTTCCGGTGCACGGGAGGCGGGAAGAAGAGAGCGGATAACTGGGTAGAACCTGGCACCAGTGATGCAGAGCAAAACCGGTCCCAAGTAGAACCAATCCACCCCTGGCGGCACTTGAAACACAAGTTGGTGCCATATACTAGTAGTCGGTAAAACACATGCTATTTTCGTTCACAGAGTTGCCACATCCAGACAACTCCAAGGCAGGCCAGGGCCAGAAGCAGGTAAGGACAGGCAGAAAAATCGTATTTTTTAGAACAAAAATACCCTCTTCATAAATTGACTAGTCTGAAAACCGTTATGTGACGGTTGGATTGGTTTCAAAATTAACATATCAAAATCCATTCCAGTTACTTAGGGGTGAAAGGGTTAACATGCAGTTAATGTCACTGATCAATGTCTCTACTGAGCATCTTTTGATGCATTGATAATTCAATTGCTTGATGTGTGTATTAGCCGTACATCGGTTGTGCCATCGGACTCTGGAACGTGGGATTCGTCATGATCGCATACGGGGCTTCCAACGCCGTGAGTTTCCTCGTCTTCGGACGGCTCGTACAGTTTGTCGGGCATACGCCACTATTTCTCCTCGGTAGGTTAGGCTTCTTCCAGGTGGACAAACGGGATGGATTGTGGTTTCAGCAGTGTTTAGCACACTGGACTTCAATACCTGATGTTCAATCCCCGCCCTAGGCGTGAAAATGCACCTTCATAGTATTTCCACCCACTAGTCTTTCCGACGAGACTTCAAACCGAGGTCTCGTCACTGTATGACAATAGTTGTTGCAGGGACATTTTTTTATTAACCCTTTCACCCCTAAGTAACTGGAATGGATTTTGATATGTTCATTTTGCAACCAACCCAACCGTCACAAAATGGTTGTCAGACTAGTCCATTTATGAAAAGGGGATATTTTTTGTTCTCAAAAATATTACAATTACTTTCAAAAAGTGCAGATCCTGATGAGACGGCTTGTTACGACCCGGCTCATCTGGATCTGCACTTTTTGCATAAACCGCTATAGCGGGATTAGGGTTCAAAGAGTTAACTGTTTTACTTTATGTTTGTTCTACATGGACACAGTATGTTCGTGGCAGTAAGATAGGATAGCATATGATATAACCAAACTGACACGTGAATCAAACAGAACAAAGGTACACCAAAACAGGGAGGCGTACTGCAAACACGTATTTCTTAATTTCTACTGAGATTAATATACATGTAATGTATAATGTTTTCAACATAATCTAGGACTAGCAGTGTAGTGAGACAGTCCGTTCACGTATAACGTGACTTGTCACGGCGAAGTTGCTTATTGGGATTGCCCACGATGCGAACACAACGCTGATGACTAACATTTGTGATACATGTGGGTCTGGAATTACCACCATTTGTGCATCGCCGATATTAATTTCGTTATAAAATCAGTAATATTTCCCGTAAATGACATTGGAACTTAATAATAAACTAGAAATGTGGCCTGTCGGCACACGAATGCCCCCGCTGGCAGCCAAAGAAAACAAGGCATATTTGAATGTGGATTTGTCACAGGGTGGCAGAGGACCATTGGAGCAATGCGTGTGTGAAATGTGAAGCAGATCCGAGCAAGGAAACAGAAATTATAAGCCATTTACACAGCGTTAAGGTTTCGAACGCACCAAGTCTGTGACCTTGACCCTGGGCTTAGCGGGGGCGGCACGAATGTGGATTTGTCACAGGGCGATAGAGGACCATTGGAGCAATGCGTGTGTGAAATGTGAAGCAGATCCGAGCAATGGTACATAAATATAAGCATTTACCAGCGTTAAGGTTTCGAACGCACCAAGTCTGTGACCTTGACCCTGGGCTTAGCGGGGGCGGGACGAATGTGAATTTGTCACAGGGCGGTAGAGGACCATTGGAGCAATGCGTGTGTGAAATGTGAAGCAGATCCGAGCAAGGAAACAGAAATTATAAGGCATTTACCCAGCGTTAAGGTTTCGAACGCACCAAGTCTGTGACCTTGACCCTGGGCTTAGCGGGGGCGGGACGAATGTGGATTTGTCACAGGACGGTAGAGGACCATTGGAGTAATGCGTGTGTGAAATGTCAAGCAGATCCGAGCAAGGAAACAGAAATTATAAGCCATTTACCCAGCGTTAAGGTTTCGGGACGTACATACGTTGCGTACGTTACGTACGTACGTTACGTACGTTACGTACGTACGGACGCCGGTAACACTATATGCCCCCCTCACCATTCGGTGGCGGGGGCATAATTATAAGCCATTTACCCGAGCGTTAAGGTTTCAAAAGCACCAAATCTGTGACCTTGACCCTGGGCTTAGCGGGGGCGGGACGAATGTGGATTTGTCACAGGGCGGGAGAGGACCATTGGAGCAATGCGTGTGTGCAATGTGAAGCAGATCCGAGCAAGGAAACAGAAATTATAAGCCATTTACCCAGCGTTAAGGTTTCGAACGCACCAATTCTGTGACCTTGACCCTGGGCTTAGCGGGGGCGGGACGAATGTGGATTTGTCACAGGGCGGTAGAGGACCATTGTAGCAATGCGTGTGTGCAATGTGAAGGTGATCCGAGGAAGGAAACAGAAATTATAAGCCATTTACCCAGCGTTAAGGTTTCGAACGCACCAAGTCTGTGACCTTGACCCTGGACTTAGCGGGGGCGGGACGAATGTGGATTTGTCACAGGGTGGGAGAGGACCATTGGAGCAATGCGTGTGTGAAATGTGAAGCAGATCCGAGCAAGCAAACACAAATTATAAGGCATTTACCAAGCGTTAAGGTTTCGAACGCACCAAGTCTGTGACCTTGACCCTGGGCTTAGCGGGGGCGGGACGAATGTGAATTCGTCACAGGGCGGTAGAGGACCATTGGAGTAATGCGTGTGTGAAATGTCAAGCAGATCCGAGCAAGGAAACAGAAATGATAAGCCATTTACCCTAGCGTTAAGGTTTCGGGACGTACGTACGTTACGTACGTACGGACGCCGGTAACACTATATGCCCCCCGCACCATTCGGTGGCGGGGGCATACTTATAAGCCATTTACCCGAGCGTTAAGGTTTCAAAAGCACCAAGTCTGTGACTTTGACCCTGGGCGTAGCGGGGGCGGGACGAATGTGGATTTGTCACAGGGCGGTAGAGGACCATTGGAGCAATGCGTGTGTGCAATGTGAAGCAGATCCGAGGAAGGAAACAGAAATTATAAGCCATTTACCCAGCGTTAAGGTTTCGAACGCACCAAGTATGTGACCTTGACCCTGGGCTTAGCGGGGCGTGGGCGGGACGAATGTGGATTTGTCACAGGGCGGTAGAGGACCATTGGAGCAATGCGTGTGTGAAATGTGAAGCAGATCCGAGCAAGGAAACAAAAATTATAAGGCATTTACCCAGCGTTAAGGTTTCGAACGCACCAAGTATGTGACCTTGACCCTGGGCTTAATGGGGGCGGGACGATTGTGGATTTGTCACAGGGCGGTAGAGGACCATTGGAGTAATGCGTGTGTGCAATGTGAAGCAGATCCGAGCAAGGAAACAGAAATTATAGCCATTTACCAGCCGTTAAGTTTCGAACGCACCAAGTCTGTGACCTTGACCCTGGGCTTAGCGGGGGCGGGACGAATGTGGATTTGTCACAGGGCGGTAGAGGACCATTGGAGCAATGCGTGTGTGCAATGTGAAGCAGATCCGAGGAAGGAAACAGAAATTATAAGCCATTTACCCAGCGTTAAGGTTTCGAACGCACCAAGACTGTGACCTTGACCCTGGGTTTAGCGGGGGTGGGACGAATGTGGATTTGTCACTGGGCGGTAGAGGACCATTGGAGCAATGCGTGTGTGAAATGTGAAGCAGATCCGAGCAAGGAAACAGAAATTATAAGCCATTTACCCAGCGTTAAGGTTTCGGGACGGGACGTACGTACGTACGGACGCCGGTAACACTATATGCCCCCCTCACCATTCGGTGGCGGGGGCATAAAAAAGCCGCACTAGTTCTGAATGTATCACCTTTTACCGTCGTTTTTGTTGTTGTTGAAAATATCACACTTTTTTAGAAATCAACATTGGCGAAAATTTGAGATTCAATATAGGCATGGCGGGATAATCCCTGAGCGGGTTCTTTGGTCTGTAGTAGTAAACAGTATTTTTCTCCTAATTTTATTTCCAGCTTTTCTGGTGCACGGTGGTACACAGATAACCATGCTGGTCTGGCCACCGGCACACGACTCGGTCTCGGTGATTCTGTTCTATATACTCGCCGTACTGTGGGGTGTAGGGGATGCCGTAGTCACATCACAACTCAATGGTACCGTAACGTCTGTGTCTACCGAGTACTTCACTCATTTTGCCCGTATAACTACTTACGGACAGGGACATGCAAACCAATGATCTCTTGATTGCTTAGCACACATACACAGTCGAACCATCCTTTTCAAAAATGCTGGTCACGCCCATGCACATACATCTCGAGTTGCGTTTATGTTCATAAGCCATAAGTTATTGTGCAACCTCTCTATCGGCCCGACATGTGGAACATTGAATGATAGTTTCATGTCTGCTGGAGAAATACATGTACTAACACACACTGTAGATCCTGATGATACGGCGTGTTATGAGGGGGGGGGGGGGGGGGGGGGGGGGGGGTAGGGGGGGGGGGGGGCGGGCGGGGGGGGGGCGGGGGGGGGGGGTGGGGGGGGGGGAGGGAGGGGACAGGGGGGTCTTCATATCTCACCTCCCTACCCCCTCCTCCCACTTCCCTTCCCCTCACCTTCCACCCCCTCCTCTCCCACCTCCCTCCCTACACCGTCTACGATTTCACCGGTTACCGTATACACAAATCACCGTTTTCCGCCCCACGGCACACCGTTTCCCGACCCCGGTGCACCGTCCCCCCCCCCCCCCCCCCCCCCCCCCCCCCCCCCCCCCCCCCCCCCCCCCCCCCCCCCCCTGCCCCCCCCCCCCCCCCCCCCCCCCCCCCCCCCCCCCCACCCCCCCCCCCCCCCCCCCCCCCCCCCCCCTGTTAGCTATAGTCTCATAGTGTGTAATTGTACTAGACACGGTCATGGATTTTTTTCCATCACCTGTGGTTGAAAATGTTAATGGTTGTATATTTCAGCCCGTTATGGATGCCTGTTCACTGATAAATGTGAAAGTTCAACTCAAATGAACTTAGGGTTGTGGAGACATTGAGTACTTAAATACATGTACGTGAACGCAATTTTTACAAACAAAAACATTAACACAACTTCCATAGTAATTTCGCATTTACCAGACCTTCAGATAAGCTTAGTCTAAAAGAGTATTATACCTACTGGTTTCAAATTAAATGCCTAATTTATTTTTACGAATTGATTATTGATTTTCAATAGGGAGCAGCTGATCAAAACAAATTGAAACATTCACTGAATTGAGTGTATTATTATGAATTGACTTATTAGTGTTTGCTTTTTGCAACTCAACGAAGTACATTTTCAACTTTATTACAGTATTTACACAAGATAATTTGAAAATCAATGCGTATTTTAACATTGCTGTGAGTATCAGTGCATATTTATTACATTAGTCTATCATGACTTTTTATTATTTGAATGAATGGCCTTTTTGTGGAATTTATCGGGGTATAAACTTGGAAAAGTCGCGGGAATACTGGACGAAGGCCGGAAGGCCGGAAGGCCTCGTCCAGTATTCCCGCGACTTTTCCAAGTTTATATCCCCACAAAAAGGCCATTCATTCCTTATAATTCCAGCATTTGAAATAAATTCATCAAGAAAATGTGTTTATTTTCCGTTTTCTTAAGAATTCTTTTAACTGCGCCTCACGGTTACGGAAAGTAGTTCGGCATGGGAGTTTACTGGGATATAAATTTTGGACAGAGACTTGCTACGGACCAATCAAATGTTAGGGAATTGTGTAAATAATTTTGTGCTGGAATTATTACACTGTGAAAGCCCATTTTAACAATTCAAATACTGATACAGATACAACAGGTATGGATCTACCCTGGGAAGTAATAGAATAAAATACAAACACTTTTTGGTTAAGTTAAGACATAGTTTAATAAATAAGAAAATATATCGTACATCATTATCAGCCTTTCAAGGAGATTTTCCAGATTTATTTTCCTGGACGTACCTACATCATTGAGTTGGGACTGAACTGTCTCCCCCGTCACATATCAATATTTTGTAAATATGAATGTCAACATGAAGACAAACATTTCAGCATAAATTTCAGGGCACATACAAAATGTAACTGCAGTGTGAAAAGTTATTTTCATAAAATAAGAATTATTTCCAAAATAAATATTGGCAGAAACTTCTGTAGCCTATTTCACCAACATTGCAAAGTATACCCTTCCCCTAAAAGTAATAGGATTAGGAACAATCATATTGTTCATACAAGGGGTATAACCAGATTTAACCCTCACATACAAGAATGCCAAAGACGTACCTGAGGGCCAAACCAGGTCTCCGTTCGGGATTCACGTAAGGATGAATCGGATCAATCCCGATTGTTAAATTACCAATCGCATGCTGCCACCAAGATCAAATATGTCATGATCATGTTATTGTTGTGAATACCTTGTTGAATATATCCACGTGTACCATGTGTCCAAATATTAAAGTAATCATTCAAGTTATAAAGGTACTGAATGTAGAAGAATCTCTTACAAACACTTTGAAGTAAACAAATATGTTTCATCGTCTTGTGAAGATAAAAAAAGGTGAAGCTTACATTATTAGTTACGTTGCGTGTGTCACATACATTTGTATGTCCATGTCCACTTCTATCAAGTAATCCACAGGCCCGTACACAGGAATTAATTTAGGAGGGTGCGTTATCGACTGCGCGAAGGGCTAAACATTGTTTTTTTGCACATTCACGGACAGACCTTGGCAGATTAACCATTTCACCCCTAAATAACTGGAATGGATTTTGATATGTTAATTTTGCAACCCATTCCAATCATCACAAAATGATTTTCAGACCAGTCCATTTGTGAACATGAGGTGTTTTTGTTCTCAAAATTATGAAAATTACTTGCCAAAAGTGCAGATCATCTGGATCTACACTTTTTGCCAATACCACTATACAGGCCTGTAGTGTTGAACGGGTTTAGGGGGGTGCGTACGCACCCGTCGCACCCCCTCTGCATACGGCCCTGATCCATCTACTGCTTTTGAATATGACTTAGGATTTCAGGGGGCCGGCCGTTTCACTAACCTTCATACGACTAAAATGTTCGTAAGTGCAACATTATGCTAGTCTGTAAATTTCACATAAATAATGTTTTCTTGTAAACAATTATTGGATTTACATTTATTGAGCAGAGGCTGCATATGCAGCCTATGCTCAATAAATGTAAATCCATAAATTGAAATTTCCAGACGATCCTAACTTTTCACGTACGAACATTTCAGTTGTACAAAGTTTAGTGAAACGAGCCCCAGATTCCTAAGGTATTTGCATGGACAGTTTGTTTGTTTGTTTGTTTAACAGCTAAGGTCATGTAAGGCCGGGCGAACGGGTTCGATCCCATTTTAACCTGCTGCATGTGACACACTGAATTCACAAGACTATTTACATCGAAAAAATATATATTCAGTCCTGAAATTAGAATAACCTGACCTGGTGCCAGGTCCATACCACACCAAGTCACTTGGCCCCTTCCCCTAAAATAGGATTACGAATATCGTAATACTCACATATTAAGGGGTATAACCAGATTCAACTGTCACATACAAAATGCCAAAGACGTATGCGAGGGCCAAACCAGGTCTCCAGTCGGGATTCCGGTAAGGATGAACCCCGATCGTTAAATTACCCATCACATGCTCCCACCTACCACCCACTTGCATGGACAGATGCAGACTTGTACCACAGCATTGTGATTATTATATCATTATTATACTTGCTGCAAGCACACAAGACAAACATATTTGTTTCAAAATAAATTTCAACGAAATATATATAAATTTGGTCAGGCAGAAAATCTCAGCCGGCCCATATGCTAGTTTAATGGCAAGCAAATACACAGTAATTTCTCAAACCTCGGTTTAAGGAATTATTGTGCAGATCGATAGCTGAAAGTGAAAGGGTTTAACGCCCCAGCAACAACTAAGGTCATATAGAGACGGGACCAAAGTTTGAAGCCTCATCTGACAGACCAGTGGGATGGAAATACTATGTACCGCTAAGTACTTTTCACACCTATGGTGAAGATTGAAGTCCAATGCCATATCCCCTAGGCCATGGCCATCCCTTTTCAATAGCTCAAACTCAGATTTGAGAAGTTACTGTGCCTTTGGCTTGCCATAGATATAGAGAATAGAAGGTTAGTGTCGTGAATGGGAAAAAATATCTGGCAAGGCTTAGGAAACGGGATGGGCGAGGCTCTGCCGAGCACATCCAGTTTTCGTGCCGCGCCAAATATTTTTTCCCATTCACGGCACTAACCTACTATTCTGTTTATCCCGTCAACACCTACAAATGGCTTTAAAATACAAAAATATAACCCCAGCCACCGCACATATTCATACGCAGTGATTAGGTTGTATTGACAGGATATCAAAAATGTTTCACGGCACCGTGTTTCACGGCACATACGCACTGTGTTGATGGGATAAAATTTAATATATGATGACAAAATGACTATGATAAGACAATGGGGATTATGACCATTGCAACCAGTGTAGATCCATGTCGGCCTACATATCCATGCAATCTGATCAGTGCCTGCAATCTGTCATTTTTCTTTGAAACACGTGTTTCTAAGACTAAATCTTTATCAGGTTGCGAGTGGATCTGAATCTACACTGGTCGCAAGGCCATAAGCCGTATTTCTCCAATCACATATGATATGAGATCTGTTGTTTCAATCTTCAATTTTGCTGTCCTCTATCTGTCGTGTCGCTGGTAGGTAGACTTTGAAGGAGAAATCTGTCCGTGGAAATGACCCCTGTAAATACAGAAACAACAGCACAATATAAATCAACTTGTTTGCACGCTAGTGGAGAAAATAACAGTTGGTGTATAGTCTGTTTCACGAAAGCTGCCCAAATTTTACGGCCATATAAACAATTCAAAAACCATATTTTTTTCGATAATAATAATTAAAGGAAAATTTAAGAATGAGCCTTCTTTTTATTTCGTGAAATTTGGTCAAATATTTATTTTATTGCGAAAACAAAATTTCCCAATGTTAAATCCCCATAGACATATTCACGGAGTGAAGATGTCTATGGGGATTTAACATTTTTTTAGAATTTCAGAAATACTGGACCGATTTTTAAAATTTAACCTTTGTTTTCTTAGTTAGATCATTTCCAAGCTATCTAGCTAGGTTTCGGAGTCAATTTCCAAAAATTTTCGTTTTTTGACTCCTCCCTCAACTCCTCTACCTTTTTACCCCATGTTAAATTCCCATAGACAAATCAATTTAGCGTAATAAAATCAATATTTGACCAAATTTCACGAAATAAAAAGAAGGCTCATTCTTAAATATTATTTGCATGCAAATAGTTTACAATAGAGCAACTTCTCTACAACGGCCAACACACCTCATGTAGGTGTCTGTTGAAGGGAGGTTACTCTTGGTGTAATTGTACAGGATTACGAAAGAAGAATAAATATTTATACAGTGGAACCTCTCTAAACCGGACACCCAGGGTGTGCGGTTTAGAGAGGTTCCACTGTAAAACAGACAGACAACTACGCCAAGCCCGGCGTGGGTGCTTTGCAATCACGAACAGACATACTCGGCGGAGATGAATGGCAATGAACCCGATTACAACTAACTTTTATTTGTGTCCGGTTTAGAGGGGTTCGACTGTACGCAAAAGTTGTTGTTCATATATTGAATTTTTATTAAATTAATTTATTAAAAATTCAATATGTGAACCATTATTTGGCCTGCTCCATCACATGCGCATGTTCGTTTTAAAGAAGCACCGTCCCCAAGTGCATTTTCAAGGTAAAATACTATTATGTGATCCATGGTAACATGGTGTGAGTCGAGTGAAATTATTTCAACAAGGCGGGACATCTGTTACTAAATATAACTTTGTACTTATTGCAACATTTGATAATTGATTTAATAGATATAGGCACAAGTATCACAATATGTGATTAATTGAGACGAAATTGCCCGAGATTGGGCAACCATTATATATTATTCTCAGAGCTCCAGATAAGCTGCGTATTTGCGTAATACCCAATTAAAATTGCCAAAAACCCAATTGAAATCAGAAGTAGTGAGTATCAAAAAGCAATGAAAAAATTGTGGTATCTTTATCATGCTACAGACAACAATAAACAGACCACAAATATAGCATATTTTCTTATTTTTCCATGAAAACATATCTTGGTATTTCATTAGAATTGTCTCCAAGGAGACAATTCTAATGAAATACCAAGATGTGTTTTCATTTAGAAGCAAACTATTCAATAAGTGCAGTCTGCTGATGTGTAAACAGTAGTGTGATTCTATTTTACACAATTAAAATATTTGAAATACCCAAACGCTTCAGAAATGATGGAGTGACAATACTCAATTACTAATTCCTTATCTGGAGCCTGTATTCTCATGCATCTGGCCATCTACAGTATATGTTTAGATCTAGAACCTATCAAAATGCATATGGTGCATATTGCAAGTTTCAGTTATTTTTTTAATGGCACCTACGATCCTGAAATATGTAGCAATCACAATGTAGAACATATAATTATGGCTGAACATCACGGCTGTACAGGTGTACGAAGTAGGGGGTTGGTTGGTTAACCCTTTCAACCCTAAATAACTGGAATGGACTGTGATACGTTACTTTTCCAACCAATCCAATAATCACAAAATGATTTTCAGACTAGTCCATTTATAAGAAGGGGGGTGGTTCATTCTCTAAAAATTCGAAAATTACTTGCAAAAGTGCAGATCCTGATGAGCGGCTTATCTAGATCTACAGCGCTTGCAAACACTGTTAAAGAGGGCTGTAGTGTTGAAATGGTTAAAAGGCAGGAACCGAAAATTGTTGTCTGCTGTTGTTCCATAGTTTCTCCATTAAAAACATCGTTTCACAGCACTTTAGAATCATTTCCACTGACACAATTAGTGTTTTCAGTTTGGCTTAAAAAATCTAGGCATGTCATTCTGACATAACCCAGAAATGAGACAGTTTGACAAGAGACATTGCAACGTTTGTGATCAGCCTAGCACCAGACCAGCCTGCAGTCTGATCAGGGTCTACGCTGTTCACCATTCAATTACTGAAGTAGAAGGTCTGCCAAAGTGTTTGTTTAATGGTGTTTAACATGACGATAGAGGTGTGTAGTATTTAACCCTTCCTACGCTGTTGACCGAAATTGCCGTTTGCTGTTTTTCATTTTTGCTTTAATTCTTAACAAAACACTGGTTTTGACAGCACATGAGAATCGTCTCCACTGGAGACGATTCTCGTGTACTGTCAAAAACAGGTTTTTGTCGAGAAATATTGAAAATAAAACATTTCCAGCAGACGACAACATTTAATTCAGTGTAGTAAGGGTTAAAGGTCAACCCTAACAATGGTAATTAAATTCTATCATCTGTTGTTTGTTTTTCATTTCATAAAAAACAAATGCTTTGACAACACTTTAGAATCATTTCCAATGGAAATGATTCTAAAGTGTTTTCAAACCATGTATTTATTGAGAAAGAAGACACACTGTAAAACAACAGTAGACGATAGTTTACGTTTCACACATTCAAAGGGTTAATATACTTAATTTTTCTCCTGGGCAGTAAATTTAGTTCAGTGTGTCAATTGGCTATTGAGAAAATTGTTTGATAAATTTTGAAAAATAGTCGGCGTCTAGAAGTGACAGTCCTTTTGTTGGTGAAAACACAGAGTTGCAATTATACTTAAACAACTTTTTGCAATGTAATTATATAGGAAGGTCGCTAAGGAAATTCTGTAATACGATCTGTTGTGCGTGAGGCTCGGTGAATAGCGTAGATAATGGGCCCGTAATTAGCGAGATAATCGCGACAATCTGCAGACTTAATTGGGCTGTAATCATTTTCTCACCCCCAAGACAGGACGAGGTGGCGAAACTTTGCCTGCCAAGATTTCCAAGTATTTCGTAAGAAACTAAACAACTGATCTTACAGGAGTGATGATTCAATACAATATTTGTTAAACAAGTTTATTGATTTCATATGAAACAAATCAGTCAGCAATTGAATGATTCTATCTATTGCATAAGCACAGTGTCATAAATTGAAGTTATAAGAGTCATCTAGCTTGCGTTCTTTATTAGTGTTATTTCTATATTTACTACATTAGTGGAGTGGATTTTAATACACCATGTTATTATATACTGAGAAAGCCCATTTTATGCAAAATGGTGTGTTTTTGCTTCAGAACTAATCACAAGCCTTAACCCTTAGACCGCTATCTTTATTCTTTTGTCCTCTACTGTTTATTTTCTATTTTTCTTTTTATCATCAAAAACATGCTTTGACAGCACTTTAGAATAATTTACAACATGCTTTGACAGCATTTCAGAATCATTTCCATTGGCAATGATTCTGAAGTGCTGTCAAACCATGTTTTTATTGAGAAATAAGGCAAGATATAAAAGCAACAGCAGACGACAATTGTTGTGAGTAGCGGTCTAAGGGTTAATGTAACTATGTTTTATCAATGCTGAAAAATATTTATCTCTAAGTCCTAATTAGGAGACAGTAACTCCTAATTAGGAGATAGTCTAATTAGGAGTTAGTATCTCCTAATTAGGAGATAAACCATTTTTAGCATTGACACAGTAAGTCCTGATAGTAAGTCCTAATTAGAAGATACTAATCAGCCTTTGGCTCAGGACACAGGTTGAAGTAACAGACCGAGGTCTATAAATACATTAAATATGCCTAAAAGCATCAATAAATGAAAAATAAATAAGCTAAAATTATTTTTTTTACCCCCTCCATATACTCCATTATAATGGAGTATATGGAGGGGGTAAAAACAAATAGTTTAGCTTATTTTTTTCATTTATTGATGCTTTTAGGCCTATTTAATGTATTTATAGACCTCGGTCCGTTACTTCAACCTGTGGCTCAGGTGAGCTAAAAAGCCCCTTTTTGTCACTGAGTCACATACACTTACCATGCGAATATTAATATCAACGATAAGCTGGGTAGGTACCGTAACCATAGGGATACCCATAGCAACAGCCATAGTCATGGTACCCAAACTCCTGCTTCATTGGCCGATTCACAAACAGGACATCGTTCTTATACCCCTTGCCCATGAGTATCTGATGTAGGAATGTTTCCTGGACAGGCACACTTTTACACGAGCAGTCTCGGGCCGATGCGTTGGCCGTATGCCCCTGATAGTATGCCATGTATGACGCGGCCGGAGTATTTCTGTCTGTGTAACCATACGGACCTTCTTCCGCGGCCCCCTGGCCCGGCACGTACATGACGTAGCGCGGGTCACTGCCATAGTAGTAGCCGGTCTGACCGGTGCTCGGGTTGTTCACCAGCATGATCGACGATGTTACCAGGTTCGAGTCCTTGCTCTCCTCTCTGGGCGCACCGACTTCCGAATGCTTCATATTCCACAGATATTGATAGCGATACTTATAAAGATTATCCGTTTTCTTCCAATGACTACAGAACACTTAATATTATAAAATGCACTTACTTTTAAAGTTCTGTGCAGAAATGTGTTTTCAGAAATTTGTAGACTTTTCCTCAGTAAGCTAAAATTTAAACTGTTTATTTTATAACGATTGCAAGCAAAGGCTTTTGTTGACACAAATAACAGTAAGCTATATTCAAACAGCAGTCAGCTATTCATCTATTAAGTAGAACACCTTTAACTGAGAATTTTTAAACATGTTTAACCCCTAGACCACTACACACAACAATTGTCGTCTGCTTTTATATCTTGACATATTTCTCAATAAAAAACATGTTTTGACAGCACTTCAGAATCATTTCCATTGGAAATGATTCTGAAGTGCTGTCAAAGCATGTTGTAAATTATTCTAAATTGCTGTCAAAGCATGTTTTTGATGATAAAAATGGAAAATAAACAGCAGACGACAAAAAAATAAGTGCTGTCAAAGCATGTTTTTGATGATAAAAATGGAAAATAAACAGACGACATACAATTAAGATAGCGGTGTAAGGGTTAAACATAATATCACGAGAATATATTTCACAATTACTTCACAAAATATCCAGAATGTATATTCTTCCTGTTAAACAGCCGCTTTATACAAAGTCTCATCTGAAGAACTTATATTTCGTGAAATGTAAACACTGGATAATACTTGATTCACTATCAATGAAGACTTCCTCGACAAGTCGTATCAATTTCAAAGCTAATTTAGATGAGTGTCCGCAATTCTTCGTTTCTACTTCTCAAGTAAGCGAGACAATATTTTTTTAGTATTCATGCTTTATAATAAGCTTCAGTTGTGGTAGTGACGGGAGAAATTGGGGCTTATGTGATTAGTGACCAGTGTAGCTCCTAATCAAATAGCACACTCGTGTAGCCCGATGACAATCTATATTGCCAGTGGCGTAGCCAGGCATACGCACGTACGCACGTGAGTACGAGAACAAATAAAATAATTAAACAAAAAAAAAGGCTTATTTTTCAAAATATTCAATAAAATATTGGGGGTGGTGGGGGGGGGGGGGGTGCTATTGAGTCTGGAACAGAACGCATTTTGTATCAAACGTACATGTCGATTACAAACAAATGGTGCCGTAAATAATGCAGGAAAACGCGTTAGATAGGATCTCCGTTTCAAAAAAAATCAGGGGGGGGGGGGGCATGCCCCCGAACCCCCCTAGCACTCTCCCTCACTTCGCTAGGTCGACGAGTGAGCCATGCTCACCCAATGTTCTACCATTTGATATGTGTGCGTATCAGAAATTTGTCCCTGGCTATGCCCCTGATTGCTTGTTAGAAGCATGACAGTGTTTCCTTGATGGGACGGCGAACAGTGAAGATCCCGATCAGACTTTGAGACATTCTACTGTAGCACTGTTTCAACCCCAGGCCATCTGTTATATCTCATTTGGTTACATACACTATTTAAAATAAATATTGGCAAATTTTCAAATTTTTAACTCAAAAGTATATGTTGTGACCACTCATTTGAACCATCTCGGTGAGACGGTTCAAATGATGGTCAAAACATTCCGATCGGAATTAAGAAACCTAGGTATATTTTTATTTCATTAAATAAATGTACCATGACAAATTGCGTGTTTTCCATTAAATCTGTCACGCTGTAATTATAGCCCAGCTATTATAACTGCTGCTCAATTACTGTCAATTACAGATGAATAATCTTAACCCTTACACCGGAATCTAAATTTTTTGTCGTCTGCTGTTTATTTTCTATTTTCCATTTTTATCATCGAAAACATGCTTTGACAGCACTTGATAATAATTTAAAACATGCTTTGACAGCACTTCAGAATCATTTCCATGAAGTGCTGTCAAACCATGAGATTATTGAGAAATAAGGCAAGATATAAAAGCAACAGCAGACGACAATTGTTGTGTGTAGCGGTCTAAGGGTTAATCATGAATATGGCATTTGCCTTACTACCAAATTATTTCATACATGGTTTACTAGCCCAAAGTGCTATGACAGGCTTGCACCATTCTTGGAGTTCAATTAAGCATTTTGTTTAATTTCTAACAAGAGTGCATGCCATGTTCGTACATACGGGCCGTTGTTGTCAATTCTAGTAGAACATTTGAAACAATCCCACAGGCCTGTCAAGTGGTATTGACAAAACGTGCAGACCCAGATGAGCCGGCTCGTGACGAGCCGTCTCATCGGGATCTGCACTTTTTGCAAGTGATTTTCATATTTTTAAGAACAAAAACACCCCTTTTTCATAAATGGACTAGTCTGGAAATCATTTTGTGACTGGTTGCAAAATTAACATATCAAAATCTATTCCAGTTACTTAGGGGTGAAAGGGTTAATGTTCTAGCAACATAAGGCCATATGGAGATGGGTTGAAATAATAAACTACTGTCTGTTCCACGAACATTTGGCTATTAAACACATTAAATCTAAAAAATATTTAAAAGTAAGTACTTTTTTATCAATAACAAAGAAGTCACCCTCCCGAAAAAAATTATTTGATGAAATTTCATCAACTATTGATTTTATTGCGAAAAAAAGATTTTCCTATGGGAATTAACATGGGGAGTCAATTTCCAATTTTTCCAATTTTCCAATTTTCCAATTTCCAATATTTTGGAAATTGACTCCGAAACATGGCGAGATAGCTTGAAAATGATGTAACTAAGAAAACAAAAGTTAGATTTTGAAAATCGGTCCACAAATAAAAAAAATATTTAAAAAAAATCTATTTTTAGCCCCCATGTTAAATTCCCATAGGAAAATCTTTTTTCGCAATAAAATCAATGTTTGATGGAATTTCATCTAATAATTTTATTTGGGGACGGTGACTTTTTTATTGGTGAAAAAGTACTTACTATTAAATATTTTTTATAGCCAAAAGTTTGTCGGCAGCAAAACGTGGAACAGACAGTAGATATTATCGGTACATACATGTGTGTCTCAGATATTTCATTTAGTTATTCAATATATGGTTTATTTTATTGCTTTATTGACTGCAGCTGACCTATCAACCAAACGCATGATTATATTTGATCAAATTCCAAGAAATTAGTGTTTTATTTATACTACAATAAGCTGTGATAAAAGACTAGTTGAATAAATTTTAACCCTTTCCCTGTTTTGCGATATTTCGACTCATTCAAATTGAATACATCTGAAAAAAAGAATGAAATGCTGGGTCAAATGATGGTTAAATTATCTGATAGAGTAGAAAACATTGTGGGAAAAGGAGAAATTGCTTGTTACAAGCAATTTCTCCTTTTCCCACAATGTTTTCAAAAGACATCTTCTGCAGAGGTGTGAAAAGTCGTCTCTATCAGGGAAAGGGTTAAGACACTGGGTCTCAGATATGCACAAACCAATAAGAAACAAATATTTAAAGACTTATTTCCACAATTTTGCCAAATTCATCATTGGAAAATATAAATGTGTGTAAATTTCCTACCATAATATAACATAAATGGTAAACTAGATGGCCGTGGCCAGCATGTCGCACCCGCCGAGGCTTTGATGGTACACCGAAAAACTTTAACCCGGACGCACGTACGGACGTACGTAAACCAATGTCCCGACTATATAGTGCTGTGCGCAAGCAGGCGCGACAATGTTACAAGGCTGGCAAGTGCTATGTTTGCCATGTCAGACTTTCGCAACAACACTATTTATGACCTTACAATATTATATATTTCAATTGAAGGATAAATTTATTAATTTTTATCATACTGAATTTATTACATTACCACAGCCATTTTGGCTGTGATAATGTAATAAATTCAGTATAATAATTCCACATACTTGTAATTTAATAATGATTAGTGTTTATCATTCAACACAGATGATGCAAAAAATGTAAAAAAAATAAGCCTTTATTGTAGATTTGCATCAAATTTCCACCCAATTGTACCGGTGTATCAGTGTCCTGAAAAACATTGGATTTAAAAAAAAAAGATATAGTGTAGTCAATATAGGGTTAACTTAACTGTATTGTAATTTTCAAATTTGCGACGTATATCAGAAAATGATAGGTCGGAAAATCTGTTTAATGGCGACGCGGAGCCATTAAACATCTTTTCCGACCTATCATTTTCTGATATATGCCGCAAATTTAAAAATTACAATGCGGTTAACATATTTCTAATGCACTCCTTTACTACTGACGTAGGAATACATATTGAAATAATTTGCGACCGTTCATCAACAATGATATACCTGTAATGTATGGCCATCAGCTAATCAGATTGCGTGATATTTATAGAGTGCATTAGAATGATTACTAATGTCATTTAATTAAAATAAATTCAAGTATATCATTCAGACATGGGAGTGGAACACTATCCCCAATCCTGAAAATTTATTTGAGCAGCGGATTGGGCTGCGATTTGCTAGTGGGGTCTGGAGGCATGCCCCCCCCCACCTAATTTGTTTTCAATTCTAGATGCTCTGTGCTTCATTCTGAGGTATATTTAGCATTAAATAGATCACATTTTCCCCTGAAAAAATATGCTATAATTAGGAAAAATTGGCAACATAATCCATTTCAATTTAAAATAATACTTGCAACAAGAAGTCAGTACATGTATAACAGGGATTCCGCTGGGGAAAATAAAAGAATCGCCACTGAAAAAAAAATATAAAAAAATCGCCATTCTCAACGGATTGACAAGATTCACAAACGTGGTCCCTGGGACCTCAAATCCGGATTTCCGGATTAATCCGGAAATTTCCCATGCCTGATCATTGGATACAACGCTGTAACGGTTCGATCATAAACATGCACATGGAGTTTCAAGCCAATCAACGTTTGATAAGGTAAAGACGACAAAATTCATTTGACCGTGCCATTGGGCATGGGGAGGGGAGAGATTCAAATATGGATGATGATAAACATGCACATGGAGTTTCAAGCCAATCAACGGTTGATAAGGTAAAGACGACAAAATTCATTTGACCGTGACATTGGGCATGGGGAGTGGAGAGATTCAAATATGGATGATGATAAACATGTACATGAAGTTTCAATTAAATCATTCATATGCTAAAGAAGTCATAGGAGAATGGAGAAACTTGCACGCATCAAATAAATTTCTGACCTTGACTTTGGGCATTTAGGGAGCATGTTCGTGGGTGGGAATTGAAAGTATGGATGATGATAAACAGGCACATGTGTCCAGCCAATAGTTGATATGGTAAAGAAGGTATCGGAGAATGGACAAATGTACACGCATCTACTGAACCGGAAGGGGGAACATGGATGGTATGGCGAATGAAAATATTGCTGATGATAAACATGCATATGAAGTTTCAAGCATATTGTTCATATGGTAAAGAAGTTATATGCGAATAGAAAATGTGATGGACAGACGGACACGGATGCTACCTATGCTTTGATGGAAAAACAAGGAAAACTTGCGGAATTCTAAGCCCAAGGTGGCAGATAATTAAATGACTTAACCCTTTCAACCCTAAGGAACTGGAATGGACAGTGATATGCTAATGTTCCGACCAATCCAATGGTCACAAAATAATTTTCAGATACGTCCATTTATGAAAAGGGGGTGTTTTTGTTCTCAAAAATATTAAAATTACTTTCAAAAAGTGCAGATCCTGATGAGACGGCTCGTTACGAGCCGGCTCATCTGGATCTGCACTTTTTGCATAAACCGATATAGCGGGATTTCGGGTTCAAAGGGTTAAGTGTTTGGCCAAAACTCTAAATTAACTTTGAGCATCTGCATACCATGAAGAAGCTACATACCAAGGATCAAACTTCCAGCTATTATGATTTAAGTTTTATTAGTTACAAGATAAAGGTCCATGAGGGTGGAATGAAAAACAAAAATTCTCTTTGCACATGTACACACAAGTTTTACACCTGTACATATTATGGTATAAAAGTCTTACAAGAAGCAGAGTTTGTAGCCGACAAAAGGGTTGAAAGGACCGACGGACAAGGGTAACAACACTAAGAGCATCCCCCCACCCCCCACTATCATGGTGGGGTATAAAAACAACATACTCTACGACATCTCTACGACATGATCTGAGACACAGTTCCTTTAATTGTCATCGGAAGGTGAAACAATTTAAATCCCTTTTAATCCTACAGACCATAAAGCAAACATTTCCTAACACTGTAGATCCAGATGAGACGGCTGGTACCAAGCCATCTCATCAGGATCTGCAGTGTTTGTCAGTATTTTTAAGATTTCTTTTGAAAAATACCCCTTTAATCTCCGATTAATGGAATGGTCCAGAAATAGGTATGGAACTATCAATGTCAGATATTTGGGGGTGAAAGGGTTAACCCATACAATTACATGTATAGTAGTAGGAATATACTGAGAGAAAGAAATCACCATTTTCTTTATTTCATCTTGAAAGTATATGTTGTTACCACTCATTTGAACCGTCTCGACGAGACGGTTCAAATGAGTGGTAACAACATATATATTTATTGAGAAATAAACAAAATAATGAGATTTATTCAAGAAAAAATATTGCATCCTTAGACTGAGATGGGTTAATGATGTAATGAGTGTCTCAGAAATGTTCATATGTATGTCTCACTCACAGGTGACGGGGAAAAAAATCACATGACGGTATATATAGTATCTATACAAGTAACAACAGACTATCAGATTAGTTGTTCCCATCACCTGTGGTCTCACTGTCCGATTATGATCTACTGTCTGTTTCACGAAAGCTGCCCAAATTTTACGGCCATATAGACAATTCAAAAACAATATTATTTTCGATAATATTAAATTAAAGGAAAATTTAAGAATGAGCCTTCTTTTTATTTAGTGAAATTCGGTCAAATATTGATTTTATTACGAAAAATTGATTTGTCTATGGGAATTTAACATGGGGGGAAAAAGTGGTAAGGAAGTGTGGGAGGAGTCAAAAAAACGAAAAAATTGGGAAATTGACTCCGAAACCCGACTAGATAGCTTGGATATGATCTAACTAAGAAAATAAGTTAAATTTTAAAAATCGGTCCAGTATTTGTAAAATTCAAAACAAATTTGTGAACTCCGTGAAGATGTCTATGGGGATTTAACATGGGGAAATTGTTTTTTCGCAATAAAATCAATATTTGACCAAATTTCACGAAATAAAAAGAAGGCTCATTCTTAATTTTTCCTTTAATTTAATATTATGAAAAGAAATCTTGTTTTTGAATTGTCTATATAGCCGTAAAATTTGGGCAGCTTTCGTGAAACAGACTATAACTATGTTGCTGATGGCAGTGAGGATACTAGAGGTGACTGTGATGGGGCGTATGGGATTTGTGACCAGTGTAGCTCCTGATCAAATGGCACACTCCTATAGTTTGACAATGATCTACATTGCTTGTTAGAAGCATGACTGGTGTTTCATTGATGGAATGGCGAACAGTGCAGATCATGGACAGACTGTGCAGAAGAACAGGCTGATCAGGATCTACACTGATCGCAAACACATAAGCCCCATTTCTCCAGTCACAAACACTTTTATTTTCTGCCCTAATTTCTCAATGAAAGTAATTGCATTTCGTCTCGATCACATATTGCGACTATATTGCCAATATCCATAAACATTAAATGTTCCAATAAGTACAAGGTTATATTTATACATTAACAAGATGTCATGCCTTTTAGTTTACGAGACACGCACCATTTTATCATGTGTATACACATGCATCGTGTCATTCCACCAGTCATATGATGGGATTGTAATTCGAAAGTGCGTTTAGAGGTGAGCTACATTTAGAAAAACACATGTACACACAAAGGGGCAGGCAACGAAAGTTCACATATCACTAGCACTCGCTCGAAATTAATTTATTAACAATGCAATATTACTATATGAACTATACAAACAAAGTTTGAAGTTAATGTGATTTTAACCCTTAGAATGCGGGAACCGAAAATAGTCGTCTGCTGTTAATTCATATTTTGTCTTTCTCTCAGTAAAAACATGGTTTGGCAGCATTTTAGAATCATTTCCATTGGAAATGATTCTAAAGTGCTGCCAAACCAAGTTTTTGATGAGAAAAATGGAAAAATAAAAAATATTCAGCAGACGACACAAATTAATTCAGCATTGTAAGGGTTAAGGGTTATAGAAATATTTAGAGCAAATCCTGACCATTAATGCAAGAACAAGCATCTATAGCGCCAACTATATCAGCAAACTGGTGAAGTTCAGTCATGTTATTGGTGCAGTGAAAGAAAGTGTTATTCATGAGCTGTCTCAGCAGGATCTGCATTGTTTGCAGATAATAGCTGAACATTTACAAAGTGAACCTTTTTCTAATGGAATAGTCCATTTCCGGGGTGCGAGGGTTAATTATCTACAAATTTCTAACCGCATTCACGGCCATACAGTCACATGTGGAAGAGTTCATTCTAGATAGTTCGGGGTCATTGTATCTACTGAATAAACACCTTGACTTACCGGATGTGTGGATAAACATTTACACAATTACCATTCCTCTAATGGGAGTGTGAATATTAAAATAATTAACATCAAAGAGTCCATTCCTGAGATTAACGTGTTAACTACAATAACTTTTCTCACGGGATTCACAACCAGTCAAAGGCAGACTAGCAGAGCTCCAGATAAGCTGAGTATTTGGTTAAATGCCCAATTAAAATTGCCAAAAACCCAATTAAAATCAAAAAAAACAATTAAAATCAGAAGTAGCGAGTATCAAAAAGCAATAACAATTTTGTGGTACCTTTATCATGCTGCAGAAAACAATAAACAGACCACAAATATAGCATAATTTTCTTATTTTCCATGAAAACACATCTTGGTATTTCATTAGAATTGTCTCCAAGGAGACAATTCTAATGAAATGCCAAGACATGTTTTCATTTTGAAGCAAACTACTAAATAATTGCTGTCTGTTGATGTGGAAACAGAAGTGTGATTTCATTATACCCGATTAAAATTTTGAAATACCCAATTGCTTCAGAAATGATGGGAGTGAAAATACTCAATGACTAATTCTTTATCTGGAGCCCTGGACTAGTCAATTCTAGATACTTGGTTATCTACTTTATAAACAGATTGTCTTCCTGTGTTCACAGCCATACAGTCGACAGTGGAAGCGTCAATCAAGGATACCTAAGGCTAAGGGCAAAAGCATTAGTTATCTACTAACAAATTACATGTATCTTACCGGATCAACGAACATACAGTCGATGGTGTTAATTGTAGATCCTCAAGGGCTAAAGCATTAGTTATCTACTGACCAAACAAGTTGTCTTACCTGATTCACGATCATAGTCATCAGTGGAAGCATCAATTCTAGATACTTAGGGGCTAAAGCAATAGTTATCTACTGCAACAAGTTGTCTTACCGGTTCACTACCATAGAGTCTTCGGACTTGCTGGGGAAGGGGTCGTGCTGAGAACTCAGAAACAATGTAGATCCAGATGAGCCGGCTCATAGTGAGCCGTCTCATCAGGATCTGCATTGTTTGTGGATAATTTCGGATATTTACAAAATTAACCTTTTCTAATGGAATAATCCATTCCAGGGGTGAAAATCTACTTACCGAGTTCACGACCATACAGGCAATGGTATAAATGTCAAATCTAGATACGTACTAGGGGTAAGGGGTTAAAGCATTAGTTAGCTACTGAATAAAGAAGTTGTCTTACCGGGTTCATGACAATACAGTCAACAGTGTTAAGAGTTAATTCTAGATAAGTACGGGTTAAAGAATTAATTATCTACTGTATAAACAAGTCTTACCGGATTAACGACCATACAGTCAATGGTGTAATGGTCCATGCTAGATACTTAGGGGTTTAAGCATTAATTATCTATTGTATAAACAAGTCTTACCGGATTAATGACCATACAGTCAATGGTGGAATGGTCCATTCTAGATACTTAGGGGTTTAAGCATTAATTATCTATTGTATAAACAAGTCTTACCGGATTAACCGCCATACAGCCAACGGTGGAATGCTCAATTCTAGATATTTGGTGGTTTAAGCATTAATTATCTATCGTATAAACAAGTCTTACCTGATTAACGACCATACAGTCCACGGAGGAATGGTCAATTCTACATACTTAGGGGTTTAAGCATTAATTATCTACTATCTATTGTATAAACAAGTCTTACCGGATTAACCACCATACAGTCAACGGTGGAATGGTTAATTCAACGTACTTAGGGGCTTAAGCATTAATTATCTATCGTATAAACAAGTCTTACCGGGTTAACGACCATACAGTCAACGGAGGAATGGTCAATTCTACATACTTCGGGGTTTAAGCATTAATTATCTACTATCTATCGTAAAAACAAGTCTTACCGGATTAACGACCATACAGTCAACGGTGGAATGGTCAATTCAACGTACTTACGGGCTTAAGCATTAATTATCTACTGTATAAAGGAGTCTTGCCGGATTAACAACCATACAGTCAATGGGTGAATGGTCAATTCTAGATAAGTATGGGTTAAAGCATTCATTATCTTCTTTATAAACAAGTCTTACCGGATCCACGACCATACAGTCAACGGTGAAAATGTCAAGTACATGTATAGATGATTACTAGGGGTACCCTATCTACTGTACAAGTATTAGTTATCTACAGAATAAACAGGTTGTCTTACCAGGTTCACGACCATAGAGTCAATTATGGAAACGTCAATTCTAGATACGTACTAGGGGTACGTTATCTACTGTATACACATTAGTTATCTACTGTATACACAAATTGTCTTACCGGGTTCACGACCATACAGTCGACGGACGTGCTGTGGAAGGGGTCGTGTTTGTCGGCACAGACGATGAGGTCGGGCAGCGGGTAGAGGCGGAGTCCACAGTCGTAGGCCCAGTATACCGGGGCCACGTGGAGGGGCAGGGGCGTCAGGTGACCTTGGCAGATCAACGTCTTTGTAAACTGAAAATGGAACGGGAACGTGACGGTGATTGGATGAATATGACTTAAGGTATTTGTGATCTAGGTCTCATCAAAAACATGGTTTGACAGCACTTTAGAATCATTTCCATTGGAAATGATTCTGAAGTGCTGTCAAACCATGTTTTATTGAGAAATAAGGCAATATGTAAAAGCAACAGCAGACGACAATTGTTGTGTGTAGCAGTCTAAGAGTTAAACTAAAACCAATTTCTCCAGTCACAGCCACGTATAAACAATTTATGTTTCTCAAAACTTACATGTGTAGGTACATCACCATCTTCGGGAAACTTCACACAGTTGCGACACATCTTGGTGACAATATCCTCACGGAATATAACGATCTCCTGCGTACAGTACTGTATTCGACACGGGTTGCTGGTGAACGTTGCCGTGGGAACCTTCTTGCGGAGCTCTTCAGTGATGGAGTTAGGAATAGCGGGTCTGCAAGGTAAATGAAAGCAATTATGGTTGGCATGATTTTATAATGGCGTATATGCATCAACAGTTCAGGAGTAACAGAGAACAAGAAATGAGTCTGTGACTGGAGAAATGGGGCTTACAGGTTTTGTGACCAGTGTAGATCCAGATCAGCGTGTGCATCCGCAGTCTGATCAGGATCTGCACTGTTCAACATTTGCTCACTGAAACATCCGTCATGTTTCGAACAAGCAATACAGGTCGTTATCAGGCTACAGGCGTGTGTTATTTGATCAGGAACTACACTGGTCACAAGTCTCATAAGCCCCATTTCTCCAGTGACAGCCTCAAACAGTAAAACTCTGATGGATGTCCCTCAGAAACATTTACACAATTTTCTAAGGCATTTGACCTTCAGCACAAGGCCACATGGGTGGGCTATAGAAATAAAATATTGATGATGAAAAGCAAGTACATGAATATGAAGTGTCATGCCAATCCGACCTGCAGTAGTAAGCAGGTAGCCGAAAACGTTAACACAAATCTTGGACGGACGGACAGGGTGGCAAGTCTATGTACCCCAAAATATTTTTCAGGATACATAAACAAATATTATTTTATTCAAAGACAGTAGTGGCCGGGTGGGGTATATAATAAATAGAATATTAATATTTTTGCAACAAATATGACACAAATGTTCATCTCATGTTGTGAATTGTCCATATTAACTTGTGCCTAACGACATTCGTGAAAAATGCACATTTGAAACCATTCGATAAACATATAGGTCAAACATGAATATCCTCTATGTACACGTCGACGTACCTGGGCAGTATAGTGGCGGGCCCTGGATCCTGTGGGCCGGGCACAAACACAAATTTACTCGCCTTTATCAGCTCAGGAAACTCGCCCATCACCTCCGCCAGGTTTTGGAAACATTCTGGAATGGTAGTGACTGATTAACAGTCTGGTCTGATACACAGGGACCCGTTTCACTGAACTTCGTACGACTAAAACGTTCGTAAGTGCAGGAAACGTTGATTATTTTGTTGTGTGTATATTATTTTAAGATGTTAAAGTCATTGAAGGCATTGTTGTGATTTTGTAAAGCTGCGATTTTGATTCTGCCTTGTAGTTGTTGATGTTCCAACGTGAAACAAGTATTGTGATATTCATATAGGCAGTCTGTTTGACTGACAAGATATCACGGGCCTGCTTCACTAAACTTCGTACGACTAAAATGTTCGTAAGTGCAAGTTTAGGATCGCCTGTAAATTTCAATTTTTGGATTTACATTTATTGAGCATAGGCTGCATTCGCAGCCTATGCTCAATAAATGTAAATCCAATAATTGTTTACAAGAAAACATTGTTAGTGTTACATTTACAGACTATCATAATGTATGACTTACGAACATTTTAGTCGTACAAAATTTAGTGAAACGGTCCCCAAGTTACTCTAGTAAGGAATAACTATTCATATGTAACCCGAGTGGGTGAATGGGGCTTGTGACTGTGACCAGTGTAGACTGGGCATTGCAGTCAGCAGCATTCAGTAGCATGGGGCTTGTGACTGTGACCAGTGTAGACTGGGCATTATTGCAGTGGGCAGCATTCAGTAGCCAATTTCATCAAAATTGCAAAGTATACTTTTCTAGCAAAGTATACTATGAGGGAGTAATCATTTATTTGTCCTGAAATGCATTATTTCATATAGAACCAACGACTGCATATATTTGATGATTAAAAGCATGCATAATTATTATACTGAATTTATTAAATTATCACAGCCATTTTGGCTGTGATAATATAATAAATTCAGTATAATAACAAGAAACGAGGCAAAGCCACGAAGGCCATGTTTTTTCCAAGCATGGACACTTGGATAACATAATTATACCCAGTTTTTGTAGACTAGATGGCCGTGGCCTGCATGGACACTAAAAAAATAGATATAGTAGATGGAAAAACCTTAACGAAAAAACTTTAACCGGACACACGGACGTACGGACGGACGTATGCCAAAATGCCGACGATATCGCGCATTCCGCAAGCGGGTGCGACAATGATGATAAACACCCATTTGAAGTATCAAGGTAATGGGTGAAGCAGTTGCAGAGATATAGTACACAAAAAAACTTTAACAAATAAATTCAAAGTAATTTGACCTTGACATTGCGCACAGGGACTGCACGGTTGGGGGTTAGAATGAAAATATGGATGATGATAAACACCCATGTGAAGTTTCAAGGTAATGGGCGAAGCAGTTGCAGAGATATAGTATAACAAAAAAGTTTTAATTAAACCAAAAAATTTAACCAAGACATACGATTAAAAAGTTAACGTCGAAAATGGCTAAGTCAATTACGTAGAAATAATAGGTGAAGGTAAAACAAGAAACGAGGCAAAGCCACGAAGGCCAGGTTTTTTCCAAGCATAGACACTTTGGATAACATAATTATACCACTTTTTGTAGACTAGATGGCCGTGGCCTGCATGTCGCGCCTTGGGGCGAGGCATGGACACTAAAAAAATAGATATAGTAGATGGAAAAACTTTAACCAAAAAACATTTAACCGGACACACGGACGAACGGACGGACGTATGCCAAAATGCTGACGATATCGCGCTTTCCACAAGCAGGTGTGACAATGATGATAAACACCCATGTGAGTACCAAGGTATTGGTGAAGCAGTTGCAGAGATATAGTACACGAAAAAACTTTAACAAAAAAAATTCAAAGTAATTTGAACTTGACATAGGGCACGAATCGCGCTTTCCGCAAGCAGGTGCGACAATGATGATAAACACCCATGTGAAGTATCAAGGTATTGGTGAAGCAGTTGCAGAGATATAGTACACGAAAAAACTTTAACAAAAAAATTCAAAGTAATTTGACCTTGACATTGGGCACAGGATCGCGCTTTCCGCAAGCAGGTGCGACAATGATGATAAGCACCCATGTGAAGTATCAAGGTATTGGGTGAAGCAGTTGCAGAGATATAGTACACGAAAAAATTAAAAAAAAAAAATTCAAAGTAATTTGACCTTGACATTGGGCACAGGATCGCGCTTTCCGCAAGCAGGTGCGACAATGATGATAAGCACCCATGTGAAGTATCAAGGTATTGGGTGAAGCAGTTGCAGAGATATAGTACACGAAAAAACTTTAACAACAAAATTCAAAGTAATTTGACCTTGACATTGGGCACAGGATCACGCTTTCCGCAAGCAGGTGCGACAATGATGATAAGCGCCCATGTGAAGTATGAAGGTATTGGGTGAAGCAGTTGCAGAGATATAGTACACGAAAAAACTTTAACAAAAAAATTCAAAGTAATTTGACCTTGACATTGGGCACAGGATCGCGCTTTCCGCAAGCAGGTGCGACAATGATGATAAACACCCATGTGAAGTATCAAGGTATTGGGTGAAGCAGTTGCAGAGATATAGTACACGAAAAAACTTTAACAAAAAAATTCAAAGTAATTTGACCTTGACATTGGGCACAGGATCGCGCTTTCCGCAAGCAGGTGCGACAATGATGATAAACACCCATGATGAAGTATCAAGGTATTGGGTGAAGCAGTTGCAGAGATATAGTACACGAAAAAACTTTAACTAAAAACAAAAAAATTCAAAGTAATAATTTGACCTTGACATTGGACACAGGGCCGCACGGTTGGGGGTTAGAATGAAAATATGGATGATGATAAACACCCATGTGAAGTTTCAAGGTAATGGGCGAAGCAGTTGCAGAGATATAGTATAACGAAAAAGTTTTAAAAAGTTAACGTTGAAAATGGCTAAGTCAATTACGTAGAAATAATAGGTGAAGGTAAAAAAATGGTCACATGTTGGATAGTTGTATGTGGTAGGCACCCCTTGGTTATGAAGCTGTGAAAGTTTGGTGGTCCTAGGTGGTACAGTACCAAAGAAATGGACTTAAACACGAAAACTTAACATTGTAAACGCGAAAACTTAACATTGAAAATGGCTAAGTCGACTGCGCGGAAAAAATGGGTGAAGTTAAAAAAAAAGTAACATGTTGGATAGTGATATGTGGTGGGTACCCCTTGATTATGAAGCTGTGAAAGTTTGGTGGTCCTAGGTGGTACTGTACGAAAGAAATGGACTTAAACACGAAAACTTAACATTGTAAAACAACTCGAAAAACTTAACATTGAAAATGGCTAAGAAGTCGATTTACGCGGTAAAAAAATGGGTGAAGTTAAAAATAAAAAAAGTAACATGTTGGATAGTGATATGTGGTGGGCACCCCTTGATTATGAAGCTGTGAAAGTTTGGTGGTCCTAGGTGGTACAGTAACAAAGAAATGGACTCAAACACGAAAACTTAACATTGATTGTGGACGCCGCCCGCCGCCCGCCCGCCCGGCTTTCGCCAATCCAATAGCCTGGATTTTTTTTCAAAAAACCTGGCTAAAAATTAAAAAATTTATCATAAAACTGAAAATTTCTCCCTCAAAGTATACTTTGCTAGAAAAGTATACTTTGCAATGTTGGTGAAATAGGTTACTGACAGTGAAACATCTACAACTGGATATTATGTCTGTAAATCATGGGTATGCTGCCCCTGGCATACTGGGGCCTGTTTCACTAAACTTCGTACGACTAAAATGTTCGTAAGTGCAAAATTATGATAGTCTGTGAGTATCACACTAACAATGTTTTCTTGTAAACAATTATTGGATTTACAATTATTGAGCATATGCAGCATATGCTCAATAAATGTAAATGCATCAATTGAAATTTCCAGACGATCCTAAATTTGCACTTACGAACATTTTAGTCGTATGAAATTCAGTGAAACAAGCCCCTGGACCATAAAAAAGAACAAGAAACAAGGCAAAGCCACAAAAACACAAAATGGCTAAGTGATTCAGCGATATTTCGAAGGTGACAAAGGTCAAGGTTGTGTTAATCGTGGCGCGAGTGTGTGATAAATGTTCAGGCGATTCAAGTGTCCGAGTATTGAAGCAATGCATCGCGTAATGTTGAAGATATGACATGTTGGAGAGACTCTTACAAACTTTTCGATGTAACAAAATGGCTATGTCGTTTAGCAACATTTCGAAGGTGACCAAGGTCAAGGTAGTGTTAATCGTGGCGCGAGTGTGTGACAATGTTCAATAGCCTATTTCACCAACATTGCAAAGTATACTTTTCTAGCCAAGTATGCTTTGAGGGAGAAATTTTCAATTTTAGTATAAATTTATTATTTTTTATTATACTGAATTTATTACATTATCACAGCCATTTTGGCTGTGATAATGTAATAAATTCAGTATAATATTTCTGCATACTTTTAATCATCAAATATATGCAGTCGTTAGTTCTGTTTTGAAATACATGTAATGCATTTCGGGAAAAATAAATGATTACTCCCTCCTTTGCAATGTTGGTGAAATCGGCTACAGGTGATTCAAGTGTCCAAGTATCGAAGCAATCCTTCTCGTAATATTGAAGACATTACATGTTGGAGAAACTCTTACAAAATTTTTGATGTAAATGTACACGGACAGATGTACAGATGGACGTAGGGAACCTCAAGACAAGCAAATTATATACTCCTCTTGCTATCGCATAGGGGGCATAAAAAGCATAAACTGGACATTGTGTTTGTAACAACATGTTTTACAGGGACCTTGTCAAGAAACAAAAAAGTCAAAAAGGCACACGAGGGCAAAACAAGATCAGAGATTCCGTTAAGAATAAACCCCATCGCTAAATTACCCTTCACATGCTCCCAACCTGTTACTGAAGTAGTTATATGCTCCACAAAAATATTAACCCTTAGACCGCTACCTTATTTTTTTTTGATATCTGCTGTTTTTTATTCTTCAATTGTTATCATCAAAAACATGGTTTAATAGCACTTTAGAATAATTTACAACATGCTTTGACAGTCAAACCATGTTTTTATTGAGAAATAAGGCAAGATATAAAAACAACAGCAGACGACAATTGGAGTACAAATAACCTTACCTTTGAGCACTCTGGCATGGCTGGTGCCAAGAGGTGTGGAGAGAAAGTTGCCACAGAAGACAAAACACGTCGGCGGGAAGCTGGAGTACCCCGTGAACAGAACTTTCAGCTTCTCTATCACCTGAAGGCAAATTGAATGATTTATAGTAGAAATTACAGGGGCATCAGGTGAAAGACTTGGACCTATGACACCAACAAAATGCCTATTAAAAAAATCCTATTACCCCACCCACTTGGTCTTGTACAGTACCATATTCTATTACAGTACCAGTACCATCTTCAACCTGTGATTCATACTTGAAATCCATCAAACTTTCCCATTTCGAGCATGAGAACGTAGCATATACTCCGACAGATAAGCAGTCTCAGAGGCGACTGACCTTGACCTGGTCGAGCCAGACGTCGGAGAGGATGATAAACATGGCGTCCTGGTTCTCCGCCTCGATCTGGGCCAGCTTTGTCGACGCTTTCACGCTCACGGACGACGGACCACCGAAGAAATTTATATTACCGAAAAATGACCTGAAATGAAACAAACATAAACATTATAATACTGAAAAATTACATGAAAAAAAGAAGAGAGAAGTTGAACTTCTCTCATCTTTTTTTCATGTAATTTTTCAGTTATACAAATTTCCACGATGAACAATTTAGTTGTTTAATTGAAATTTCGATATAACCTCACTAGAACGTCGAAACATATGAAACAAAACAAAGAGGTAAGCTGTCTGATTGAAATTACAAAGTATTTTTCCACTCTGACAAATTTATATTGCCGAAAAATAATCGGAGACAAAATAATGAGTTATGTTGTTTGATTGAAATTTCAGTATATTTCCCACTTGATGGCCCACCGGTGAAAACTGATCTGAAATAAAATAGAAAGTCAAGCTTCGTAATTGAAATTACAATTTTCACATTCATCGGTCCAGCAATATTGCAGGGATTCCACTGGTGATCGCCACTTTCGCAATTGGCGATAAAAATAAACAATTGGCGATAAAAAATTACAATTTTCGAAAAAAAAGAAAGAAAAAAAACATTTTGTTTTCTTCTAAAATTGTAATTTTTTATCCCCAATTGTTTTTGTTTTTTTTGAAGTGGCGATTTTTTTGATTTTTCCCAGCGGAATTCCTGACATTGCCAAAATATAACCTGAAACAATACAAAGTTAAGTTGTTTGATTGAATGTTCCCTATATTCCCACTTTCAAACAAGTTATGTAGCTTTTAAATATTGTCCGACAGAACGGAATGTGCGACAATATTGTAAATTTGTCCAAATGTGGCTAATGCAATCAACACAATCAAGCAGCATGGATCCTAATCGGGATGCAGGAGTGTGCTATATTATTGTAGATCTTAAATCGTTTAATCTTAACCCTTACACCCTTACACCCTTATATCTTATTTTTTTTGTCGTCTGCTGTTTATTTTCTATTTTCCATTTTTATCATCAAAAACATGCTTTAACAGCACTTTAGAATAATTTACAACATGCTTTGACAGCATTTCAGAATCATTTCTGTCAAACCATGTTTTGTTTTTATTGAGAAATAAGGCAAGATATAAAATCAACAGCAGACGACAATTGTTGTGAGTAGCGGTCCAAGGGTTAAATGACAAAACTCAAAATGCAATTCACAACACAGTGGCACCTCACTAAACGGGACACCCTGGGAGGCGACCAAGATAAACTTGTGTGCTTTGCAATCAAGAACAGACATAGTCGATAGGGTTACATGTAAGTATAACCAATCAAAGCATACCCATGATTTACAGACATAATATCCAGTTGTAGATGTTTCACTGTCAGTAACCTATTTCACCAACATTGCAAAGTATACTTTTCTAGCAAAGTATACTTTGAGGGAGACATTTTCTGTTTTATGATAAATTTATTAATTTTTATTATACTGAATTTATTACATTATCACAGCCAAAATGGCTGTGATAATTTAATAAATTCAGTATAATAATTATGCATGCTTTTAATCATCAAATATATGCAGTCGTTAGTTCTATATGAAATAATGCATTTCAGGAAAAATGAATGATTACTCCCTCAAAGTATACTTTGCTAGAAAAGTATATCTTGTGTCAACCAAGGAGATGGTTCAAATGGTGGTCACGACATATGCTCCTGAGGAAATATGAACACAATGCTCAGGATTTTCCATAAAAAAATGGCCTCAAGTGTTTGCTCAGCGTGAAATGGGTTAAACAGAGAAAACATTCTGGATGTATAATGTCCAGAGGTTCCACTGTAATACTTAAACAATGCAACACACTCCAGATAAGCTGAGTATTTGCTTAAATACCCAATTACCAGATGGCCGCGGCCCGCATATCGAGCCCGCCGAGGCATTTGATGGTCTCAGAGTGTATTTATTTGAAGTTTGAATTTAATAAGGGTTGTGGAGTAATAAGGTATATAAAAGCTTTAACGCAAATTTTAAAGTCATTTGACCTTGATCTTGGGCATGTGGGCCACATGGGTGGGCTATAGAATGAAAATATGGATAATGAATAAGAAGTATTGGATGTTGGAAGTAAATCAGAGTAAGTGTTGTGGAGATATAAGGTATGTAAAAGCTTTAACACAAATTTCAAAGTCATTTGACCTTGACCTTGGGCATGTGGACCACATGGGCAGGCTATGGAATGAAAATATGGATGATGAAAAGGAAGTATTGGAAGTAAATTGGAGTATCAGTTGTGGTGATAAAAGGTATGTAAATAATTTACCGCAGATTTTATAATAACGCAAACTTCTAAGTCATTTGGCCTTGACCTTGGGGCAATGGGGCCGCATGAAGTAATAAATAATAGTTTGAAGTAAATCGAAGTAAGTGTTGTGGAGATATAAGGTATGTAAAAACTTTAACACAAATTTCAAAGTCATTTGACCTTGACCTTGGGCATGTGGACCACATGGGCAGGCTATGGAATGAAAATATGGATGATGAAAAGGAAGTATTGGAAGTTGGAAGTAAATTGGAGTAATAATTGTGGTGATATAAGGTATGTAAAAACTTTAACACATATTTTATATTAAAGTCATTTGGCCTTGACCTGGGGCACAGGGGCCGCATGAGTGGCATGAGTTAATATATGGATGATGCCCAATAAGCATACAAAGTTTCAAGCAAATCTGACTTACGGTTACAGAGATAGTAGGTATGTGAAAACTTTAACGCAAATTTTGACAGAAACTTTAATGCAAACTTCTAAGTCATTTGACCTTGACCTTGGGGCATAGGGGCCGCATGAGTGGGACACAGAATGAATATATGATGAGTTGGACACAGAATGAATATATGGATGATAATAAGCATACACAGTTTCAAGCAAATCCGACTTACAGTTACAGAGATAGTAGGAATCTGAAAACTTTAACGCAAATTTTTACAAAAAATGTATGCAAACTTCTAAGTTATTTGACCTTGGGCACAGGGGCTGCATAAGTGGGATATAACATGAATATATGGATGATGACTAATAAGCATATGAAGTTTCAAGTCAATGTGACTTAGGACTGCAGAGCTATTAGGTATTTAACAATTTTAACACAATTTCGGACGGACACACGTGACGGACGGACGGACGGACGGACGGACAGACACCCGGACGTCATTGTGATCACTATGTCTCGCTTTCCGCAAGCGGGCTCGGCAAAAATTGCCAAAAACCCAATAGAAATCAGAAGTAGCGAGTATCAAAAAGCAATAACAAATTTATGGTACCTTTATCACACTGCAGAAAACAATAAACACACCACAAATATAGCATTTTTCTTATTTTCCATGAAAACACATCTTGGTATTGAAATGCCAAGACATGTTTTCATTTCGAAACAAACTATTCAATAATTGCTGTCTGTTGATGTGTAAACAGTAGTGTGATTATATTTTACCCAATTAAAATTGTGAAATACCCAATTGCTTCAGACATGATGGAGTGACAATACTCAATTACTAATTCCTAATCTGGAGCCCTGAATGCATGATTTACCTGGTTGTCTTGGCGGGTTCGGGAGGAGGAAAACCGAACGCGTTGACGTGGAACACCTCATCTTCGTACCACCCCTCGGCCAACACGAAACAGTTCTCCGTGAATAGGCCCGTGTGGAAATTCTCCCAACATTAAGGAAAATTACTCATCATGTGTTTCATCAGACAGAAACATACTGTGCTTGCAAAGATCAGTCAAGTGGCAATAAAATATTAATTTGACGTGAATATTTCATCCTCCCATCAGCGTTACACGTCTTGTCTTTCACTACAAAATGCTATTTCTACTGCGGTTGTTTGCTCAGTAATGAACTATTGTACTGATTTAGGTTTTCTTTCACACAGAAAGCAGAAATTAATCTGTAGCCCATTTCACCAAAATTGCAAAGTATACTTATCTAGTACACTTTGAGGGAGAAATTTTCAATTTAAGGCTAAATTTATTAATTTTTATTACTGGTATACTGAATGTATTACATTATCACAGCCGTTTCGGCTGTGATAATGTAATACATTCAGTATAATAATTCTGTATACTTTTAAATATATGCAGTCGTCAGTTCTATATGAAATAACGCATTTCGGGGAAAAATAAATGATTACTCCCTCAAAGTATATTTTGCAATGTTGGTGAAATCGGCTACTGGGAACCAATATACAAGACATGTTGAATCATTGTATTCATAAATAGCCGATTTCACAAAAATTTGCTTTTAAAGCATACTTTTCTAGCTGTTAAGTATACTTTGAGGGAGTAATCATTTATTTTCCCGGCAATGCATTATTTCATATAGTACACTTTAAGTATGCTTTATAGCAAGCTTGGTGAAATCGGCTATTGGTACAAAGGAGACAAGCGAGTTTGTACCCAAGTTCCGTAAATGATGTTGAAAGTTGATGAAATGTTCATAAATATTCATTGAAAATTTCGTCAACTTCCGAAGTGATTTACGGAAAATTTCGTAGATTTTGTAGATATTTTTCATGAGATATCGCACATTGTCTTTGGTGCAAAATCACATTGCTTGTCATTTACAGAAAATATCAGTTTCTGTAAATAGTTTCTGCATTTGCTATGAATTTCATTAACTTTTGACTTCATTTACGGACTGTTGTAAATATTTTTAACATCGTCTTATCATCTTAGGTACAAAATCACATGGCTCGTCTCAAATGTAGTGGAAATGCATGTTTCCTGCAATTATATTCAATCAAATACTCGTTTACATTTCTGGTTTTCTTGCAACGTCCGAGCAAGTCTGCACATGGCGACACTGAATTCACAAGAGCCTGATTAGAACGGACTATTTACATCGAAAAAATATATATTTCGGTAAGTATGAATCCCGATTGCTAAATTGCCCATCGCCTGCTCCCACGTGCCACCCACCGTCGATTGGAAGAGTGAATCACACTAGCACCCTCGTTATCCCCCGACCTCTGCCCATCTACAAGGTGAAGGATACTGCCTTACTCAGGTCAATCTGTACAGCTCCAGTCGGGTCCTCGATATACCATTTCCCCTGTGGAATATAAACACGGCCATGATAGCAGCGGTCAGTCAGCTGATAAATGACCGTATATGATAGCAGCGGTCAGTCAGCTGATAAATGACCGTATATGATAGCAGCGGTCAGTCAGCTGATAAATGACCGTATCACATGAAATACTTGTATTAATACTATTTTTCTCTGTGGAGATTTTCAACTGGATGCGAAAATTGGGAATGGCATCTTCTCACTGAAGCCGATCGCTGATATCCAAGTTTCCCGCTATTGGGAGCCTGAAGTCATGTGATAAACAGAACCACAACTCGTTTCCACTTGATATGAGATTTATGAAACTTATCAGCAATTTTATGCACCTCGCCAGAGGCTAGGTGCATAAATTGCGGGCGACACGTTTCATAAATCTCATATCAAATGGAAACTTGTTTAAGATCCTCTATTTACTACATTTTTGGCCAACGTAGCCCCAAGTCAGCCAGCACATCTGCGTAGTATGATCAGGGACTATAATGGATGATGATAAACATGCATATAGTAAAATAATTTTGTGATTGTACCAATATAAGGTATTTGACAGGGATAAAGCCATATGGGTAATGGGCCTCTTCATTATTTTTTTAGGGACATCGCACGCAGAATTGGGAATATTCTATTTCAAATCACATCCATTCTATCATATGAAATTTCAAATGGAAAATTTTACGATATGACGCATCACAATGTATGGGGAACTTATTTCCAGTTCAGGAAGAAACAAGAAATGTGCCCTATCGGAAAACAAAAGTCTGCAGTCTGGCATACTCAGCACTCCAGATAAGGTGAGAATTGGCGTATTTTACGTACTTATTTTAACTGAATACGCATTGATTATCAACAGTGGGAGTACAAAATACTCAATGTGAAATTACGCATTGATTTTCAAAGTTAGTAGTGGCACTGCACAGTCTGTGATTGGTTTTTATGGATATTCCGACAACAAAATTGTGGTAAACATGGTTTGTTTCTTATTGTGAACTGTTTGTCCGAATTGTGGTGACCATACCTCCTTGAGTTGAGTCAGTAGACCCAGAACTATCACCTCTCCCAACCTAGCTGTCGTTCCCAACAAATACTCTATGGGCTTCAACTGTAACAGAGAACATGGACCATTAATTATACTCACTTTTTGAAGAAAAAAAAATGGGTATATTGTTTTTGTCACGGGTGTCAGTCCGTCTGTCTGTACGTCACGTTTCTTGTAGGAAGTAAAACTTTAACCGTAATATCTATGAACTTGAAACTTGATGTGCGTCTTCCTTATGGTGTGTAATTCGACCCATGATCATGGATTATCTCCCCCTTTTCGACTTAGCATTTTGCGATGGTGCACCATTGACTGTGCTCTAGTTCAATATGTTTTGTCACAAATAATATTTTTTAAGCGAAACATCTCTAAACCAGTCACCCTGGGGAACCACAAGGTGTTTTAAAATTTGGATGAGTTTAATAGAAACACTATCAGTGACTGTAAATATTGAAGAATATACATGTTCTTTCACATTTTCTTGATCAAGTCGCGGGAATACTGGACGAAGCGATAAAAAATTACAATTTTCGAAAAAAAAAAAAAAAAAAAATTCATCAAGAAAATGTGTTTATTTTCCGTTTTCTTAAGAATTATTTTAACTGCGCCTCACGATTACGGAAAGTAGTTCGGCGTGGGAGTTTACTGGGATATCAATTTTGGACAGAGACTTGCTACGGGCCAATCAAATGTTAGGGAATTGTGTAAATATTTTTGTGCTGGAATTATATATACACATATATTTTCAACTAGAGAATACGCAGAACAAGAGCTGTTTGAGACCAGTAAAGCTTAATTATTGGCAGCATATTAGTAACGAAAACATAATTTGTTTTCAGCAAAGTAGGTCAAGGTCACTCAAAGGTCATGAGTTTGACAGGTTATGATGAATACCACTGGGCAAATGGCTAAGCAAGCATGCAAAATTAGGTCACATGTAAATCACAAGTCTTGTATGCATGTTTATAATGTACATAGTATGTATGTATGTTTGTATAGTATGTATATTTTATAGTTAGAGAGGGCCTCAGGGAAGATTTGGTAGCGGATTGTGTTACACAGGGCTCCAGATAAGGAATTAGTAATTGAGTATTGGGTATTTCAAAATTTTAATTGGGTAAAATAAAATCACACTATACTGTTTACACAACAACAGACAGCAATTATTGAACAGTTTGCTTCGAAATGAAAACATGTCTTGGCATTTCATTAGAATTGTCTCCTTGGAGACAATTCTAATGAAATACCAAGATGTGTTTTCATGGAAAATAATAAAAATATGCTATATTCGTGGTCTGTTTTCTGCAGCATGATAAAGGTACCACAAAATTTGTATTGCTTTTTGATACTCGCTACTTCTGATTTCAATTGGGTTTTTGGCAATTTTAATTGCGTATTTAAGCAAATATGCAGCTTATCTGGAGCCCTGATACATATTATTATTACTATGTCACGATTCTGTGAAAGTACGATGGATGTAGGCCTAATAGTATTGAGGATAAAAAAACTTGAACAAAATCTGAAAAATTGCCAAGTAACTGGGCAAAATTAGCACAAGGTCACTTGAAGGTCATGAGTTTATAATTCCAGAACAAAAAATTTTACACAATTCCCTAACATTTGATTGGTCCGTAGCAAGTCTCTGTCCAAAAGTTATATCCCAGTAAACTCCCATGCCGAACTACTTTCCGTAACCGTGAGGCGCAGTTAAAATAATTCTTATGAAAACGGAAAATAAACACATTTTCTTGATGAATTTATTTCAAATGCTGGAATTATAAGGAATGAATGGCCTTTTTGTTGAATTTATCGGGGATATAAACTTGGAAAAGTCGAGGGAATACTGGACGAGGCCTTCCGGCCTTCGTCCAGTATTCCCGCGACTTTTCCAAGTTTATACCCCGATAAATTCAACAAAAAGGCCATTCATTCCTATAGTGCAGTGCGTTGTAATACATACCACCGGATCATGATTGTATGCCAGTATGGTGGCTGTGGATCTAACCGTATTGAAGATACACACTGGACCAAACAACCTGTCCTTCAAATAGTCAAGCTAATAAAATGTCTACATGTGCTCCAAAGTAGTTGCCAACTCTGGGAAGTCAATGACGGAAAATCTACATTGAACAAGCTGTGTTGTCATGGAAACGTGTTTACGCACCTGGAACTTTTTGGTGCTCTCGTCTGGCACGCTGCCAAGTGCCGGGGGAGTAAACAGGTCGTGCCGCAGCGTACGCTGGAAATGGACACACAGTGGTTCAATATTGCCTGTCATCTCAGTGCTTCAGATAAGGAATTAGTAATTGAGTATTTTAATAATTTCTGAAGTAATTGGGTATTTCAACATTTTAATTGGGTAAAATAAAATCACACTACTGTTTACGCATCAACAGACAGCAATTATTGAATAGTTTGCATCAAAATGAAAACATGTCTTGGCATTTCATTAGAATTGTCTCCTTGGAGACAATTCTAATGAAATACCAAGATGTGTTTTCATGGAAAATAAGAAAAATATGCTATATTTTTGGTCGGTTTATTGTTTTCTGCAGCATGATAAAGGTACCACAAAATTGTTATTGCTTTTGGGGTTTTGGCATAGCTGATAACTCCCATTTCTCTACTGTCGGTTTCGCGAAAGCTGTCCAAATTTTGCGGCCATATAAACAATTCAAAAACAATATTTCTTTTGATAATATTAAATTAAAGCAAAATTTAAGAATGAGCCTTCTTTTTATTTCGTGAAATTTGGTCAAATATTGATTTTATTGCGAAAAAACAATTTCTCCATGTTAAATCCCCATAGACAGAGTGAAGTCTATGGGGATTTAACATGGGTACATTTTTTACAATTTCAGAAATACTGGACCGATTTTTAAAATTTAACTTTTGTTTTCTTAGTTAGATCATTTCCAAGCTATCTAGCTAGGTTTCCAATTTTTTTCGTTTTTTGACTCCTCCCACAACTACCTTTTTTCCCATTTCTCCAGCCACAGCCACATCTGAGACAAGCCATATGATTTTGTACTTTCGGATATCTGCGTAATTTTTAAATATCGGTACTTTTACAAAATTAACAATAGTTTTCATAAATAAATCAAAAGTTCCGCATGTACTCTGAAAATTTTGTCAACTTTAATGCCATTTACGGAAAATATTGTCAAGTTTTAACTATTTCATGAAATTACGCAGATGTCCGAAGGTATAAAATCACATGGCGTGTCTCATATGTGATCACCACTCACTTTAACTGTCTTTCGATGAATAATTTATTGGTGTTTTAACTTGCACACAAGTGATTGAGTAGTATCCGCAGTAATTGAAATGCAACACTGATCTAAAAGCTCCTGATTTGCTGCCAGGCACTATTCTGATACACACAGAAGATCCCTTGGCTCAAGTCAACTTTGACGACACAAAGGTAATAGTCAGGGGCCCGTTTCACTAAACTTCTTACGACTAAAATGTTCGTAAGTGCAAAATTATGATAGTCTGTAAATTGTACATTAGCAATGTTTTCTTGTAAACAATTATTGGATTTACATTTATTGAGCATAGGCTGCATTTGCAGCCTATGCTCAATAAATGTAAATCCATCAATTAAACTTTTCTAAATGTGCACTTACAAACTTCTTAGTCGTACAAAGCTTAGTGAAATGGGCCCCTGGTTTATTAGGTACCGCCAGGTAACCATGCTTTGTATTGACCCAGTCACATGTTACAGGAGGGCGATTAGAGCGATTTTTGTCTCCTAAATGGTGCCACTCTCCCTATTTTAAGTTGAAGAGAGAAGTTTTTTACTAATATAAAACATTTTTTTTGTTCAAGTACGGTAGCTATTTGTCCTATTATTATCAAATTATTCCAAAAACTTCTCCCTGTTTTGCAGGGCTAGCTTGAACCATGTTAGCACAATACATACTGACTAGTAATATAATAGAATATTGACCCAGTACGAATGAATATCCAGGTTACAACAAATAGAAAACTAATGTTTCATTGGTCGAATGGCATCACATGACGTTATCGAATGACGTCAGTGTAATGTAAAATTGAAAGGGTTTAATGTCCCAGCTAAGGTCATATAGAGAAGAGACCACAGTTTAAAGTCTCATCCGACAGACCAGTGGGATGGAAATACTACAGATTGGAATTGGAAGTCAGGTGTTCTAACCCCTAGGCCACAACCCATCCCTAGAGTGTAATCAGGCATGGGAGTGGAACACTATCCCCAATCCTGAAAATTTATTTGAGCAGCGGATTGCGCTGCAATTTGCTAGGGGGGTCTGGGGGCATGCCCCCCCCCCCCCCATAATCTTTTTTTCAATTATATGTGCTCTGTGCTTCATTCTGAGGCATATTTAGCATTAAATAGATCACATTTTCCCCTGAAAAAAATTTGCTATAATTAGGAAAAGTTGGCAACATAATCCATTTCAATTTAAAATAATATTTGCAACAAGAAGTCAGTACATGTATAACAGGGATTCCGCTGGGGAAAATAAAAGAATCGCCACTTAAAAAAAATAAAATAAAAAAATCATTTTTTTTTTCTCGAAAATTGTAATTTTTTATCGCCGTTCTCAATGCATTTACAAGATTCACAAAAGTGGTCCCTGGGACCTCAAATCCGGATTTCCGGATTAATCCAGAAATTTCCCATGCCTGAATGTAATGTATTTTTTTAATACTATTTTATATTTTTTTATATCTGGCCATCAGCTACCATAAAAAGTTATTTGATAAATAAATAGATTACCAGCCTAGTGTCTGTTGATATCAAGTTAACCCTTTCAACCCTAAGGAACTGGAATGGACTGTGATATGTTAATGTTCCGACCAATCCAATGGTCACAAAATGATTTTCAGATTCGTCCATTTATGAAAAGTGGGTATTTGTTGTTCTCAAAAATATGAAAATTACTTTCAAACAGTGTAGATCCTGATGAGACGGCTCGTTACGAGCCGGCTCATCTGGATCTGCACTGTTTGCATAAACCGATATAGCGGCCTTTCGGGTTCAAAGGGTTAACAGGCTCTGCTCAGAAATGTTTGGAATTCCTATGCTTTCTAATCAATGTCAGATAAACTTGATATTACATGAATTCCGCCACGGAAGCGGTATCGCACCTGCCGAGGCATTTGACCGTGTTGTGAAAAAACAATAACTTTAACGCATTTGCCTTAAAGGTACATGCCCACACAGTAGGCACAAAATGTTCTTTATAGGAATTAAATAAGTGTATAATTATGTCACTATTCCACCAGTTCTAAAAATTACGAGTGCCCGCTATACAAATATAATCATTTATTAATTATCAATTTACTGTTAGCGACGCGCGGCGGTAACCGTCTATTTTGATAATGTGCGGGGACGACGACTTTCACATCATGGCTTGCGGTGCGCATGCGCAGTATACTACGCGCGCCAGTAGGCTTCCCAATATGTAAACAAGAATATCAACATGTCGAAACGTCCAGGACGGAAATTGTATGAAACGGCGTCGGCCAAAAAAAAGGCGAAATGTCTAAGGGACAGGCACTACAGAGAGAGAGAGAGAGTGGTTAATATTGGCGACCAGATCACCAAATGGAAAGAGTTATACGTGGAGATTTAGATTTGGACTCGAACAGAGATTTTTCTTCTCAACTTCCGATACTTCACTGCGTATGACAAAGATGTGATATGATTGACCGTGTCACGTGACGCGTATTGGTAAAAATAGCACGAGGTCAGAAGATACCCTTTCTGGTCGCGGCATATAAAATGCGATTTAACACCAATTAACACGCGCCGTAATTAAAAATAACTCGTTAGTGGGTAGACAAATGGCTCATATAAGGCATGACAGAAAATTAAAAGTAGTAGTACAGTGTAACCTGCTGCGTGGGCATGTACCTTTAATACAAAAAAAACTGACGACGCAGACGACAACGACGGAAAAAGCGCCGACTATGGTCGCGCCTCTGCTAAAGCAGGTGCGACAAAAAGACACTAGACTGGCATTCTCTATAAGGTAATACAGAGATCAAGATCTGTATGCGGTCGATTCTACTAAATAGTGAAACTTACCTGATGTAAAATTGTGTATCTTTCTCTGAATAAGGTTGCTTTATCTAGCGCGTTACCATGGAGACAAGGTTGCGGTAACCCCAGGCTACTGTTTCTGGAACAAAACAAACATTAACTATTTAATAACATATGTATTGTGTCCAAATATTAATAAGTATGTTGTGTACAATTATGGCATTAATTGTCCAACCAATCCCATTGTCACAAAATGATTTTCAAACTAGTTCATTCATAAATAATAAGTAATACTCACTATGATAATACTCCCTAAAGCTTGAAGATCATCTATTTATGTTCGCCGACATGTACACTGTAACACATCACATTAAAATAGGGGGCAGGGATTCCGCAGGGGAAAATAAAAAAATTGCCACTTAAAAAAAATAAAAAATCGCCACTTAAAAAAAAAAAAAAAAGGAATAACCAATAGGATAAAAATAAACAATTGGCGATAAAAAATTACAATTTTCGAAAATTGTAATTTTTTATGGCCAATTGTTTATTTTTATCGCCAATTGCGAAAGTGGCGATCGCCAGCGGAAGAGGGGTATACAACTAGACTGATTGAAAAATGAATTGATTTTGAGCATAAATTTCGAGAAAATTGTTAGTAAGTCTTATTAACCCTTTCAACACTACAGGCCTGTATAGTCGTATTGGCAAACAGTATAGATCCAGATGAGACGACTCGTGACGAGCCGTCTCATCAGGATCTGCACTTTTTGCAAGTGATTTTCATATTTTTGAGAACAAAATCACCCCCTTTTCATAAATGGACTAGTCTGAAAATCATTTTGTGACGATTGGATTTGTTGTAAAATTAACATATACAAATCCATTCCAGTTACTTAGGGGTGAAAGGGTTAATCAGGAGGTCATCATTCACACAAACTTGTCATTTCGATATGCCGCACAACAGGAGTTTAATGAATACTCACGAGATAAATTTCTTTCTGTCTTGTTTATATGTAAATCTTGGCACGGAAAATGTATCGATCACGGAGAAAACTTTATCACTGAAACGAAAAATGGATCACTGATGAAAGAACAATTATCAATTGCAACCGGAGACTGCATAGATCTATGAAATTAATAGATTGCTGATGGCTGAAAATGGGGCATACTTCCAACAAAGCATCTGGCAGAAATTTGGAAAAGTTGCGGGAATACTGGACGAGGCCTTCCGGCCTTCGTCCAGTATTCCCGCGACTTTTCCAATTTATAAGTATATTCGGCACAATGCTCATAACCGAATTTTCAGCAATACAGCTGACTCGAGAAATGGGGATTATGACATTTCAACAGCGTACAGTCAGATCAGTCTGTGCATCTATGGAGTCTGACCAGGGTCTGCACTGTTCGCCTGTATAACCTTTCCATGAACTTTACTTTCGGGTTTCCTCTATTACGTTCGTAGAAACATCTACAATGACATCACAGCAAAACTCAAATTGAACTGTTTTCCAACAGTCTCATTTTAGTTCAGCCAGTCTAATCAGGATCGATACTGTTCGACATTCAATCAATGAAACACCCGTTGTGTTTCTAACAAGCAACTGAGATCTTTAGTGTAATCAGATAAGACCAGTCTATTCAACTGTACCTCTCGTCGTCTTGCTCCGAGTTACATTCCTGGACGGCTGTCTCACAGACTGACCGGTCCACTAATGTCGATGTCACTACAACAGAAAGATAAGGTAATGGTAAATGGCCTTCGTAATCTGTTCAGCGCTAATGAAATACCAACTTGGTAAGAATGTATTTTCATGGAAAATAAGAAAAATATGCTATATTTGTGGTCTTGTTTATTATTTTCTGCAGCATGTTAAAGGTACCACAACATTTTTATTGCTTTTTGATACTCACTACTTCTGATTTCAATTGTGTTTTTGGCAATTTTAATTGGGTATTTAAGCAAATACGCAGCTTATCTGGAGCTCTGATGCAAACTTTCACATACATTTCATGACTATTCCATAAATGTGGCTATGACAAGAAAAATGGGGCTCATGGGATTTGTGACCAGACTAGCTCCTGACCAAATAGAACACTTCTGTAGCCTGATAACAATCGATATTGTTTGTTAGAAGCATGGGAGGAGTTTCATTGATGGAATGGCGAACACTGCTGACCTTGATCAGACTGTCAAATGTACAGGCAGTTCTGGGGCTACACTGGTCGCATAACCCATAAGCCCAATTTATCCCGTCAATACTGTGCGTATGTGCTGTGAAACACGGTGCCGTGAAACATATTTGATATCCTGTCAAGACGACCTAATCACCACATAGGAATATATGCGATGACTGGGGTTACTTTTTTTGCATTTTAAAGCCATTTGTAGGTGTTGACGGGATAAATAGAATAGGTTAGTGCCGTGAATGGGAAAAATATCTGGCGCGGCACGGAAACGGGATGTGCTCGGCAGAGCCTCGCCCATCCCGTTCCCTAAGCCTTGCCAGATATTTTTTCCCATTCATGGCATTAACCTACTATTCTCTATTTCTCCAGTCACTGCCACAAATATCAATTTACCCATAATGTAAGACCTCCTCATAGGGATTGTGTGCAGGTGCATGTCAGTGCAATGTGAGTTTAAACAGATAAAACAATGTTCAACAGACACTATAAAATGCAGGGATTCCACTGGCGATCGCCACTTTCACAATTGGCGATAAAAATAAACAATTGGCGATAAAAAATTACAATTTTAAATTATTCTTTTTCGAAAATTGGAATTTTTTGTTTATTTTTATCCTGTTGGTTATTACTTTTTTTTTTTTTTTTTTCTTTTTGAAGTGGCGATTTTTTTATTTTCCCCAGCGGAATCCCTGAAAATGCTATGTGCTATTGACAACCATCGCTGCGGAGGCATAATAAGCAGCCCCTACCATTGGGGCAGTGGTCAAAATTCATCCGTTGAAGACATGGGAGTCTAATCCATGCGATACTTCCAGATGGCGCCGGTTGCTACTTACATGGCTGCTTCTGTACAATCTCCAATATCTTGTCAAGCCATTCGGCCCTGTCGCCATCATCCACCGGAGCTAACACGTCCACAAGGTAGCGACTTGCCTCACTGAAAATATATACAGTGAAACCTCTCTAAACCGGACACACTGGGAGGTCCTCAAGGTGTCTGGCCTTCAGAGGATCTGCTGTAATTCTGGAATACATGTATGAACACTGTGAGAATTGGCCGAGTGCTTCATAGTCAGGGTAGGTATTGTCTTAGTTTCAACCTGTAACTCTGTGACCCTCCCGTACCATATGTACCAAAGTTACAGTTCCAATTTACTTAGTCCGTCTATCGGACATGTCCGTTAAAATTGCCACCAGTCCGACGGTAAATTGGAAGTCACCGGACCGAATGTCCGACTATTCCTTTGGTATGTGCTTCTGGTGCTAGCTAGCTTTTCGTATGACTGATGTATTTTAAAAATCCATTTTTTATGAACAAAATTTGGTAAAAATATTTTTGTCCAGTCTGGTAAAAAATTTAAAGTTTACCAGACCGAATGTCCTGTAAAATTTTGGCAGTTTCGCGGAGACTGATATTACATTAATTACTTCATAAATTGACCAATGCACAAGACCTACTAAGTAAATTTAAGCTAGAATGTACTAGAGACCCAATCAGTACCAGCCAAAACTGACATGAACGATTTTTGTGGGACCTTAGTTTCTAAGTAGACAAAATTTTATTCCGTGGATATTTTGCAAGGATAAAAACTACTTTAGAAGTACTAGTTTATATCAGTTTCCTAATTCTAACACAGATTTCAATTGAAAGATATTTTAAATATGTCATAATTACTATCTAAGGTGTGAATCAGATCTGATTTGCCACTCTGCCATGGGAGGAACTGTAAATTTGGTATGTACGGTACGGGAGGGTCACAGAGTTACAGGCTACAACTAAGTTACAGGCTGCAACTAGTATTGTCTTTGCCGACAAGTTACAGTTAAACCTATCAAAATTAAACAAACTGAAATGTTATTGGCGTCCGGTTTTAAAGAGGGTTCACTTTACTGTTGACTGCAGTGTGGCGACAGATCTACAGGGCCTGGAAATGCAGCTTTTACCAGTAGGCCCGGGACATAACAAGGAAAAAAGTGGAAGGTCCGAGAATTTTTTGGAAGGTCCGAGAGGATATTCGTAAGAAAAATGGTAGAAATATGTGTCTGTTTCATACTAAACGACTCGTCACACCATGTGTAAATACTTGATTATATCTTATAAGACGATAATCCGAAGGGATTTAGCATCGCCACTAATGATGATCGCAATTTCAATTTTATCACAGGTGCGGTGGACTTTTTGCTTGTAAAATATAAAGGTCCGACATTAAAATTTGCAGGTCCAGGACCTTGGACCAGTGCTATTTTCAGGCTCTGAATTCTATCAGAGCGAAATCTATCAGATTATGCACAGGTTATGATGGGGCAATTTGTGTCATGTTATTAGTTTATATCACGCCGACTTCGAGGATGTTCAGCCATGGCCTGTGAAGTTTATAAGCAAGCCAGGAAGAGAGACAGATTATATAGAAAACAAAGGTGAACAGGTTTGTCTGAAGACCGAAAACACTTCCTCAACACAAAACACTTATTCAGGCAAAAAAGTAAACAAGCATACCGCAACTACCTAGAAAGCGTCCTGAATATAGCTCAACCACCAGACAGCACCACACAAGAATCCTCACAACATAGACCAAACACTAAAAAGCTATACTCTTTGCTTAAACATGCTAAGCAAGACGCAGCAGGAGTATCTACGCTCAAAGAAGGATATACTCCCCATGAGGATGACACCAACAAAGCAACACTACTCAACAAACAATTTCAATCCGTCTTCTGCCCTAAGTCACCACTATCTCTAAAGTCCCTCTGCCAGATGAACATACAGGACTCTGTTGACATCGGTCAGCAGAGTACCGCTGATCCAGGCCCATACAACAAAATACCAGATATCGAGATTTCAATTAACGGCATAGACAAACTACTACGGAATCTCAACCCACACAAAGCCTCAGGCCCGGATCAGCTCACACCGACAATCCTAAAAGAACTCCACTTAGAACTCTCTCCAATCCTAAAAGCCATCTTCCAAACATCAGTAGACAGTGGTACACTACCAGCCATCTGGAAAAGTGCCAATGTAGCGCCCATATACAAAAAAGGGGACAGATCCAATCCTGCCAACTATAGGCCGATCTCCCTCACCTGCGTTCTCTGCAAAGTACTCGAACACATAGTGGCCTCTTCCATGACAAAACACTTCACTAACAACAACATACTACATGACATGCAACATGGTTTCCGAGAAAAGCGCTCCTGTGAGACACAACTACTGATGCTCACTCATGACCTACTGAAATCTGTACACAACAAAAAACAAGTAGACCTGATTCTTTTAGATTTTAGCAAAGCTTTCGATAAAGTCAGTCACGAAAAACTCTTATTTAAACTACATAACTATGGAATCAGGGGAAACGTATTAAAATGGATAAAATCATTTCTGGACAATCGCTCTCAATCAGTAGTTGTAAATGGAAAGACATCTGGTGCCATACCAGTCTCGTCTGGCGTCCCACAGGGGTCTGTTCTTGGACCAATACTATTCCTAGCATACATTAACGACTTGCCCGAAAATGTACACTCCACAGTTCGCCTTTTTGCAGATGACACAGCCATATACATAACATTAGACACTGAAGATCAATCAAAAGCCCTGCAAGACGACCTCACTAACCTAGAAAAAAATGGGAAAACATGTGGGATATGGAATTTAACCCTTCAAAATGCCAAGTCATTCACATCACTGAGTCAAGACACCATATTCCCACAACATACAATCTACACAACACTACACTAGAATCTGTCCCCTCAGCGAAATACCTAGGGGTAGACATCACATCAGACATGTCCTGGAACACACATATAGACAGGATTTCAAAGCAGGCAAACAAAACACTAGGTTTTCTAAAGCGCAACATCAAGGTACACTCAGAACAACTTATGTCTACAGCATACAAAACCCTGGTACGACCACAACTAGAGTACTGCTCCTCAGTTTGGTCCCCCCCACACACAAAACTCTATCTATCAACTCGAAATTGTCCAGCGCAGAGCTGCTCGCTGGGCAACTCGTACATACCAGCGCACATCCAGCGTAACAAATACTTTACAAAGGCTTGGATGGCGTCGCTTAGAATTAAGACGGATAGATACTAGGCTATCCATGCTATACAAGATCACCAATGATCTTGTGGCCATCCCAGCAGAACACTACTTAACGCAAAACACCAGACCATTACGACACTCAAATCCACTCCAGTACAGAATTATCTCAGCCAACACAGACTACAGAAGTACTCCTTCTTCCCATACACTGTAGCCATCTGGAATTCCCTACCTATGGGTATTCCAACCCTACCCACATTAAACCAGTTCAATCAGGCTGTCAGCCGGATTGAACACACCACATTTGCCTAAATCCCAGCCCTGTTTTTACTTTTATCTAGAATAACACTCCCCTGTATAAACTGCCTCTGGCTTTTACTGCAACTTTTACTCCTACTAACACTCTTGTCAGTTTGACGCGCATACATGCATCTATAAGTCCCCAACAGGGGTTCTAGATTAACGGAAGATAGATATAGATCATAATTTGTGAAGTAAACATCCGCGAAAACCCATGACAACTTAAAATATGAACAATCAAGTATGTAAGAACCAACTTATCTTAAATAAAATAAACCGTAATGGTAAAATCATTCGCTACCTTCTTAACGAAAGGCCATGCATTTTGAATGCGGACAGTATCTGGGATTTTAACATATTTGCCATATTTCCCGGGTATTATTTGATGCTGTTGTTGTTGTACCCATGTATGTCTGTCTCTCTCTCTCTCTCTCTCTCTCTATTTACATCCACAAATACTGCAGGATCATTGTTCCGACCTGGTTCGAATATTAACTGATAGGCCCTGTTCCGACCAAGAATTTTGTATAGTATCTATGTCTCTGTTCCGACACACCCCAGAAACCGCATAAATCGTTGCGGTGGCATAACAACGTGTTCCTGTTGAAATATTGATAGCATTCAAAATGTGTAGACTTCTATCATATCTGCACGCAGTATCCTGTATTCTGTAGTATTTTAACAAACATACTTATGGCAACACCCTATATATAATTGATACTATCTCCATGTATTCACCTTGAACCCCAGCATCCAGTGCGCATGCTCTGTTTATATATGTGTGACTGCAACGGCCACTGAGTCGTTACTATCTTTAGTCTTAGTAATATATCCAAGCAGTAAACACGTCTTGTTGTTTCACTCATCCGACAGCTCAGTGGTTAAGCTAAGGCTCACACACCCTCAATACAGGGTATACAACAAGCTAAGAAATACAGACAGTTGTATTCGTGTGACCACATGAAGCACCCAAATCTAAATACAGATAAATATACTACAAATACGCCATTGTTAGTGTCAGATATTAGTGTAAATCATATATTGACACAAAACACATGATATAATTGACATGTGTAGTGGAAAAATAGTAAAATTGGCCACATTTTCGATTAATACAAATCATGTCATTGTAAGATCCTGTAAAAATCATCAACGCAAATGGGAAATGCGTAAAACTATAGTTTCGAATTTACAAAAATACCACAAATACAACCTCAAACATATCATGATCAGTGTATGCATCTCATTATGTTATCAGACTTTAGTAGCGTCTTCACAAATGAGGATAACATGATACAGGAGGTGGAGTATAATAACCCACTTGGGCACAGTGACCATAGCGTACTGGAATGGGACTACAAGTGCTATTATGAACTTAACCAAAACTGTGAACCAAAATGGAACTTTTTTAAGGGAAACTACGAAGAAATGGAGAAGGATCTTAATATACACTGGGATGAATTGCCGGTCGGAGACGACATGGATGAACTAGTACAGAAGATGATGGAAAAATATAACTCCGCAAGAGAGAAACACATATCTAAACAAAAGATTAAAACCGCAAATAAAGCAAAATCTCACAACTATGTTCCGCTGAAGGAAAAAACAATAAGAAAAATCAAACGTAAGCATATGTGCTGGCAGAGATATATGGAGACGACGGATGGTAAAAAATATAGAGAATATGCGAAACTACGGAACGAAGTAAAAGGTGAGTTACGAAATGCTAAAAAAGAAATGGAGAGAGACATTGCAAAACAGGCTAAAACAAACCCCAAAAAGTTCTGGAATTATGCGAACTCTAAACGGAAAACGAAATCAGGAATATTAGACCTAAAATTTACAGAAAATGGACAGGAAAAAACAGCGGAAAGCGACAGAGAAAAAGCGGATGTGTTAGCGTCATTCTTTAGTAGCGTCTTCACCAGCGAACCAGATGGGGAAGCACCCAAAATGGAAAATATGCCTGTGGATCATCAGTGCAAAGACAGAATGTTCAATGCAAAAGAAATCGCAAAACTTTTAACAGAATTGGAGCCAACCAAATCTCCAGGCCCGGACGAGCTACATCTGGTATCCCTTAAAGCATTGGCAAACACAATGAGCAAGCCGTTGGAAATTATATACAATACCTCCCTGAAAACTGGCAACGTTCCCAGAGCATGGAAAGCAGGAAACATTACAGCATTATTCAAAAAAGTGAACAATCTGATCCTGGGAATTATAGGCCAGTTAGCCTGACAAGTGTCATATGCAAACTTATGGAAACATTAATAAGAGCAGAAATAGTTCAATACATGAGTAAAAATAAGTTATTCAGCAATAGACAATTTGGCTTTCTATCAGAGAGATCAACAACATTGCAATTGCTAAAAGTGCTTGATGAATGGACAGATATTTTGGATAATGGAGGTTCAATAGATGCGGTATACATGGATTTCATGAAAGCATTTGACAAAGTACCACACCATAGGCTATTAAACAAATTAAGATCATATCAAATCAGCAACCAATTAGTGAAATGGGTAGAGGACTTTCCTAAAGATAGAAACGAAAGAGTCATTGTGAACGGGCAAAAGTCAAACATCAACCCAGTTACAAGCGGTATACCACAGGGCAGTGTTCTAGGACCAATATTATTTGTGGTGTACATAAATGACATGCCAGAGTGCATAGAGTCTACTGCATACTTATTCGCGGATGACACAAAAGCATATAGAGAAATAAAATCAGAAGTTGATGCCAAAACACTACAAAATGACCTCGACAAACTATTCAACTGGTCCGACAAATGGCTACTGAAATTCCATCCCAACAAGTGCAAGGTAGTGAAGATCACCAACAAAAAAACAGGACAACGATAGGCAATACCATATGTATAATGAGAAGGGAGAACCACTTGTATTGGTTGTTTCGCAAGGGGAGAAAGATATAGGTGTGTTAGTTGACAATAAACTGAATTTTGCACAACATATCCAACAGCAAGTAAACAAAGGAAATAGCATTATGTGTCTTATTCGAAGGACATATACTTGTTTAGATGAAACCAGCTTCAAATACCTGTTTCAAGCCCTAGTAAGACCCCACCTGGAATACGCTGAAGCGGTGTGGAACCCATATTTGAAAAAGGACATAGAATTAATAGCAAATGTGCAAAGACGTGCAACAAAACAAGTGCCTACCCTAGCAAACATGGAATACGCCGATAGACTTAGGAAATTAAAAATGCCCACACTCAAATACAGAAGACTAAGAGGTGATATGATCGAGACATTTAAAATACTGACCGGAATTTATGACAAGGACGTCACAACGGATATGTTCCAAATTCATGAAAACTCGAGAACAAGAGGACATAAGTACAAATTAAAAAAGATCAGAAGTCGCTTGAATATTCGAAAGTGCTATTTCACAAATAGAGTGGTTGATACATGGAACTGCCTACCCGAAAGTGTAGTCGACTCAAAGAATGTAAGGCAATTCGAATCACGTTTGGACAAAATGTGGGAGAACAAAGAAGTAAAATTTGATCATACCCAGGAGTTAAGTACCGGAACCGGAAGACAAATATCTATATTAGAAGAACAATTAGATGTGGATATAGTGGCAGGGATGCCAGCGTCCATAAGAAGATCCTAAGGTATCCTAAGGTATAACATATTTCACGTATCTGAGTAGACCACAGACATAGAATAAACCAGTTCACCCCTAAATAAGTGGCGTAGACTTGTTCCTGCTAAAGAATTGGACTACTGTAATAATCAGAAATATTTGGACACAATTTATTCTAGGAGACACTAATAAATATCTGATTTTCCACAACAAAGAGTGTCCCAATGTTTAGCGCTTTTGTTCATTAATATCATGAGGTGGGGTGCGAAATGAAAATAGTATACGGATGATGAAAAACATGCACATGACGTTTGCATTGAACCACTCATATGGTAAAGTTGTAGCAGAATGAATCTACTGAATCTAAATGTAAAATCTACTCCACAGGGAAGTTATTTTTTACGTTGACTCATTGAAATCATGTAAAAAGTGGATAAATGGCGTTCATGACATGTAAAGTCTCTGGTCATAAGAGTAACAAATAATTGAAAACATATTACCATTATAATATGCTTTGCAAACAAAATCAACAACAAAGTTTTGTGCACTACAGTATTGCAATAGCCGATTCAGATTCAGATTCAGATTGAAATCACGTGCAAAGTGGATACATAGCATGAAATATAACATCTCTGGATAGCAGTGTATCTGTAGTATATTTATATGTATTTAGACTATATTTTGGTGTATTTAGGTGTTTCGTGTAACCGTGGAAAATGAACAAACGATTGATTATGTATTCAAGGATTAATGTCTCTATGTCTCTGACGTATTGTATAACACAAGAAATAAAGTAATAAGATTTTTTTTAAAATCTCACTTGCGCCGAAATTGAACCATTGCGCTATTTAGTCATACCCGGTCACGTAGACAGTTATCCGAATGGTGTCAATCGTGTATGCATTTCGATGACACAATTGATCATTTGATTACAGGTGTGGTAAACAATACCAGTACCAGCATTAATCTAATCTGTGATTTATTAGTAATCAGCACGTTGATATATAAATATATCCTAGATAGATCGTTTGTTCGGCAGAAGTACACTCACTAAATTGACGAAAACGGTAAGAAATGGTTATTTATTTACAGTACTTCCTGATCCGGTCTCACTAAAAAGTCAGATCTAAAATGAAATGTCGTTGAAGACTGAACACAGAACAGTCATTCCACTGTTTTATGTACATTTTGCTGTTTTTTTGTGTCACACGAACATAATTCTTAGATCACTGCTTGTAACATCACCAAGTGTTTTCGGCACGTTTTGCACGCATATGAGAAACAGGAGTATCCGTTTGTGAATACTTTATTATTCAAATATGTGCTTTTTGCATGACCAAAACCCCCGTTTTTCCCTCTTTTTATGTGTCGCTTTTTATGTGTCGCAGACATGGGTGTATGTACGATATTGACAAAATTAGCCTGGAGATCATCTCTAAGTAGATCCGAATGTACTTATTCTATCAGTACATATTTAAATTTAATATAAACATATGAAACATATTTATATTAGATCGTTTTTTATAAATTCTGACGATTATAGCAATGTCGCAAAGTTCATATTAACATCCGTTTCCAACATGTACACATATATAAAATATTTATCTGTATACAGAACTTTTGAAATATGATCATTATTTTGTTGACATAGATTTCATTTAATTATAGAGACATTCTAAGGATCTGTATTCTTAGTAACACTCATGGTATAAGCAGTTGACAGCCATCAGCTGGGAAAGGACAAAACATGTTTTAACTTCTGTTACTGTGTTTTTATTTAAACTAAACCTAAGATGGACAATTCTGTCATTTGAACTAATGCAGTTTCATGCTATGACTCTATATAATGAAATACATCATGAAAAGTTTTATAGTTGCTCCTTCAACGTGGATTAAGTAATGAATTCTTAACTTCCGTTACCGTTAACTTCCGTTACTAAAACGCACATACTTGTGGATGTACAAATGTTTAAATCAGCAGCAATTTTCACACAACACCCGTTTGTGTTGTAGTTTGAGCCCGGGAGAATATAAACACCGTAACCTTTATGGCACTGCACAGATCTTGATGAATTAATATCTACATCAAAGTAGTTACATATATGTTATTGTTGAACTTATTTTTTGGTAACGGAAGTTAATAATTTTTACTGGTCAACATTCACTAGCAACTGAGCAATTCTGTTAGATGATAACTGGTATGAACAACCCCTATTAAACCAACGAAGGACTGTTTACTGTTTATGGATTAACAGTTGCGTGTACCCATTTGGATATTGTTTATATGCTATCAACATTCTGTTTTTTTGGTGTAAAACATAGCTATCGTTTATGTCACAGAGCTCCAGTTAAGGTGCGTAATTTGACCAACTTGGGGTGAAATTTTGTTATTTCTTCATCAAAAATGGCAAGTTGGGAGTTCTTTAGAATCGTCTCATTGAGACGATTCTAAAGCACTCCCAACTTGCCATTTTTGATGAAGAAATAAGAAATTTACCTCCAAATTACGCACCTTAACTGGAGCTCTGACACATTTATTTATTAGTACAAACCTTATAGTTGGATTTATGGTAGTAAATACTAAGATGGAACCGTTTTTCAGAATTTAACTTATACGAGCATGGGATGACGCCGAACACATTTCTGCCATAACATAATAAATCAACCTGCACATTGTCATTATTGTGTATAAGGCTAACAGTGTAGCCACTGATGAGACTGATTTTGAATATGAATGATCCGAACATTAATTGGGTCCATGGCTGAAAAACGGGACATTATGACGTTTGGACTTACAACAAGGATGTTCTGGTTGGGAAATATATGACATTAAAAACAAATTTATAAAATCAACACGAACAAAGTAATGATGCTATACAGGAACCAATACACAAATCCTGAAATGAATGAAGAAATTATATATTTATGCAAGGCGAGTAAGTTGTAGCAGAATATGAAGGCAAATGGTACATCGGAGAAGTCACCGACATGAATGATAACTAAGTACAAATAAACGTCATGACGTCACAGCTATTGTAATGCAGCGAACAGATTCAAATGGCCAAATTACAGCGATGTAATCAGGGTACCTATGTGTTGTGACTTGATACTGCGATTGCCAGAATATCAACGTACGAGAAGAATCGTAGACTATTCAAGTTACCAAATCATGTTTTCGAAACGGCCAACGCACTTTCCAAACAAAATAATGTAAACTAAGTGAAAAACATAAATTTACCGACGCCGGTTTAAATTTCCTCTTTACATGGGTTCATATGTGTTCTTTGGGTATATTGTTTTTTTACTTTTGTCTGTTTGTAATAGCATACAACATAATAATGCATACATGTTCCTAAGAAGTTTGCCTACATATTCATTGAAGGAAGACAGTGTAGAAAAAACAGCAACAAAAAACATATAACAAGATGAACCCATGCAAAGGAGAAACCAACGCAATATATTATGATAAACACATGACACGTGCACAGATGTCATAGAGGAGCATTCAACGCAGTACAAATATGCACAGGTGGAAGACTCGGACCTATGACACCAAAAAAATGCCTATTAAAAAAAATCCCATTACCCCACCCACTTGGTCTCGTACAGTACTATACGTTAATTAAGAATTAACGTATAGTACTGTACGAGACCAAGTGGGTGGGGTAATGGGATTTTTTTTAATAGGCATTTGTTTGGTGTCATAGGTCCGAGTCTTCCACCTGTGCAAATATGTATTCCATGACCAGCTGTGTGCGGTCCCAAGAGGAAAGCAACATTATGTTAAATATACATGTACATGTATATGAAAAACAAATCAATCGTAACGAAAGCTTCATAACTATTCCCCAATGAAGTAATGAGAAAATATATAGTAATCACAGCAGAGAACAAACACAAATCACAACTAAGTAATGACGTACAATATACACTGACATGACAGCAACATGCATGGCCACAATGATCAGCATGATCGCTAGCCTTTATAATAGATGATGAACCTTGGGTGTCACCTTCGAACTTCCAGTGAACAAAACAGTCCAGTGGTGTGGTTGAGCATACTTAGAGCAGTGTAACAAAATTCCCGCTTATCTTGCCATTATTATAGGAATGAATGGCCTTTTTGTGGAATTTATCGGGGTATAAACTTGGAAAAGCCGCGGGAATACTGGACGAAGGCCGGAAGGCCTCGTCCAGTATTCACGCGACTTTTCCAAGTTTATATCCCCGATAAATTCCACAAAAAGGCCATTCATTCCTTATAATTCCAGCATTTGAAATAAATTCATCGAGAAAATGTGTTTATTTTCCGTTTTCTTAAGAATTATTTTAACTGCGCCTGACGGTTACGGAAAGTAGTTCGGCATGGAGTTTACTGGGATATAAATTTTGGACAGAGACTTGCTCCGGACCAATCAAATGTTAGGGAATTGTGTAAATATTTTTGTGCTGGAATTATACCTCCATAATAAACATTAAGGCAATCAAAAAACATTTAATACATTGGATGAAAAAGTCAAAGTAGTCACAAAGAAAAATAACTATATACGTGAAATATAATATGATAAATACAGGCATAACTATAATAAAGGAAGGACATATAACAATACAAAACTGAAGCCATAAAAGAAGGAATGACAAAGCTATATTGAAATACGATGACGGGACCCCGTCACCAGTTCTACATGACACTAGTACATAATACTAGCTACCGGTACTAAGACAGTAAGCTCCTAACAAATAAGCACTTCAATTTAAAAAGAAAAAAATCTGTATATGATGCAAAAATACTTCGAAGAAGCAAATCTGTGCTCAACAACAACTATGCATCATTACTGTCTGTTTCACGAGAGCTGCCCAAATTTTACGGCCATATAAACAATTCAAAAACAATATTTTTTTGGATAATATTAAATTAAAGGAAAATTTAACAATGATCCTTCTTTTTATTTTGTGAAATTTGGTGAAATATTTATTTTATTGCGAAAAAACAATTTCCCCATGTTAAATCCCCATAGACAGAGTGAAGATGTCTATGGGGATTTAACATGGGGACATTTTTTAGAATTTCAGAAATACTTGACCGATTTTCAAAATTTAACTTTTGTTTTCTTAGTTAGATAATTTCCAAGATATCTAGCCAGGTTTCGGCGTCAATTTCCATTTGTTTTTTCTCGTTTTTTGACTCCTCCCACACTCCTCTACCTCCTTTTCCCCCATGTTAAATTCCCATAGAGAAATCAATTTTTCGTAATAAAACCAATATTTGACCAAATTTCATGAAATAAAAAGAAGGCTCATTCTTAAATTTTCCGTTAATTTAATATTATCGAAAATAATATTGTTTTTGAATTGTCTATATAGCCGTAAAATTTGGGCAGCTTTCGTGAAACAGACTATAGTTGGAGCAAAATGGAGTAACTGTATTAATAGTGAATGAGTGGTAGTCCAATGACTGTCACTATCCATGCCGGGTTTCTGAAACACTCTTCACCGAATGTCATGGCTACCAGTCACTGTGCAAGGAAAAGGGTAGGGGTAATCATTGATAATAATAATAGACTTGTCAAAGACCAGGGGCCTATTTCATCAACATTGCAAAGTATACTTTGCTAGTAAAGTATACTTTGCAATGTATACTTATTAGTCGGAACTTGATAAAAAATAAATATTAAAATACACATCAATTTTTGAAGTCTACTGATTAATGAATTAACTTCCGTTACCGACAAACCAATATACGAAGTTACACATTTTCAATGGATTATATCTCGGCATATATGCCTATGGGTATAAAGTAAAGTGGCGTTCAGTTTTCAATCAAGTATAATTGCAACTTCCGGTTATATAGAATGAATGGACATAGTCAATGGTTCGAAACATTTTTTTGTGAACCTTGACGTTCAATTTGTTTTGTTCATATGTATGTGCAAATACTTTCCGTTTAAGGAAATTTAAATGTTAATAATTCCAGCACAAAAATATTTACACAATTCCCTAACATTTGATTGGTCCATAGCAAGTCTCTGTCCAGAATTTATATCCAAGTAAACTCCATGCCGAACTACTTTCCGTAACCGTCAGGCGCAGTTAAAATAATTCTTAAGAAAACGGAAAATAAACACATTTTCTTGATTAATTTATTTCAATTGCTGGAATTATAAGGAATGAATGGCCTTTTTGTGGAATTTATCGGGGATATAAACCTTCCGGCCTTCGTCCAGTATTCCCGCGACTTTTCCAAGTTTATACCCCGATAAATTCCACAAAAAGGCCATTCATTCCTATAATATTCCCAGAATACTATTATTAGGTGTCGATTAATTGAAATTCAGATAGTTTTGTTTGTTCTAAATTCCACCTAGCTGTCTAAAGTAGATGTATGTACTGTATGTAGGTTTTTAACTTCCGTTACTTTTTATACTTCATCTTCTGTTCGAGTGACTATTGTAGACTGGAATAGATGAAGCATATTTAATGAAAACCTACGTATTGCCCGGTGCTTCTTATAATATTTTGCTGTAGTAAATCATAAAATGTTTGGACAATTAATAATATGCACACTAAGCGGTATGATGTATTGTTTTCATTAAACAAAGTGCAGTGTATTTCCCAGTACGTGTATATTTATCCTTGACGATACTGGTGATGAACACATACTAGTTTCAAGTAAGTAAATGTAGATTAAAGCATTTGCGTCGTTTTATACATACGGTATATTTCAGCTTATAAGTGGCATTTTCGTCTGCGGACGTATGCATGTACATGTATACCCTATTAACTTCCGCTACTTTGAAAAACGAGGTCATTATTATATAAGCCATTTTAGCCTACTAATATTATATTATTTCCGTATAATGGTTCGTCTACAGAATTGAATGTACAAAAAGAGTTTTCTTAGACATCACTTTTGAAGTATTTTACGTGGCCTTTTTGTACCCATGCAAGCTCCTGGAATGACTGCATGAAGTGAAGCTATTCTCATGTTAACTGCACATTTTCCGGTTTATAGACAACAGACTGCACTATGTCGCTACAACCGACGGAGGGACATAGCCTCCCTCCCAGTCACCACGGTCCCCCGAGGGGAAGAGTGGGGACACACTTGTAGTAAGAAAGGATGCCGGGGTTCCGACATATGCAGACATGGGGGTGGGAGTAGTCCGCGGGCTGCCACTTCACCCATCCACAAGGTTGGCGGCGGGGGACTCTGAGCCCTCATCCACATCGCCCCTGTCGGAGAACCGGCATCCTCTTACACCGGAATTGTACACAGGGACTCGGGATGGGGGTGTGGGTGGTGGTTTAAATTCTCCCTAACCATCGTCTGTGGATGCACCAATTTCGGAACTTTAATTTTTCATGGATAGCAGTTCACTCAACCTAATAAATCCTACAGCAATATCTGCACTAAGCTCGGTGAACTGTGACTAATGTACAAGTGGTACCACCCTGTCTTACCTCACCCACCTGAGATGACATCAAAAATGTTAAGTCCCCAATTAATGAACAATAAATGTAAATCAAATAATTGTTTACAAGAATACATTGTTATTGTGAAATTTACAGACTATCATAATTGTGCACTTACAAACATTTTAGTCGTATGAAGTTTAGTGAAACGGCCCCCTGCGTCACCGACAGTAGTACAAGACAGTTCCTACGATCTCATAACCTTACCTCACAAGCCTAGCAAACACGACTACCGTAATTACCCTAAATATTCGGACACCAAAACCAATTGTTATAAGTGTCATAAACATTTATCAAGTTGATTATGTTGTCCAATGAGGCGTCTGAAGCATTCTGTGAAAATGGCAAATAGTGAAGACCCTGATCAGACTTCAGGAGCAGGCTGGTCTGGGTCTACACTGTTTGCTCACATATTGGTGTCCGAATATTTAGAGTAATTATGGTATATCGGGCCGATATCGGCATTAAGTCGGAATATCAGCCGATCGATATTGGTCCAATATCGGATACTTGTCATATGAATTCTGAATACGGATTACCAATATCGGCCAGATGTCGGGGCCGTTGTATAATATTATTACACAAAATTTTCATTTGATTTTCGCTTTAATTTCCCACATCAGACAAATATCTGGTACAAACAAGAAACCATAATTGTGATATTACGGGAATATTTTTAACTGAGCTTATTTTTTTTTACTGATATTGGACCGATGTTTATTATTATTTAACGTATACATATATTATCTAAGTGATAAAGATATTGGTCCAGTATCTGTCCAATATAGGCCATATAGTATATACACACTATAATTCCAGCACAAAAATATTTACACAATTCCCTAACATTTGATTGGCCCGTAGCAAGTCTCTGTCCAAAATTTATATCCCAGTAAACTCCCACGCTGAACTACTTTTTCTGTAACCATGAGGCGCAGTTAAAATAATTCTTAAGAAAACGGAAAATAAACACATTTTCTTGATGAATTTATTTCAAATGCTGGAATTCTAAGGAAAGGAATGAATGGCCTTTTTGTGGAATTTATCGGGCATATAAACTTGGAAAAGTCGCGGGAATACTGGACGAGGCCTTCCGGCCTTCGTCCAGTATTCCCGTGACTTTTCCAAGTTTATACCCCGATAAATTCCACAAGAAGGCCATTCATTCCTATAATATAGAGTTTCATATATAGTTTTGTGGACTACGGTACATTCGTTTGACAACCAACATATTCTGTAAAACAGACGCAGGTATTATAGAAAGTCAAAGTCAGAATTTATTTCAAATGCTGGAATTATAAGGAATGAACGGCCTTTTTGTGGAATTTATCGGGGATATAAACTTGGAAAAGTCGCAGGAATACTGGACATTCCACAAAAAGGCCGTTCATTCCTATAATTTATAAATCCCAAAAAGAGCAGAAGTGGATTCAGTGGGGGGGGATGGCCTTCAGAAATCCCGATTTTATTGATTTTTTTTAGCTCACCTGAGCGAAGGTCATGGACCTTATGTAGGGGGATTACAAAATTGTTAAAATGACGTCATTACGTAATCCAAGATGGCTGCCGTCTAAAAATAGCACAAATTCTTCAAAAATCTTCTTCTGATCTCAAGAACCGCCAACCGGATTTCGACAAAACTTGGTAAGAATGATCGATGTACAATGCTCTTTCAAAGTTGTTAAAATGGTGACCCCGGGGTCAAAAATGTGCGTGGCCCATTGGGTCAAATTGGAGTCAACGAGGCGATCACTCTGGTGCATTTTTTGTCGAAATCGGATGGTTATGTCATCCAAGATGGCCACCGAAAGGTCAAAAGGTCGTTCTTTTATTAGAGATTTCAAAATTCTTCTTCACATGAACCGCTTGGCCCATGGTAGCCAAACTTAAAAGTTATGGTCCATGGGTGAAGCCTTTTCAGATTTGTTAAAATGGAGGGCGATGTCATCGCTAATCCAAGATGGCCGCAGTCTAAAAATAGCATAAATTCTTAAAAAATCTTCTTCTCATGAACCGCTGGCCGGATATCGACGAAACTTGGTAGGAATGCATGCATGATCGATGTACAATGCTCTTTCAAAATTGTGAAAATGGTGACCCCGGGGTCAAAAATGGGCATGGCCCAAATTTTTTATTTTTTACCGAATATGCTCATGTCATATATCAAATTGAAGGTATCGATGAGGCGATTGCTCTGGTGCAATATTTGTCGGAATCAGATGATTATATCATCCATGATGGCCGCCAAAAGGTCCATTTATGCGAGATTTTGAATGTATTTTTCTCAGGAAGCACATGGCCGATGCTGGCCAAACTTCATAGTAAATTAAGATCCTTGGGTGAAGCATTTTCAGATTTGGTAAAATGAGAGTCATCGCTTAATCCAAGATGACCCGGCGGTCATCTAAAAATAGCACAATTATTTTGAAACACATATAAACTCAAATGTCACATTCTCCTCTGGTGCTCATGGAGTCAGGGCCAGTTCCAGTTCCATGTGACCCCCCCCCCCCCCCCCCCCCCCCCCCCCCCCCCCCCCCCCCCCCCCCCCCCCCACCTAGTGAAATCCTGGATCCTCCACTGCAGAGTATTTGATAATCTATACATAATCAAACGTTTTTATGCCACCGGGTTTCGAAGAAACGGGTGGCATATAGTGTTTGGACCGTCCGTCTGTCCGTCCGTCCGTCACAGTTTTTTCGGTTAACCACTTTGTCACAGTTTCTCAAATATGCTGCAGGTGGTATCCGCGTTCGACAGACGCATTTCTTGTTTATATATTTTTTTTACTGCAAAATAAAACAATGGCCACTTCAAAAAAAAATCATCTGTGGCAAAATGTTTTTGCTGATCTGTGTTAATAATTAATCTAACTTGTAAAAATAATAAGTATTATCTACAATAAAAACAATGTAATTTAATATAAACCATTACGCCCCCATTTTCCCCATTAACAAAAAAAGCTACCATTACCCGCTGATAGTCACCCTTTCCATTGAAGAAGCAACACTGAACAGGTTGACGTTTTTCATTTTTGTGTCTTTTTTTGTCATTCTCTAGAAATATTTAAAATATATATGTATATTTAATTAATTAAATTGCTATACTTATATAATTAATTATGTTTCACGCCGCTAATTATGTAGGTATTGTAATCTGATCTAGCCTGATGTTTGGTTTCTCCAATTGTCATTAGTTTTCGCGGTATTTCAAATGTTCATGCCCATGGTACATTTTCTAACATTTGAAGGCAAGCAACAGCTTAAACTATGTCACGGTGGACGTCTTACAGAGAAATTTGTGCTTATGGCTGTCAGAATTTAGCAGCCAGTTATCCAGAGACAAATGTGAATATTGACAGTGAGGTTGAAGAAACTACCGGTATCTATGTCTGAAATTCAAGGAAATGAAAATCACCATTTGTCTATAAACACAAACAGTAGAAATTCAGATACGTCTCCGGATGGTGAGTTGCCTCTTACAGATTCAGTTAAATCTGCTGATGATTTATTTCATAGCTTCTGATGCCTCCGACTCTGTAGCCGATTTCATCAAAATTGCAAAGTATTCTTTACTAGCAAAGTATACTTTGAGGGAGTAATCATTTATTTTTCCTGAAATGCATTATTTCATATAGAACTAACAAATGCATATATTTCATGATTAAAAGTATGCAGAATTATTATACTGAATTTATTACATTATCACAGCCATTAAAATTTAAATGGCTGTGATAATGTAATAAATTCAGTATAATAAAAATTAATAAATTTAAAAAAAAAATGAAAATTTCTCCCTCAAAGTATACTTTGCTACTAAAGTATACTTTGCAATGTTGATGAAATAGGCTACTGATCATGACACTATACTTCCTCTTGAGACACAGAATGCAGATTTGTGTAGCTGTGATCCATTTTTGGACTCTGAAAATGGCAACATTCCTGAAACTGCACATGTCTTCCGACTGAGACACAGAATGCTGACTTATTCAACATCTGTGATGACAGTGATGTTTATTTGTCTGATTCTACTTCAGATGAGTCTGATGGAGAGAGATATTGATGTCCAATGTTGGACCTATATCGTTATCAGATAATGGCCCGTAATCATAGCACATATATCAAGCCGATGTTGGCCCACTATCGGGCCACCAAAGATCAGTCGGCCCGCTATCGTGTCTGCTATCGGTCCGATATTGATATCCGATATTGTACCTATATCGTTATCAGGTAACGGCCCGTTATTATAGAATATTGAGCCGATGTTGGCCCGCTATCGGGCCGCCAAAGATCTCCGTTGCAAAAATTCAGTCGGGCCGATATCGGTTGCCTATATTGGACCGATATTGAAACCCAATTTGGGCCGCTATCGGGCCGATATAAAATGTTCGCTGGGAGCGGTTTTATGAGAGAATACTCAGCCTGGCATAAATTAAATGAGGAGGCTGGTAACTATAACACGAAAGAGAGCAGAGCTCCAGATAAGCTTTGTGTCTAAAGCGTACTACACCCCCTGATTTCAAAATCATTGCGTACTTTACTTTTGCAAATGGATTACCTATTGATTTTCTTCATTACTAAATAGGGAACAAATGATAAAAAAATATAACAAATTTAAACATTCACTTATTTGAGCTGCAAAACTGTTTGCTTTTTAGCTCGCCTGCACGAAGTGCAGAAGAGCTTATGGCATACCCCCTGGCGTCATCGGCGTCCACAAACTTAACGTTGTGTAAATGTCTTATAACTTCTGTTTCCTTTCATGGAACACCTTGTTATTTCATACATGCATTCCTCAGATGACCCTCTATCATGCTGTAGCAAATCCATGACCCACCACCCAACCCTTACCCCAAGGTCAAGGTCACAAACTTAGCACATTCATAAACTTAACATTGGGGTAAATGTCTTATAACATCTGTTTCCTTTCATGGAACGCCTTGATATTTCATACATGCATTCATCTGATGATACTCTATCGTGCTATAGAAAATCCATGACCCACTGCCCATCCCTTACCCCAAGGTCAAGGTCACAAACTTAGCACATTCATAAATTTAACGTTGGGGTAAATGTCTTATAACATCTGTTTCCTTTCATGGAACGCCTTGATATTTCATACATGCATTCCTCAGATGACCCTCTATCATGCTGTAGCAAATCCATGACCCACCACCCAACCCTTACTCCAAAGTCAAGGTGGTCACAAACGTAGCATGTTCATAAACTTAACGTTGGGGTAAATGCTGTGTAACTTCTGTTTATTTACAGGGAACGCCTTCATATTTCATGCATGCATTCATCTGATGATACTCTATCGTGCTATAGCAAATCCATGACCCACCCCTTTCCCCAAGATCAACAATATAAATTAACGTTGTAGTATATGTCTTTTTATAACTTCTGTTTCTTTACAGGGAACGCCTTGATATTTCATACATGCATTCATCTGATGATACTCTATCGTGCTATAGCAAATCCATGACCCACCTCCACCCCTTTCCCCGAGGTCACGGTCACAAACTTAGCACATTCATAAACTTAACGTTGGGGTAAGTGTCTTATAACATCTGTTTCCTTTCATGGAACGCTTTGATATTTCATACATGCATTCATCTGATGATACTCTATCGTGCTATAGCAAATCCATGACCCACCGCCCACCCCTTACCCCAGGGTCAAGGTCTTAGCACAATCTTAGCACATTCATACACTTTTAACTGTGTGGTAAATGTCTGATAACATCTGTTTCCTTTGATGGAGCGCCTTGATATTTCATAAATGTTGTGTACGGTAACTTCTGTTTCTTTCGCGGGAATGCTTTGATATTTCATACATGCATTCATCTGATGATCCTCTATTGTGCTACAGCATATTCATGACCCACCCCCCACCCCTTTCCCCAAGATCAACATCATAAATTTTAACTTTGGAGTAAATGTCTTTTTATAACTTCTGTTTCTTTACAAGGAACGCCTTGATATTTCATACATGCATTCATCTGATGATCCTATATTGTGCTACAGCAAATCCATGACCCCTTTCCCCAAGGTCAAGGTCACAAACTTAGCACATTCATACATGCATTCCTCATGTGAATAGCTATCATGCTGTAGAAAATCACCAACTTGGTGCGTTCATAAACTTAACATTGGGTTAAATATTGTTTTACTTCTGTTTTCAGGGAAAGCATTGATATTTCATAGATGCATTTAGTGGGTGGCAGGTGGGAGAATGTGATGGGTAATTTAATGATCAGGGTTCATCCTTACCGGAATTCCGACTGGAGCTCTGGTTTGGCCCTCATATACGTCTTTGTCATTTTGTATGTGACAGTTGAATCTGGTTATACCCGTTATGTGAGTACCGGTATTATGATTATTCGTAATCCTAATTTAGGGGAAGGGGCCAAGTGTGTTTGGTGTAGTATGGATCTGGCACCAGGTCAGGTTATTCTAACCTCAGGGCTGAATATATTTTTTCTCGATGTAAATATTCCGTTCTGATTTGGGGATTTTCCACCCAATGCAGCAGGTTAGACCGGTTTGCCCGGCCTTATATGACCTTAGCTGTTGATAGGCCGTTAAACAGTTACACCAATAAACAAACAAACATACATGCATTCATCTTAATATGCTATATCATGATATAGCAAATCCAAGACCCACCTTCCACCACTGACCTCAATGTCAAGGTCCACCGCACACCCCTTAACCCAAGGTCAAGTTATATAATATTCATGTTTTTTATACAACTGTGCCAAGTTTGAGTGAAGGCTGCCAACAGGCGAGCTTCGTTGTCTTCTGACAACTCTTGTTGCAACTGAACTAAGTGAATTTTCAACTTTATGACAGTATTTTCACTACTCAATTTGAAAATCAATGCGTATTTTCACATTGCTGTGCGTATTTTGTACTCCCACTTATGATAATCAATGCGTATTCAGCTAAAATAATTGCGTAAAATACGCCAATACGCACCTTATCTGGAGCTCTGAAGTAAATTTCAATTGATGGATTTGATTTGCATGTATTGATGCTCAATAAATGTAAATCCAGTGATTCTTTACAAGAAAATATTGTTAATGTGAAATCATAATTTTGCACTTACGAACATTTTATTTGTACAAAGTTTAGTGAAATGGGCCCCATGAACACAACAGTCTTACTTGCGCCGAAATTGGACCATTGCACTATTTAGTCATACCCAGTCACATAAACAATTATCCGAATGGTTTCAATCGTGTATGCATTTCGATGACACAATTGATCATTCAATTACAAGTGTGGTAAACAATACCAGCAGTAATCTAATCTGTAATTTATTATTCTAATGCACTCTATAAATATCACGCAATCTGATTGGCTGACGGTCATACATTGCAGGTATATCATTGGTGATGAACGGTCGCAAATTATTTCAATATGTATTCCTACGCCAGTAGTAAAGGAGTGCATTAGAAATAGGTTAACCGCATTGTAATTTTCAAATTTGCGGCGTATATCAGAAAAGGATCGGTCAGAAAACATGTGTAATGGCTCTGCTAGCACGTCACCATTAAACAGGTTTTCCGCAAATTTGAAAATTACAATACAGTTAACCCTATATTACAATACAGTTAACCCTATATTACAATACAGTTAATTCTATATTAATCGGCACGTAGTATTCAGAACTATTGCTAGTACTGTCATTTCGGCTAATTTTGCACATCGGCTAATGCGCAATTATTCTGAATATAGTACAAATGTGCAGAATCCTTTGATCCTGCTGATGGAAAAGAGGTCTTATTTAGTAAATTAACTGTTCAGCTAAGAAACTAATGTGTCATGATGTCGCTGGATAGTTCTGCTTCAAGTTTAATACCAACTTTGCTATGCTGATCCAGTATGCTGTTTACCCTTTTGTTTGTAGTTCCAGATGCGCAGCATTAGCAGAAAACAATGTGACATTGAAAACACGCATGTGATGTCATACATCACACAATTTACGCCACTCACTGACGTCAGAATGTTATGATATTTTACCTGCACATGCGTCATGAACTGCGTTGAATATTCAGGAAATTTTTACTCAATATCGGGACATTAATGAACTTTAAAATTGTTCGGAAAGCCTTAGATGCGCAGAATTAGCCGACACCATTGTACATAACGCAGGGATTCTTTCACGGATCAGCTTCATACTTCATATATGCATTGCTCTAATGGTCCTCTACTGTCTTGTGCCAAATCCACGTTCGTCCTGCCTCCGCCAAGCCCAGGGTCAAGGTCACATACTTAGTGCTTCAAAAACTTTAATGCTCAGGTAAATATCTTATAATTTCTGTTTTCTTTCACGGATCAGCTTCATACTTCATATACGCATTGCTCTAATGGTCCTCTACTGTCCTGTGCCAAATCCATGTTCGTCCTGCCCCTGCTAAGCCCAGGGTCAAGGTCACATACTTAGTGCTTCAAAAACTTTAACGCTCAGGTAAATATCTTATAATTTCTGTTTTCTTTCACGGATCAGCTTCATATACGCATTGCTCTAATGGTCCTCTACTGTCCTGTACCAAATCCATGTTCGTCCTGCCCCTGCCAAGCCCAGGGTCAAGGTCACAGACTTAGTGCTTCAAAAACTTTAACGCTCAGGTAAATATCTTATAATTTCTGTTTTCTTTCACGGATCAGCTTCATACTTCATATACGCATTGCTCTAATGGTCCTTTACCGCCTTGTGCCAAATCCACATTTGTCCTGCCCCCGCCAAGCCCAGGGTCAAGGTCACATACTTGGTGCTTCAACGCTCAGGTAAATATCTTATAATTTCTGTTTTCTTTCACGGATCATCTTCATACTTCATATACACATTGCTCTAATGATCCTCTACTGCCCTGTGCCAAAACCACGTTCGTCCTGCCCCGCCAAGCCCAGGGTCAAGGTCACATACAATTGGTGCTTATCAAAAACTTTAAACGCTCGAGCGGTAAAAAAAAAAAAAAAAAATTTGACTTGGAATTTGGCCTCATTTATTATCAAAGCGATATGTGGGGCATCCGTGTTCTATGAACACATTTTCTATTTTTTTTGATTTTTTTGAAGTGGCACTTTTTTTATTTTCCCCAGCGGAATCCCTGATAACGCCCTGCAGGTTTTTGTCGAGCCCATTTGCGGAAAGCGAGACATAGTGATCACAATCGGTGAGTCCGGTGCGTCAGTCCGTCCGTCCGAAATCGGTGTTAAAGTTTTTGAATACCTTATATCTCCACTACACTTATTCAGATTTGCTTCAAACTTCAAATAATTCTTTATTATCCTCCATATTTTCATTCTATAGCCCACCCATGTGTCACACATGCCCAAGATCAAGGTGAAATGGCTTTCAAATTTGCGTTAAAGCTTTTACATACCTTAATTCAAACTTGAAATAAATATACTCTGAAACCATCAAATGCCTCGGCGGGCTCGACATGTGGGCCGCGGCCATCTGGTTTATATATTTTAGTGTGCGAAGTGTAAATGCTATTACGCACATTTTCACTGTGTAGCGATATAGTGCAACCTGTTGCCTAGAAAGTGGAAAACAGCTATTCTCATGCAAGAACATCTTTATCAGTGTGTGTTTTACGTGTTGGTGAATTTGTTTTCATTTGCATGTATTTGCATGCTTTTTACATACACCTGTCCGTCTGCAGTCAGTTACTTCAGAACATGCTTCTCTGCAGCTATATTGTGGAACTATAGCTGTTTTGTTTTTCCGATTTAGGGATAGACTGTGGCACAGAGTAGAATACAGGACGTGGGGAGGGAGGGGGTCAAATAGAAAAAAAAGGAAATTCAGCCCATCAATGTCCTGAGGGAAGTTTCACTAAACTTTGTGCAGCTTTATATGCTCAATAAATGTAAATCCATCAATTGAAATTTCCAGACGATCCTAAATTTGCACTTACGAACATTTTAGTCATACAAAGTTTAGTGAAATGGGCGCCAGTTTTGCTCTTGATGGCTTAACATCGGTGGCATTTTGTTTTACAAACACGTTTACTTCTATGTTCAACTTTGGTTATACATGTATAATTCCAGCACAAAAATATTTACACAATTCCCTAACATTTGATTGGTCCGTAGCAAGTCTCTGTCCAAAATTTATATCCCAGTAAACTCCCATGCCAAACTACTTTCCGTAACCGTCAGGCGCAGTTAAAATAATTCTTAAGAAAACGGAAAATAAACACATTTTCTTGATGAATTTATTTCAAATGCTGGAATTATAAGGAATGAATGGCCTTTTTGTGGAATTTATCGGGGATATAAACTTGGAAAAGTCGCGGGAATACTGGACGAGGCCTTCCGGCTTTCGTCCAGTATTCCTGCGACTTTTCCAAGTTTATGCCCCGATAAATTCCACAAAAAGGCCATTCATTCCTATAATATTTGTAGATGAGAGACGGACGGAGTTCGATGGATAAGCGGACAGCTTGTCTGGTGATGGTGGTGTTAATGGTGATCCCGCTTGTTCACGCTGAGGTGAGTTACATGTAGCCCTGCAATCCGGGTAACAAATATTGTCGTCTGCCTTTGTTGCGTATTTTGTCTTCTTTCTCATGAACATATGGACTGGTAGCACTTTAGAATCGTTTCCATTGGAAATGATTTTAAAGTGCTGCAAAGCTCTATTTTTATTGATGAAAGTAAAAAATAAGTAGGCTACAAACTTTAACCAATTTCATGCTGAGGATATGCCATTTTGATTGAGGAAAATCTTAAATAGTTTTTTTAAATGTGCTTAAACATACATGTGTATGTCGCGACCACCATTTGAACCGTCTCATCGGGACGGTTCAAATGAGTGGTCGCAACATATACTTTTATTCAGAAATAACTAAAATAAAATATTTAAAAAAAAATCCTACCTGTAAAGGTGTACTCCAAAGTTAATGGGTTAATTCAGTTTTGTAAGGGTTAAAAGTCATATCATGCGGGATACCCATGATAAGCTGCATATTTGCTTAAATACCCAATTAAAATTGCTTACAACCCAATTGAAATCAGAAGTAGCGAGTATCAAAAAGCAATACAAACTTTGTGGTACCTTCTTCATGCTGCAGAACACAAGAAACAGACCACAAATATAGCATATTTTTCTTATTTTCCATGAAAACACATCTTGGTATTTCATTAGAAGTGTCTCAAAGGGGACAATTCTAATGAAATGTCAAGACATTTTTTTCATTTCGAAGCAAACTATTCAATAATTTCTGTCTGTTGATGTGTAAACAGTAGTGTGATTTTTTTTACCCAATTAAAATTTTGAAATACCCAATTGCTTCAGAAATGATGGAGTGACAATACTCAATTACTAATTCCTTATCTGGAGCCCTGGGTTTAAACATTTCATAAAGATTTACTTTACAACAAAGGTTTGTTGAAGATTCCTTAACGAAACAAACGAAAACAAATAATTCCAGCACAAAAATATTTACACAATTAAAAAATTTATATCCAAGTAAACTCCCGCGCCAAACTACTTTCCGTAACCTTGAGGCGCAGTTAAAATAATTCTTAAGAAAACGGAAAATAAACACATTTTCTTGATGAATTATTTCAAATGCTGGAATTATAAGGAATGAATGGCCTTTTTGGGGAATTTATCGGGGATATAAACTTGGAAAAGTCGCGGGAATACTGGACGAGGCCTTCCGGCCTTCATCCAGTATTCCCGCGACTTTTCCAAGTTTATGCCCCGATAAATTCCACAAAAAGGCCATTCATTCCTATAATGGAAATGCAGTGAAAATGATCCTTTTGTACTGTACAATAATAATATGATGGAAACGATTATCGTTTGTTTGTTTGTTTTGTACGGGAAATTATATTTTCATTTAAATACCTGTCTTACTATTTAAACACCTGTCTTTGTTGCTTTTACCAATGATGTACAAATGATAGATAGGCAGTCATTCGTTTGTGGAACCAGTAGCTGATTTCACCAACATTGCTAAGTATACTATCTAGTACTTGGAAAATTGTTCAATTTAAGGATAAATTTATTAGTTTTTACTGTACTGTATTTATTACATTATCACAGCCAATTTTTGGCTGTGATAATGCAATAAATTCAGTATAATAATTCTGCATACTTTTAATCATCAAATATATGCAGTCGTTAGGTCTATATGAAATAATGCATTACGGGGAAAATAAATGATTACTCCTACACAGTATACTTTGCTAGATAAGTATACTTTGCAATTTTGGTGAAATAGGCTACTGGAACGAATCCAGACTGCATGTCGCAGGGAGCACAGGTGGAAGACTCGGACCTATGACACCAAAAAAATGCATATTAAAAAAAATCCCATTACCCCACCCACTTGGTCTCGTACACTACCATCTTCTATTTATATATAAATAGAAGATGGTAGTGTAGACCAAGTGGGTGGGGTAATGGGATTTTTTTAATAGGCATTTTTTTTGGTGTCATAGGTCCGAGTGTCTTAGTTTTGGATAGGGTCTTGTGGACCTTTATATTAACAAACAGAGCTCCAGATAAGCTGCGTATTTGCTTAAATACCCAATTAAAATTGCCAAAAACCGATTGAAATCAGAAGTAGCGAGTATCAAAAAGCAATAAAAATTTTGTGGTACCTTTACCATGTTGCAGCAAACAATAAACAGACCACAAATATAGCATATTTTTCTTATTTTCCATGAAAACACATCTTGGTATTTCATTAGAATTGTCTCCAAGGAGACAATTATAATGAAATGCCAAGACATGTTTTCATTTCGAAGCAAACTGTTCAATAATTTCTGTCTGTTGATGTGTAAACAGTAGTGTGATTTTATTTTACCCAATTAAAATGTTGAAATACCTAATTGCTTCAGAAATGATGGAGTGACAATACTCAATTACTAATTCCTTATCTGGAGCCCTGAACAAAACAAATGGCCTTAAATTGAAAGCCAAACACAGAACTGTTCTGTCTAATTTCAGACCAATTTTGTTTATGAAGTTCAAATCAAAACCAAAACAACAATACAATTGAAAGCCTTGAGTTATTGCAGCTCGGTCCGGTTTCGCGTTATTGTGTTAACTGTGTATGGTGTACCTATAATTTAATTAAAACAAAATTTTAAAACTCAGTGCCTACTGAGTAGACATGTACCTTTAAAGCCATTTAATGGCTTTAAAGGTACATGCCCACTCAGTAGGCACAAACAATTGTTGGATTTACATTTATTGAGCATAGGCTGCATATGCAGCCTATGCTCAATAAATGTAAATCCAACACTGTTCTTAATACATGTATCAGAGACATTTTCTGGCAAAATAAACATTCATTCACCATTACCCCACCTTTTGATTTGGCAGTATTATACATTTTATATCAGACGGAAATTTCCACACTGATATCTGGGGCGATAACCGTGTTTCATTAAAATGTTAACGTACATTACTATTTATTCTCTGTATTTATTTTTTGTTGGGCAATGATCATACTTTATCATGTGTCAAAAATATTATTTTTTTCAGGTGACGCATTAATTTTAATTAGTATAAAATAAATTATTTAAAAAAATATCATGCCTTATTTGCAGATGAAAATAGCCTGATACTACCGTGAGTCACTATCAGTAAAATAAATACATATTGCTAAATGATTATATCTGTACAGTGGGCACTCGTAATTTTTAGAACAAGTGGAATAGTGACGCAATTATACACCTATTTAATTCCTATAAAGAACATTTTGTGGTGATGTACGTGGATCTCAGACATGCACAGAAAGTGACAAAACATATTTGTAAAAACTATTTTAATTATAGATTTGCAATGTAGTTCTGAATCCATTTGTACATATTAGTCACCTGGAACAAAAGGGATTAGCCATATACTGTTTATATTATTGGAAAATAACTAGCATTGCATTATGATCTGAAACAGTGCATGTAACTTGAATGTGTCAAACAACTCTTCTTTATGAAAGATGTAAAATAGTAAATTTTGGTCGAAAGTGGTCATGTTACATGTAACGCAACATAGCAAATCAAGGCTATCAATAAAACAATTTCAGTCTGAAAGGAGAATGATCGATGTTCAGTGTCAAGGTAATGTCTGTGATACAAGCCCATTTTGGCCTTCATTATGTAGCATTTGTTTTACAGTCAACAACTACGACTGATGCCCCACTAACAAGTGCTGCACCAACAACAGTAAATACGACTGATGCACCAACAACAGTAAATACGACTGATGCACCAACAACAGTAAATACGACTGATGCACCAACAACAGTAAATACGACTGCTGCACCAACAACGTAAATACGACTGATGCACCAACAACAGTAAATACGATGATGCACCAACAACAGTAAATACGACTGATGCACCAACAACAGTAAATACGACTGCTGCACCAACAACAGTAAATACGACTGCTGCACCAACAACAGTAAATACGACTGATGCACCAACAACAGTAAATACGACGGCTGCACCAACAACAGTAAATACGACTGCTGCACCAACAACAGTAAATACGACGGCTGCACCAACAACAGTAAATACGATTGCTGCACCAACAACAGTAAATATGACTGATGCACCAACAACAGTAAATACGACTGATGCACCAACAACAGTAAATACGACTGATGCCCCAACAACAGTAAATACGACTGATGCCCCAACAACAGTAAATACGACTGATGCCCCACAACCAACTGCTGTACCGACAACATGTAAGTGTGTTGTGTGATGGCATTTAGCGTTATCAGCATTAATATGTCCTGTACATACCTTCCCGGCTGTCACACACGTAACCAGGGCTCCAGATAAGGTCCGTATTGGCGTATTTTGCGCACTTATTATCAAAAGTGGGAGTTTAAAATACTTGCAGCAATGTGAAAATATGCATTGATTTTCAAATTGAGTAGTGAATATACTGTAATAAAGTATAAAATTTACTTGTTGAGCTGCAAAATGCAAGTTCAAATAAGTGAATGTTTCAATTTGTTTCATTTTTAGCTCGCCTGCATGAAGTGCAGAAGAGCTTATGGCATACCCCTGGCATCGTCGGCGTCCACAAACTTAACGTTGGGGTAAATGTCTTATAACTTCTGTTTCCTTTCATGGAACACCTTGTGATTTCATACATGCATCTCCTATATGACCCTCCTTTATCAGCACCTTTATTCAAAATGCATGACTTCTATCATTGCTGTAGCAAATCCATGACCCACCACCCAACCCTTTACCCCAAGGTAACGTTGGGTAAATGTTGGTATTCTGTTTTCGTTACAGGAACGCTCGATAGTTCACTTGCATTCAGTGATCCTCTATTGTTTGCTACAGCAAATCCATGACATCCCCCCCCACCCCCCCCCCCCCTTTCCCCAATATCAACATCAGTAACGTTGGAGTAAATGTCTGTTTATAACTTATGTTTCTTTACTGGGAACGCCTTGATATTTCATAAATGCATCTCTGATGATCCCACTCTACGTGCTATAGCAAATCCATGACCCACTTTCCCAAGGTAAGGTCACAAACTTAGCACATCATAAACTTATCGTTGGGGTAAATGTCTTATAACATCTGTTTCCTTTATCATGACATCTGTCATCATACACCTTGTTATTTCATACATGCATTCCTCAGATGACCCTCTATCATGCTGTAGCAAATCCATGACCCACAACCCAGCCCTTACCCCAAGGTCAAGTTCACAAACTTAGCACATTCTTAAACGTAACGTTGGGGTAAATGTCTTATAACATCTGTTTCCTTTCATGGAACACCTTGATATTTCATACATGCATTCATCTGATGATATCTATCATGCTGTAGCAAATCCATACCCACCACAACCCACTTACCCCTAGTCAAGGTCCAGAACTTAGCATGTTCATAAACTTAACGTTGGGGTAAATGTTGTGTAACTTCTGTTTCTTTACAGGGAACGCTTTGATATTTCATACATGCATTCATCTGATGATCCTCTATTGTGATACAGCAAATCCATGACCCCCCCCCACCCCTTTCCTCAAGGTCAAGGTCACAAACTTAGCACATTCATACATGCATCCCTCATATGAATAGCTATCATGCTGTAGAAAATCACCAACTTAGTGCTTTCATAAACTTAACGTTGGGTTAAATTTTGTTTTACTTCTGTTTTCAGGGAGCGCATTGATATTTCATACATGCATTCATCTTAATATGCTATATTATGCTATAGCAAATCCACGACCCACCTTGCACCACTGACCCCAATGTCAAGGTCCACCGCACGCCCCTTAACCCAAGGTCAAGTTATATAATATTCATGTTTTTTTATGCAACTGTGCCAAGTTTGAGTGAAGGCTGCCAACAGGCGAGCTTCGTTGTCTTCTGACAACTCTTGTTTTCATTTGTTCCTTATTTAATAAGGAAGAAAATTAACAACACATTGTAAAAGCAAAATAGTTTAAATACACATTGAATTTGAAATATGGGGGTATAATACTCTTTAGATACAACATTTATCTGGAGCTGTGCATAACTGCTTCATATTTATACCCCCCGCAACGAGTTGTGGGGGGGTATACTGGAGTCAGGTTGTCCGTCCGTCCGTCCGTCCGTGCGTGGCTAAAAATCCTTTTATGTGGCTAATATTTAACATGTGATAAGCCACATAAGTATAGTACCGTAAGAACGTCCGTCCGTCCGTCCTCCGTCCGACCGTCCCGTCCGTCCGTAACCGTAAACTTAACATCAGAGAAAGGTATTGTTATAACTTCTATTCCTTCATCTAAAATGCTTGATATTTCACACATGCATTCCTGTAAGGCTCTACTACCATGCTGTGCCAAATCCACGACCGTCCAACCCCCGCAGATCCCAAGGTCAAGGTCAAATACTTAGTCCGTAAGCTAACATCAGAGAAATATGTTATAACTTCTATTTCCTTCATCTAAAATGCTTAATATATCACACATGCATTCCTGTAAGGCTCTACTACCATGCTGTCCAATCCACGACCATCCAACGCTGATACCAAGGTCAAGGTCAAATACTAGTCTCTTACAAAACTCAACATCAGAGAAATATTGTTCTAACTTCTATTTCCTTCATCTAAAATGCTTAATATTTCACACATGCATTCCTGTAAGGCTCTACTACCATGCTGTGCCAAACAAAAATCCACGACCGTCCACAAACACTGATCCCAAGGTCAATGTCAAATACTTAGCTCTCTTTACAAAACTAACATCAGAGAAATATGTTCTAACTTCTATTTCTTCATCATCTAAAATTCTTAATATTTCACACATGCATTCCTGTAAGGCTCTAATAACATGCTGTGCCAAATCCATGACCGTCCAACCCCCGCTGATCCCAATGTCAAGGTCAAATACTTAGTCTCTTTACAAACCTTAACAAAATCAGAGAAATAAGTTAAGGTAATACTATTCTCATGATCTTCATTGAAATTCTTATTATTTCACTTGTGCATTCCTCTAAGGCTCTACTACCATGCTGTGCCAAATCCACGACCGTCCAACCCCCGCAGATCCCAAGGTCAAGGTCAAATACTTAGTCTCTTTACAAAACTTAACATCAGAGAAATATTGTTATAACTTCTATTTCCTTCATCTAAAATGCTTAATATTTCACACATGCATTCTTAATATTTCATATGCTGTGAGAAATCCCTGCTGATCTCGAGGTCAACGTCACATACATTACCGTATAACCTCGAATAACGCCCCCCTCCTAATAAACAGCCCAACGCCAAATACCGGGAAAAAAAAAAACTGGAACCGCCAAATCCAACAACCAAATAATCTTTAAAATCCTTTATTTGTGTTTGGCCGGAATTTTTTTTTTTTTCTTGGTAAGACGCAAATACGGCTGAACAATGTTTAAACGTGAAAACTGGCTTTTTTTTTTTTTTTATAACGCCCCCCCCCAAACTGGGGGTTAATGTTACGGACACAAAACGCTTTTCGCTCGGCATTTTTTTACATGAACGCAAATTCACACAAATAATCTTATTTTCTATTTTTGGGGTATGGGATATTGCGTCTTTAGTATTGAAATCTTGGCTTATAACGCCCCCCCCCCCCTTTTGTAAAATGTAACGCCGCCGGGGGCGTTAATTCGAGGTTATACAGTAGTCTCTTTACAAAACTTAACATCAGAGAAATCGGTTATAACTTCTATTTCCTTGCTCGGATCTGCTTCACATTTCACACACTCATTGCTCCAATGGACCTCTACCACCCTGTGACAAATTCACGTTCATGCCTCTCGCGCTAATCCCAGAGTCAAGGTCACAAGCCCACACACTTGGAAATTTTTACATATTTTAGGGGTACCTGGGCCCACGCGGGGGGTATTCCGTAAGCCTCGCTTACTGACCAATCTAGTTCACACATGCATTCCTCTGATGGTCCAACACAGTTTAATCACGGCAATCCAGGATCAGTGAGTATAATTTATTATTCAGATATTGTATTTTTAAGGAATTAAATCTTAGGGAGTGCTATCAAGCATTTACTTCCTGAAAAATTAAATATGTGAACAATAACTGACTTATAGTTCAGCCAACTGTACAATGCAATTTCCAATCCGAGTATTGATTTTTAGCTTATGGCATACCCCCCCGGCGTCGTTGGCGTCGTTGGCGTCGTCGGCGTCCACAAACTTAACGTTGGGGTAAATGTCTTATAACTTCTGTTTTCTTTCATGGAACACCTTGTTATTTCATACATGCATTCCTCAGATGACCCTCTATCATGTTGTAGCAAATCCATGACCCACCACCCAACCCTTACCCCAAGGTCAAGGTCACAAACTTAGCACATTCATAAACTTAACGTTGGGGTAAATGTCTTATAACATCTGTTTCCTTTCATGGAACCCTCTATCATGCTGTAGCAAATCCACGGCCCACCACCCAACCCTTACCCCAAGGTCAAAGTCACAAACTTAGCATGTTCATAAACTTAACGTTGGGGTAATTGTCTTATAACATCTGTTTCCGTTCATGGAACGCCTTGATATTTCATACATGCATTCCTCAGATGACCCTCTATCATGCTGTAGCAAATGCACGAAACACCATCCAACCCTTGGCCTTACCCCAAGGTCAAAGTCACAAACTTAGCATGTTCATAAACTTAATGTTTGGGTAAATGTTGTGTAACTTCTGTTTCCTTACAGGGAACGCTTTCATATTTCATACATGCATTCATCTGATGATCCTCTATTGTGCTACAGCAAATCCATGCCCAACCCCCCAACCCTTTCCCCCTAACCCCCCACCCCTTTCCCCAATATCAACATCATAAACCTAACGTTGGAGTAAATGTATTTTTAGCTCGCCTTTTTAGCATAGCCTCGTTTCTTATGAAACCAGTAAACTTGTTGAATAACTATCATATTAAATCATCACTCATGTAAGATCCTCTATGTAAATGTACTGACCGAAGTAAACCTTTTATAAAGAAAGTCTGAGAACTTGAAATGACTGCATCTCGTATTAGGCGAGTACATAGAGAGTCTCCTGATAAATCTGGCTGTGACTGGAGAAATGGGGCTTATGCAGTGATTCCGCTGGCGATCGACATTTTCGCAATTGGCGATAAAAATAAACAATTGGCGATAAAAAATTACAATTTTCCATCGATGAAATATCTTTCATGCTTCTAACAAGCAATATAGATCATTATCAGGCTACAGGAGTGTGGTACTTGATCAGGAGCTACACTGGTCACAAATCCCATACGCCCCATTTCTCCAGTCACAGCCACAAATGTGTCTCCTTGCAGCCACGGCCCCTGGGGTGCAGCAGCAGGTGTATATCAGCGAGATCCAGATGGACAAAGACGGAGGCTTCAAAACCATAGAAATACAGAGTAAGCAGACCTCCAGTAGCCTATTTCACCAACATTGAAAATAGCCTATTTCACCAACATTGAAAATAGCCTATTTAACCAACATTGCAAGTATACTTATCTAGCAAAGTATACTTTGAGGGAGAAATTTTCAATTTTATGATAAATTTATTATTTTTTATTATACTGAATTTATTACATTATCACAGCCAATTTGGCTGTGATAATGTAATAAATTCAGTATAATAATTCTTCAATCGTTTAATCATCACATATATGCAGCCGTTAGTTCTATATGACATAAATGCATTTCGGAAAAATAAATGATTCCTCCCTCAAAGTATACTTTGCAATGTTGGTGTAGACTACTGATAAGGTTCATTCATAGTTGGAAGACTGAAACCTGTGAAATATAAAAAAAAATAGCTCATTAACCCTTTCACCCCTAAGAATCTGGAATGGATTTTGATATGTTAATTTTGTAACCAATCCAACCATCACAAAATGATTTTAAGACTAGTCCATGTATGAAAAGGGGGTGTTTTTGTTCGCAAAAATATGAATATTGCTTGCAAAAAGTGCAGATCCTGATGAGACGGCTCGTCACGAGCCGGCTCATCTGGATCTACATTTTTTTGCCAATACCACTATACAGGCCTGTGGTGTTGAAAGGGTTAAAAAATACCATTACCTTGCCTACTTGGTGTCGTACTGTCCATTACGTTATCTGTGGATTTTTTTAATCAGCATTTTGTTATGTCGCGAATCTTCCACCTTCTAAACCATAAATATTTGCCATAATGAGACGATATGTCGTGTTCAATACCTATGTGCTTAATCCAAGGTTAAGGTCACACATAGAGGTCTGAGGTAAAAAAAATGGTTTAATTTTGATTCCGACCTTTATGGTATTAAATCTGTTCATGTATCAAAGCGATGTTTGTGGGTTTTTTTATCACTCCTGTGACAGCTCTAGTTTTTGTCGCGCCTGCTTTAGGCGCGACTATAGTCGGCGCTTTTTCCGTTGTCATCGTCCGCGTCGTCCGCGTCGTCCGCGTCGTCCCGTTTTCTTGTAAGGCAAATACGTTAAAGTTATTGTTTTTTCACAATATCTCTTTAACCCCTTGCCAGACTTTGATAATATTTCATATCAATGTTTGTCATGGGATGATGCTTCATTACGCACACCCCCACATCCAAATTCTGAAGGTCAAGGTCATATATTTACTTTTTATGTTCACCGGTTTTGTAACAGAAATGCGTTAAAAGTTATTGTTGTTTCACAATATCTCTTTAACCCCTTGCCAGACTTTGATATGTTTTACAATCAATGTTTGTCCTATAGGGATGATGCTTCATTACACACACCCCCACATCCAAATTCTGAAGGTGAAGGTCATTTATTTACTTGTAATGTTCACCGGTTTTGTAACAGAAATGCGTTAAAGTTATTGTTTTTTTCACAATATCTCTTTAACCCCTTGCCAGACTTTGATAATATTTCACATCAATGTTTGTCTAGGGATGATGCTTCATTACGCACACCCCCACATCCAAATTCTGAAGGTCAAGGTCATTTATTTACTTGTAATGTTCAGCGGTTTTGTAACAGAAATGCGTTAAAGTTATTGTTTTTTCACAATATCTCTTTAACCCCTTGCCAGAGTTTGATAATATTTCACATCAATGTTTGTCTATGGATGATGCTTCATTACGCACACCCCCACATCCAAATTCTGAAGGTCAAGGTCATTTATTTACTTGTAATGTTCACCGGTTTTGTAACAGAAATGCGTTAAAGTTATTGTTTTTTTCACAATATCTCTTTAACCCCTTGCCAGACTTTGATAATATTTCACATCAATGTTTGTCTAGGGATGATACTTCATTACGCACACCCCCACATCCAAATTCTCAAGGTCAAGGTCATTTATTTACTTGTAATGTTCACCGGTTTTGTAACAGAAATGCGTTAAAGTTATTGTTTTTTCACAATATCTCTTTAACCCCTTGCCAGACTTTGATAATATTTCACATCAATGTTTGTCTATGGATGATGCTTCATTACGCACATCCCCACATCCAAATTTTGAAGGTCAAGGTCATATATTTACTTGTAATGTTCACCGGTTTTGTAACAGAAAATGCGTTAAAGTTATTGTTTTTTCACAATATCTCTTTAACCCCTTGCCAGACTTTGATAATATTTCACATCAATGTTTGTCTATGGATGATGCTTCATTACACACACCCCCACATCCAAATTCTGAAGGTCAAGGTCATTTATTTACTTGTAATGTTCACCGGTTTTGTAACAGAAATGCGTTAAAGTTATTGTTTTTTTTCACAATATCTCTTTAACCCCTTGCCAGACTTTGATAATATTTCACATCAATGTTTGTCTAGGGATGATACTTCATTACGCACACCCCCACATCCAAATTCTGAAGGTCAGGGTCATTTATTTACTTGTAATGTTCACCGGTTTTGTAACAGAAATGCGTTAAAGTTATTGTTTTTTTCACAATATCTCTTTAACCCCTTGCCAGACTTTGATAATATTTCACATCAATGTTTGTCTAGGGATGATACTTCATTACGCACACCCCCACATCCAAATTCTGAAGGTCAGGGTCATTTATTTACTTGTAATGTTCACCGGTTTTGTAACAGAAATGCGGGGTCAAGGTCAAGGCCCCAGGGTCAGGGTCAAGGTCAAGGCGGAACAAGGCGAGACATTTGATTCCACGGAATTCTTGTTTGTAAAAGGGTAACATTTTGATTTTTGCAAACAAATGTACTAAAGTTTGAATTCAAATTGAATTGGCGTATTTTACACACTCCCACTGTTGATAATCAATGCATATTCAGCTTAAATAAGTGCGTAAAATGCACCACTACCAGAGCTCCAGTTAAGGTGCGTAATTTGACCAACTTGGGGTGAAATTTTGTTATTTCTTCATCAAAAATTGCAAGTTGGGAGTCCTTTAGAATCGTCTCATTGAGACGATTCTAAAGGACTCCCAACTTGCCATTTTTGATGAAGAAATAATAAATTTACCTCCAAATTACGCACCTTAACTGGAGCTCTGAATACGCCCCTAATCTGGAACTCTGTTGAATACATAGTAACATAGATACATGGTTGTTCTACATGCGTAATTTGACCAACTTGGTGTGAAATTTTGTTATTTCTTCATCAAAAATGGCAAGTTGGGAGTGCTTTAGAATCGTCTCATTGAGACGATTCTAAAGGACTCCCAACTTGCAATTTTTGATGGAGAAATAAGAAATTTACCTCCAAATTACGCACCTTTACTGCAGCTCTGTTGAATACAAATGTACATAATAACATAGATACATGGTTGTTCTACATGCAGTATCAGAGAAAGCGAAAATCGGCCGCTATGCGATGGTGATGGTGGATGGGGGCACGAACAAGTCAATGTCGATCAAGTACCTCAAGGACATTGTACAGCATTCTGGCCATCTGCTTACGGTCAACTTTAACTCTTCAGACAAGGTACGTAGGTGACCAGTCGTGTGATTTTATCACCTACATGTACATGTAAGACAAATTGGGATTTTTCATGAAAAATATTTACAGAAACTGTGATATTTTTCATAAATGATGCCGTAAGTTGATGTAATTTTACATAGCAAATACGGAAGTCTATTCCGCATTTGCTCTGAACATTGTTTCAACTTTCGACGTCATGTGCGGAAAATATTGTAAGTTGTGTAAATATTTTCAGGAGATATCGCACATCTTCTTAGGTACACATGGCTTGCCTGGTTAAATAAACTTTTTTGTTGAATCATCCTTTCAGGGGCGGATCTGGATGGGGGTTCCATGGTTGCAACCCCCCCCCCCCCCCCCCCCCCCTCCCAATTCAGTAATTGTAACATGCACGAAGGCCGGGATAATCCCGGCCTTCGCGCGCATTACAATTACTGAATTGGCGAGCCGGGGCCCAAGGTAAACTAGTACCATGCACTTCCGTTGGTTGAAAAGATGGCGAGTGTCCTACATTGTATATATTTTATCAGGGTAAAATCGGGTATGATTTAAAGAGCGTTTTGTCGTTCATACCACAAAGTGCCTGCGATATTGTGGTGTAAACTACTGATGCTCTACCGAGCACATTTCGATTGTGGATTCGACACCCAGGTCATGGATTATCTCCCCTTTTGGACTTAGAATTCTGCCTCTGACATTTATTATCAAAGCGATATGCGGGACATCCGTGTTCTATGAATTTTTTTTCTAGTTTTCACTACTCAATTTGAAAATCAATGCATATTTTCAAATTGCTGTGAGTATTTTTTACTCCCACTTTTGATAATCAATGCGTATTCTGCTAAAATAAGTGCGTAAAATATACCAATATGCACCTTATCTGGAGCTCTGAAGTATAGCCAGATCCCGCTGTATAATCGTTTCAGGTTAGCGTACAATCTGCAGGAACTGGTATTGCCCTGTACTACTCGACGACCATAATGAACGTGGATTGGACTTTGAATGAGGGATTGGTGGATGCATTGGTGATCGGAACAACTTATGACGATGTCTCGCAACATTTGCTGACCACGCTGACACCAGGTGGCAGTCCGTTTGTTTTGAATCCAAGGTGAGTATTTGTCATTTACCGAATTGATTCTGACCTTTGTGTTTTGTCATTAACATAATGTTAACCCTTTGCACGTGTGACTGCATTCTGCTTTGTTGACCATATATTGTACATGTACATCCTAATGTCAAGGTCACTGGGGACTTGTGTTCAAGTCTCATGTTTAGCATTTATTTTTAGGTCTTCTGTTTTGTCAATGTGTTAATGGCTTGTTAGATTTGGATAATATTTCGGTACGATGTGTGTCTAGGCATGGTGTTTTGTTGCTCACACAGCTCACTTCTCAATGTCCAAGGTCAATGTCACTGGGGACTTATGTTCAAGTTTCATGTTTACTGTTTGCGTTTAGGTCTATTGTTTTGTCAATAAAATTTTAATCCATTATTTTATTTTGATAATATTGGGTTGCAGTGTGTGTCTAGGCGTATCTCATGACCGTTGTAGCAACTCGTCACGCCTAATCTCATGGAATTCTTGTTCATAAAAAAATATTCACAAAACTCCTCCTATTTTCTGTAAATGACATCGAAAGTTAACAATATTTTTAGAATAGAATTCTGTATTTGCTATGACAATTTCGTCAACTTTTGTTTTCATTTTAATACAGAAAACATCACAGTTTCTGATAATAGTTTTGAGCAAAATATTTCTGTACGAAATTACACGTCTTGTCATCTTAAATTTGAAAACAGAAATGCTTGAACTTAGGCACGTCTACTTTGTACTTTGAATGATGTATTTTACTATATTTTTTTTAAAATATTAAATATGGGTGGATAGATGTACCAATGCTCTAGACATAGAAGGTCATATTAACCCTTACACCGCTATCTTATTTTTTTTTGTCGTCTGCTGTTTATTTTCTATTTTCCATTTTGATCATCAAAAACATGCTTTGACAGCACTTTAGAATAATTTACAACATGCTTTGACATCACTTCAGAATCATTTCCATTGGAAATGATTCTGAAGTGCTGTCAAACCATGTTTTTATTGAGAAATAAGGCAAGATATAAAAGCAACATCAGACGACAATTGTTGTGAGTAGCGGTCTAAGGGTTAAAGAGCCTAGATGTGACTGAATACGAACCATAAATACAAGTAAATAAAAGTACATGTATATTTTTTTTAACCATAAAATGTAAGATTTCCATAAAGATGAAGCCCTCTAAACCGGACACGGAGGAAGGTTAGTTGTGCTCGATTTTGATATATTTCATTGCTATTTACCTTCAATGATAATATGTGTTCATAACCGCAAAGCAACAACGCGTGTCTTGAAGTGGTCATCCGTCTGTTTTACAGTGGAACCTCTCTAAACCGGACACCCTGGGGACCTCCCACACTGTACTGGGGTCCTCCCACACTGTACTGGGGACCTCCCACACTGTACTGGGGACCTCCCACACTGTACTGGGGACCTCCCACACTGTACTGGGGACCTCCCACACTGTACTGGGGACCTCCCACACTGTACTGGGGACCTCCCACACTGTACTGGGGACCTCCCATGGTGTCCGGTTTAGAGAGGATCCACTGTACATGAGTTTTCTGTATTGTTTCAGCATTTATGGCATGAATCGTACAATCAGTCGTTGTTCCTTCGACCACATGCGCAGCACGGAGACCTATGCCCTGATCAACCCATCTCTTGGTGACAGCAACAACAAAACCTGCGAGGAACGATCCGGCTTCCAGAACCAGATGTCTATGAAGTTCTCGGCCGGCTGCGAAGTATTAAAATCAAAGAACACCGTGAATAAAAAACTCGTACAAGAACTGTTGACATTTGTTGTACACAAAGTTAACAAATATTGCAAATGTGGAGTAACGATGATGCATGTACAAGGTTGGTTTTATTGACCATTTCTATATTAGACAATTTTCTGCCTGGTGATAATTTTCCGAAGTTGATTTGAAAGATGCACATCTATTGAAAATGATGTCAAAAGTTGATGGAAATTTCACAACACACTTGGAATTAATTTTGGAAATTATCATATTTTCTTATGCCACCACAACGATATTTGTCTTGGGTATATAGTGTTTATCTCCGTTACAGTCGGTAACTCGACTACTGCATCCGATCTTCATGACGCATCACACATACATTCATATTAACCGTGCCAAAAAAATTTGCCTGTGGACATCATCCCATCATGATTGCTGGGTTGTCTTGATGGCTCACCAGTGGTGCAGGGTTCAGGGTTCAAGCTAGCCCTTCAAAATAGGGAGAAGTTTTCACTTAAAACTTGAGAAAATAGACCATTTTTTCCGAAATGTTTTGTTTTATATAGTGAAAAACTTCTCCCTCATCTCAAAATAGGGAGAAGTCAGACAAATTAGGGAGAGAATTTTGCCCACTTCGCCCTGTAAAATTATCCCTGTCCAGGTGGAATTTTGTTTTACATACAATTTATTCTAGTGTACAAATCATTTTCGGTGTAATATAGATATTTTTAGACAGAAATCCTCCAACACTGGCTTATATTGCTTGTATTCCCAGAATATAAAGTTTACTCTTTACCTAACAAACAATTGTGGAGTGGCGATGATGCATGTACAAGGTTGGTTTTATTAGCCAGGTTTTTTGAAAAAAAATCCAGGCTATTGGATTGGCGAAAGCCGGGCGGGTGGGCGGGCGGGCGGCGTCCACAATCAATGTTAAGTTTTCGTGTTCGAGTCCATTTCTTTGTTACTGTACCACCTAGGACCACCAAACTTTCACAGCTTCATAATCAAGGGGTGCCCACCACGTATCACTATCCAACATGTTACTTTTTTTTTAAATTGATCCATTTTTTCCGCGCAGTCGACTTAGCCATTTTCAATGTTAAGTTTTCGCGTTTTCAATGTTAAGTTTTCGTGTTTAAGTCCATTTCTTTGGTACTGTACCACCTAGGACCACCAAACTTTCACAGCTTCATAATCAAGGGGTGCCCACCACATATCACTATCCAACATGTTACTTTTTTAGCCAGGTTTTTTGGAAAAAAATCCAGGCTATTGGATTGGCGAAAGCCGGGCGGGTTTGGGCGGGCGGGCGGGCGGCGGCGGCGGGCGGCGTCCACAATGAATGTTAAGTTTTCGTGTTTGAGTCCATTTCTTTGTTACTGTACCACCTAGGACCACCAAACTTTCACAGCTTCATAATCAAGGGGTGCCCACCACATATCACTATCCAACATGTTACCTTTTTTTTTAACTTGACCCATTTTTTCCGCGTAGTCGACTTAGCCATTTTCAAATGTTAAGTTTTTCGCGTTTACAATGTTAAGTTTTCGTGTTTAAGTCCATTTCTTTGTACTGTACCACCTAGGACCACCAAACTTTCACAGCTTCATAATCAAGGGGTACCCACCACATATCACTATCCAACATGTTACTTTTTTTTTAACTTCACCCATTTTTTCCGCGCTGTCGACTTAGCCATTTTCAATGTTAAGTTTTCGCGTTTACAATGTTAAGTTTTCGTGTTTAAGTCCATTTCTTTGGTACTGTACCACCTAGGACCACCAAACTTTCACAGCTTCATAACCAAGGGGTGCCTACCACATACAACTATCCAACATGTGACCATTTATTTACCTTCACTTATTATTTCTACGTAATTGACTTAGCCATTTTCAATGTTAACTTTTTAACCTACGTCTGGTTAAAGTTTTTTGGTTAAAACTTTTTCGTTATACTATATCTCTGCAACTGCTTCGCCCATTACCTTGAAACTTCACATGGGTGTTTATCATCATCCATATGTTCATTCTAACCCCCAACCGTGCGGCCCCTGTGCCCAATGTCAAGGTCAAATTACTTTGAATTTTTTTGTTAAAGTTTTTTCGTGTACTATATCTCTGCAACTGCTTCACCCAATACCTTGATACTTCACATGGGTGTTTATCATCATTGTCGCACCTGCTTGCGGAAAGCGCGATCCTGTGCCCAATGTCAAGGTCAAATTACTTTGAATTTTTTGTTAAAGTTTTTTCGTGTACTATATCTCTGCAACTGCTTCACCAATACCTTGATACTTCACATGGGTGTTTATCATCATTGTCGCACCTGCTTGCGGAAAGCGCGATCCTGTGCCCAATGTCAAGGTCAAATTACTTTGAATTTTTTTGTTAAAGTTTTTTCGTGTACTATATCTCTGCAACTGCTTCACCCAATACCTTGATACTTCACATGGGTGTTTATCATCATTGTCGCACCTGCTTGCGGAAAGCGCGATCCTGTGCCCAATGTCAAGGTCAAATTACTTTGAATTTTTTTGTTAAAGTTTTTTCGTGTACTATATCTCTGCAACTGCTTCACCCAATACCTTGATACTTCACATGGGTGTTTATCATCATTGTCACACCTGCTTGCGGAAAGCGTGATATCGTCGGCATTTTGGCATACGTCCGTCCGTCCGTCCGTGTGTCCGGTTAAAGTTTTTTGGTTAAAGTTTTTCCATACTATATCTATTTTTTGAGTGTTCATGCCTCGCCCCAAGGCGCGACATGCAGGCCACGGCCATCTAGTCTACAAAAAGTGGGTATAATTATGTTATCCAAGTGTCTATGCTTGGAAAAAACCTGGCCTTCGTGGCTTTGCCTCGTTTCTTGTTTTTAACTTGACCCATTTTTTTCGCGCAGTCGACTTAGCCATTTTCAATGTTAAGTTTTCGCGTTTTCAATGTTAAGTTTTCGTGTTTAAGTCCATTTCTTTGGTACTGTACCACCTAGGACCACCAAAATTTCACAGCTTCATAATCAAGGGGTGCCCACCACATATCACTATCCAACATGTTACTTTTTTTTTAACTTGACCCATTTTTTCCACGCAGTCCGGTTAAAGTTTTTTCGTTAAAGATTTTCCATCTACTATATCTATTTTTTTAGTGTCCATGCCTCGCCCCAAGGCGCGACATGCAGGCCACGGCCATCTAGTCTACAAAAAGTGGGTATAATTATGTTATCCAAGTGTCCATGCTTGGAAAAAACCTGGCCTTCGTGGCTTTGCCTCGTTTCTTGTTGATCATTTATATATTGGACTATATATGGAATTATCTGCCTGATTATAATTTTACGAAGTTCATTTCAAAGATTAGGTACATCTTTTGAAAATGACGTTGAAAGTTGATGGAAATTTCACAACACACGTGGAATTTAATTCCACGTGTGTTCTGAAATTTTCATCAACTTTCGACACCATTTACAGAAATGGTCATGATTTGTATGCCACCACAACGATATTTGTCTTGGGTGTTTAGGGTTTATCTCCGTCCATCTGTTGTTTTTGTTTGCATTCGGTACCTCGACTACTGTATCCGATCTTCATGACACATCACACATACATTCATATTAACCGTGCAAAAAACTCTATTGCCTGTGGACATCAGGCCATCATGGTCATGGTCACAGGTGCTTGATTGTTGGGTTGTCCTTGATAGCTCACCAGTGGTGGAATTTTGTTTTACAAACAATTTTCTAGTTTACAAATCATTTTCGGTGTAATATAGATGCGTTAGCCCTTGAAAAGTGGGTATTTTTGTTCTAAAAAATATGAAAATTACTTGCAAAAAGTATAGATCCTGATGAGATAGCTCGTTACGAGCCGGTTCATCTGGATCTGCACTGTTTGTACGAACTGCTGTAGCGGGCTTTCTGGATTAAGGCATAAATCCTCCAACACTGGCTTATATTGCTTTATAATTCCAGCACAAAAATATTTACACAATTCCCTAACATTTGATTGGGCCGTAGCAAGTCTCTGTCAAAAATTTATATCCCAGTAAACTCCCACGCCGAACTACTTTCCGTAACCGTGAGGCGCAGTTAAAATAATTCTTAAGAAAACGGAAAATAAACACATTTTCTTGATTAATTTATTTCAATTGCTGGAATTATAAGGAATGAATGGCCTTTTTGTCGAATTTATCGGGGATATAAACTTAGAAAAGTCGCAGGAATACTGGACGAGGCCTTCCGGCCTTCGTCCAGTATTCCCGCGACTTTTCCAAGTTTATACCCCGATAAATTCGACAAAAAGGCCATTAATTGCTATAATATTCCCAGAATACTAAGTTTACTCTTTACCTAACAAACCATCTGATGAGATAATGTGTTACTCTCAATGCTATCTGGATTTTACACATACTAGGTGCATACTAGGTGTATACTAGGTGCATACTAGGTGCATACTAGGTGCATACTAGGTGTATACTAGGTGCATACTAGGTGCATACTAGGTGTATACTAGGTGCATACTAGGTGCATACTAGGTGCATACTAGGTGTATACTAGGTGCATACTAGGTGCATACTAGGTGCATACTAGGTGCATACTAGGTGCATACTAGGTGCATACATGGCCGTAGACACCACCACGTCGCACCATGGCACTATTTTGGGCCGTATAATGCAGGAAACGCCATTTTGAAATATTTTTGTCCGCCGTGGCATTATTTTAGGCAGCGCTATGGGCTTGGCATATGAGACGGGCCATGGTTTTTTATACCTAAGAACACGTGCATATCTCATGAAAAATATTTACAATATTTTTTGTGAATGACGTCGAAAGATGATGAAATTTTCATCGCCAAATATCACAGTTTCTGTAAATATATTTCATGAAAAATCGCACATGTACAAAATCGCATGACGTGTCTCATGTAGTCGTCACACTGTACATCTGTTTGCCTGTCTCTCTGTTGAAGATTTGCGTTAAAGTTTTCGTCTGTCTACCATTTCTGTTATCGTAAGTCGGATTGGCTTGAAATTTCATATACTGATTTCTCATCATCCTTGTTTTAATTCTATAGGAGACCCATGTGCCCAAGGTCAAGGTCAGTAGCCTATTTCACCAATATTGCAAAGTATACTTATCTAGCAAAGTATACTTTCAGGGAGAAATTTTCAATTTAAGGATAAATTTATAAATTTTTATTATACTGAATTTATTACATTATCACAGCCATTTTGGCTGTGATAATGTAATAAATTCAGTATAATAATTCTGCATACTTTTAATCATCAAATATATGCAGTCGTTCTATATGAAATAATGCATTTCGGGAAAAATAAATGATTACTCCCTCAAAGTATACTTAGAAAAGTATACTTTGCAATATTGGTGAAATAGGCTACTGATGAAATATGCGTTGGCTTTTTTGAGAGGCCCAATCATCAGTGTTGATTTATTGTAATATTCTAAGCGGTGCTATTTGTCTCGCTGGTGTACCTATTGTATTGTTCAGTTCATATTTAGACATTAAAGGTAAATGCCCACTCGGTAGGCACACAATATTCTTTATATCAGAGATATCATCTGAGACATTTTCTGGCAAAATAAACATTCATTCATCATTACCCCATGTATTGATTGGCAGTATTATACATTTTATTTCGGACGTAAATTTACTCACTGATATCAGGGGCGATAAATGTGTTTCTTTAAATGTTAGCCCTGTGCAGGCACCGGGGCGGGATCAACTGATCCTGAGAATAGTGCTGCAGTAGCCATTGCTTGTCGTAAAAGGCGACTAAACTGGCTTAACGATTGTGTTCATACTTTCCGGAACCCACTATACCGGATTTGGCCCTCATGTACATTTTTGGCTTTCTTGTATGTGAGAGTTGAGTCAGGCTATGCCCCATATATAAAAGTAAGATTAGCGCTAATCCAATTACTTTTAGGGGATGGGATAAATGATGCTGGTGTGGCACCAGATCAGGTTGTTCAGATTTCAGGACTGAATATATATTTTGATAGTAAATATTGAGTTCTAAAGTTGGGATTTCCCCCCCTTGAACAGGTGGATACGGGACACGACCCCGTTGACCCGTCTGCGTGTAGACTCCCTGAGGCTTGTACCTCTATGTCAGAAAAGCGGATGTTAAACCCTATTCACTCACTCACTCATTTTAAATGTTAACGGACATTACTATTTATTCTCTGTATTTATTTTTTGATGTCCAATGATCATCTGTCTAAAATATTATTTTTTCAGGTCACGCATTTAATTAGAGTAAATAATTAACAAATATCATGCCTCATTTGCATATGAAAATAGCCTGATATTACACTTATTTAATTCCTATAAAGAACATGTGCCTACTGAGTGGGCATGTATCTTTAAAAGAAAGAGACCTCTTCATTGCTGAAAAACATTCTAGTAGGCTATGTATGACTAAAGATATAAAGTAGGGTTGGGTGACCCTAAACAATCATTAGGCATTGGTTTGACACACTGTGGCCCAGATCAATTTTAAACTTCACAGATCCGGCATTTTATGCAATGTGACAGAACCAGCATCAACTTCCGACGTACGTACTTGCATTAGTACACCTTTCAAATAATATTATTGCCACAATGTGTGTCTTGTGAACGTGCTTTGCTTTGCTTTGTATATACCCCAGGTCTGAACACCCAAGGTCAAGGTCACTGAGAATGCAGCAGGTTAAATGTGGGATCGAACCCATTGGCCCGCCCTTAAATAACCTCAGCTGTTGATAAGCCATTAAACACCATTAAACAAGCCAAAAAGAAAGAAATAAGGTCACTGATAACTTATGGTCACCTTGTTTGCAAGGCACATGTATTGCATTGTTTTTATTGTTCTCAGTAACTGCTTAACGCCTAAAACCTATTTTAACCCTTCCTATGCTGGAGACGGAAATTGCCGTCTGCTGTTTTTCATTTTTGCTTTAATTCTTGACAAAAAACTGGTTTTGACAGCACATGAGAATCGTCTCCACTGGAGGCGATTCTCATGTGCTGTCAGAACAAGTTTTTGTCAAGAAATATTGAAAATAAAACATTTCCAGCAGACGACAAAACTTAATTCAGCATAGTAAGGGTTAACCTATTTTAATAATATTTGGTCACAATGTGTGTCTAGGGATTTTATTTTGTTTGCATACACCCCACATCTAACATCCATGGTGAAGGTCGCTGAGGAATTATGTTCATTTTATTATCAACACTGCCAGCTTGGGGATTAGCATCAATGTCACTGTCAAATTCGCTGTCGGAGAATAATTCGCTGAGAATTTGTGCTCATTTTATTGTCAATGCTGCCAGCTAGGGGATCAGCATTGTGATGCTCTTGTAATTTTGGTCACAATTTTGTTTCTTCATGTATTGTTTATGATAAACCCGACAGATCCGACCATAGAGTGTTGCGGTGGCACGAGCCTCAACATGAAATTTGTGGCGCCCAACAAAGAACAGGACGACAAACTGATGGCAAGCTACAAAATGTTCATAAAGAACACGCCCAATATCACTCTGGACGGCAAGACATACCCGCTTACCAACTCTTGCTATAATGACTGCTGTGCAAAGCCTGCACCGCAGACAGATGACAAGAAAAGTAAGTGAAGTTTGTTGGACTTGGTACACCGGTAAGCAGGGCTCCAGATAAGGAATTAGTAATTGAGTATTGTCACTCCATCATTTCTGAAGCAATTGAGTATTTCAAAATTTCAATTGTGTAAAATATAATCACACTACTGTTTACACATCAGCAGACTGCACTTATTGAATATGAATAGTTTGCTTCTAAATGAAACACATCTTGGTATTTCATTAGAATTGTCTCCTTGGAGACAATTCTAATGAAATACCAAGATGTGTTTTCATGGAAAAATAAGACAATATGCTATATTTGTGATCCGTTTATTGTTTTCTGTAGCATGATAAAGACACCGCAAATTTTTCATTTCTTTTTGATACTCACTACTTCTGATTTCAATTGGGTTTTTGGCAATTTTAATTGGGTATTTAAGCAAATGCGCACATTATCTGGAGCTCTGCCGGTAATGATACGATATGTGTGAATGTATCCGTATCCGTGTTTACCAATAGTCTCACCTTGCCAAGTACTGGTAGTTTTCCCCAGTTCATCCTTGCCCGATATCCCTGGTTTGTCCCTCGGGTACATTTTTGGCTTTCTTGCTACTTGAATCATTTTTGTTTGTGTCTGTGTGTGTAGCAATTTGTACATTGGACATTAATATATTGTTCTACATTTGTTAACCCTTAGACCTCTACTCACAACAATTGTAGTGGGTGGTGGTCGGGCGAATGCGACGGCGTAAATTAACGGTATGGGTTCCTCCTTATAGGAATCACGATTTGCCTGGTTTGGCCCTCAGGTACGTTTTTTCTTTGGCTCTTTAGCTACCTGGGAGTTGAATCCGGTTATGCCCATTATAAAAGTAGTAAGATTAGTACTTATCATGTTACTTTTAGGGAGTGGGGCTAAATGACTTTGGCATGATGAGGACCTGGCACCAGGTCAGTTTATTCTAATTTCAGGGCTGAACCATTTAATGCTGAACTGAACCCCCCCCCCCCCCCCCCACCCCCCCCCCCCCCCCATCACAACAGGTGAAATATTGGATACGTTCCTGTTAACCCAGGCCTAAGATGGCCTTGGCTGTCAACAGGTTGTTAAACACCATTAAATAAATCTATTACAGAAAATGTACAGATAACCGTGGGAGTTGTGCTGGGCTGTCTCTTTGTATTCATCGTCATAGTGATATGTGTCATTCTTTTCCTGAGGCGGAAAAAGTCTGCTGTTTAGTAAGTATAGAAAAAGGACTTTCTAGGATATAGTATGTCTTTTTGTCATCAATGTAGCCAAAGCTCCAGGGGGCCGTTTTCACTAAACTTCGGGAGACTAAAATGTTCGTAAGTGCAAAATTAGTATAGCGTGTAAATTTCACACTAACAATGTTTACTTGTAAACAATTATTGGATTTACATTTATTGAGCATAGGCTGCATATGCAGCCTATGCTCAATAAATGTAAATCCATCAATTGAAATTTTCAGACGATCCTAAATTTGCACTTACGAACATTTTAGTCGTACGACGTTTAGTGAAACGGGCCCCTGATAAGCTTTGTTTCTAAAGAGTATTGTAACCCCTGATTTCAAATTAAATGCGTATTTTATTTTTACAAATGGATTATTGATTTTCTTTATTATTAAATAGGAAACGTGATCAAAACAAATTTAAACATTCACATATTTGAATGTATTATTACTTATTCACTTGAAATACAGTTGAAAATTTACTTAGTTGAGCTGCAAAAAGCAAACAGTGTTTGCTTTTTGCAGCTCGAGTAAGTACATTTTCAACTTTATTACAGTATTTCCACTACTCGATTGGAAAATCAATGCGTATTTTCACATAGCTGTGAGTATTTTGTACTCCCACTGTTGATAATCAATGCGTATTCAGCTAAAATAACTGTGAAATATGCCTATACGCACCTTATCTGGAGCTCTGATGTAGCCCCAGATAAACGTGCAAATTTCTGTTCTAAGCTCAAGCTGAGGTACTTATTCATGTATTCATGCACATTTGTTATACCACCGCAATGATGTTGTTCATCAGGCCTGAAATGAACTTATCTGTTGACAAGACATCAAACACCATCGACCCTTTCACCCCTAAGTAACTGGAATGGAATTTCAAATGTTAATTTTCCGACCAATCCAACCGTCACAAAATGATTTTCATACTAGTCCATTTATGAAAAGGGGTTGTTTTTGTTCTTAAAAACATGAATATTAGTTGCAAAAAATGCAGATCCTGATAAGACGGCTCGTCACGAGCCGGCTCATCTGGATCTACACTATTTGCCAATTCCACTATACAGGTCTGTAGTGTTGAAATGGTTAAACATAACTTGTACACCATGTTATTGGAATATTTTCTGTTCCAGTCAATTCCGCATGTCTCGGTTACAAGAAGATGATGACGACCTATTGGACTACCAGAGCACCGACACTTTTGTTGGCGGACAGGACGCTACCTTTGACCTCAAGCGGTAACCCGTGGAATTGCGAGATCCTATATTATTAGTTGTCGCCAAGCCATGTGATCGATATACAATACCATTTCTGTAGCCGATTTCACCAAAATCGCTAAGTACACTTACCTTCCTAAGAGTACATTGAGGGAGTAATTTTCAATTTATTAAAAAATTCATGAAAATTTTATTTAATGAAATATATATTTTATAACCAAAATAAATGTCTGTGATAATGTAATAAATACAATCGAACCTCCCCGAACGGCCACCTCTCTACAACAGCCACCTCTCTGTAACAGCCGCTATTTTATATCCCAAATGGATGATTTCATCTATATCTAACCCTTACACTGCTGAGCATGAACATTGTCGTTTGATGTTGATTTTGCATTCTTTCTCAATAAAAACATGTTTTGACAGCATTTTAGAATCATTTCCATTGGAAATGATTCTAAAATGCTGTCGAAACATGTTTTTATTGAGAATTATTGAAGAAAATAAATAAACATCAGACGATAAAATTGTATTCAGCATTAACCTCCCTACAACAGCCACCTCTATAACAGCCAATTTTGCCTCTTCCCATGGGTGGCTGTTGTAGAGGTTGCACTGTACTGTATAATAATTCTGCATAATTTTAATCAGCAAATACATGTACATGTACAAACATTCGTTAGTTCTATTGAAATAATGCATTTCTGTACCAATAAATAATTACTCCCGCAAAGTGTACTAGGGTAGATAAGTGTAACTGGCTACAGGAGTTACCTCTCTTGTGGCATCGCCATTATTTCGCTGCTATTTATCTGCATAACACTGTGATATGTGTTGCACATGACATTGAAATTTTACAATAATTTCACAGGACATTTTTGTTTACTTCCAACATGTACGGAAAATAAAATGTGAAAAAAGTAAATGAGCCTTCTGATAAAATTTACCTTACAGCACAGCTCCAGATAAGTTTTCTATCTAAAGAGTATTATACCCCAAAATTTCAAATTCAATGCTTATTTTACTTTTACAAATCTATTATATATTTTCTTCCTTATTAAGTAGGGAACAAATGATAAAAAATGAAACAAATTTAAAAATTCACTTATTGGAGCTGCAAAAAGCAAACACTAAACACTGTTTGCTTTTCGCAGCTCAACTAAGTAAATGTACAACTTTATTACAGTATTTTCACTACTCAATTTGAAAATCAATGCATATTTTCACATTGCTCTTCACATTTTGTACTCCCACTGTTGATAATCAATGCGTAGAGTGTTAAAATAAGTGCGTAAAATACGCCAATACGCATCTTACCTGGAGCTCTGCCTTACAGTGTTTACATCCAGCATGGCCCCAAACCAACATCTGCCATTTCTGTAAATGGCATAAGATGCCTTTCCTCAGCCTGGGGCCAAAATATCAGTGACCAAGGCAAGATCATGAGCCTTTCTCGCCCTAAATATCGAACATTGGCTTTTCCATGCTAATTTTCGGACTATTCCATTAACCATTTGTACCTGAAAGCCCGCTATATCGGTTTATGCAAACAGTGCAGATCCAGATGAGCCGGCTCGTAACGAGCCGTCTCATCAGGATCTGCACTGTTTGAAAGTAATTTTCATATTTTTGAGAACAACAAATACCCCCTTTTTATAAATGGAATAGTCTGAAAATCATTTTGCGATGTTTGGATTGGTTGCAAAATTAACATATCGCAGCCCATTCAGTTACTTAGGGGTGAAAGGGTTAAAAAGGAAATGCGGATTTTGTTTTAGAATTGAATAGCAGTGGTCTACGGTGTTTGCACATGTCGGCTGTATGGTCTGTAGGGGGTAAACGATCTGTAAATAGAACTATGCTTATATTTGCTGTCTTGCTGATTGATTACTGTACATTTCTGTACATAGCCACTTTAAGGGAGGTAATTCCTGGACTGGTCAGGGCTCCAGATAAGGAATTAGTAATTGAGTATTGTCACTCCATCATTTCTGAAGCAATTGGGTATTTCAAAATTTTAATTGGGTAAAATAAAATCACACTAGTTTGCTTCGAAATGAAAACATGTCTTGTCATTTCATAAGAATTGTCTCCTTGGAGAAAATTCTAATGAAATACCAAGATGGTTTTCAGGGAAAATATACTATATGTTTGGTCTGTTTATTGTTTTCTGCAACATGATAAAGGTACCATAAATTTTATTGCTTTTTGATACTCACTACTTCTGATTTCAATTCGGTTTTTGGCAATTTTAATTGGGTATTTAAGCAAATACGCAGCTTATCTGGAGCTGTGACTGGTTTTGCAATAATTCATGTTATAGATGTATACACAAATCCATTCAACCATGTTTATATGCATTGAATTGATTTTCTCGTCAACTTTATTTTAATGTATGATTGATTCTGTTTTTGTGGGAATACATAGATACATTTTATGGTCCACCCATGATTCTGCAACCCAGACGTCGACAGCGCGACTGCAATAACACAAACACAGGTGTGGGTGGTGGTCGGGTGAATGCGACGGCGTAAATTAACGGTAGGAGTTCCTCCTTATAGGAATCACAATTTGCCTCGTTTGACCCTCAGGTACGTTTTTACCTTTAGCTCTTTTGTTACCTGGGAGTTGAATTGGGTTATTGCCCATTATAAAAGTAGTAAGATTATCACTGATCCTACTGCTATTGGGAGGGCCAAGTGATTCTGGTGTGGCGAGGACCTGGCATCAGATCAGGATTATTATGATTTCAGTGCTGAATATATATATTTTTTTTTTGTTAATGTAAATATTCAGTTATGATTTTGGGATTTTCCCCCCATTTGTACATGTACTTGAACATGTGATTGTACAGGTAATATATGGGATTTAGTACTAAACCTATTGACCTGGCCTTAAATGACCTTAGCTGGAAATATTACTTGACGGATTGCTTCAATATTTGGAGACTTGATACATGTGAGCAATTAGAACACGCTCATGCTGCCATTAACATGTCCTTGACCTTTTTTACCTTCGCCTTTTTTGCGGAAACACTTAGCCATTTTTTTGTGTCAAAAAGTTTGTACCAACTTCATCATCATGGTATACCTTTAATATTACTTGACGGATTGCTTCAATATTTGGACACATGATACATGTGTGCATTTGGAACACACTCATGCCGAAATTAACATGACCTTGACCTTTTTTACCTTCATATTTGTGTGGAAACAGTTAGCCATTTTTTGCATCAAAAAGTTTGTACAAGCTTCTTCATCATGGTATAACTTTAACATTACTTGACGGATTGCTTCAATATTTGGACACTTGATACATATGTGAGCATTTGGAACACACTCATGTCCTCATTAACATGACCTTGATCTTTTGTGCCTCCACGTTTTTGCGGAGCCACTTACCATTTTTTGGCGTCAAAAAATTTGTACAAGTTTCTTCATCATCGTATAACATTAATATTACTTGATGAATTGCTGTAATATTTGGACACGTGATACATGTAAGCATTTGGAACACACTCATGCTGACAGTAACATCACCTTGACCTTTTTGACCTTCACATGGTTGTGGAAACACTTAGCCATTTTTTATGTAAAAAAGTTTCTTCAACCTTGACCTTTTTGGTGTTTTAAGCATGCGCTGCTATGACGGTTTTTGTGATGCTTACTTTAGCACATGCCCATGATCATGTTACGGTCAAATGCCTCGGCAGGTGCGACACCGCTTCCGTGGCCGAATTCTTGTTTTGTTATTGATCATTCTTGGACACCAGGATAATATTGATAAAAATAATTAGTTATTAACCCTTAGACCGCTACACACAACAATTGTCGTCTGCTGTTGCTTTTATATCTTGCCTTATTTCTCAATAAAAACATGGTTTGACAGCACTTCAGAATCATTTCCAATGGAAATGATTCTGAAGTGCTGTCAAAGCATGTTGTAAATTATTCTAAAGTGCTGTCAAAGTATGTTTTTGATGATAAAAATGGAAAATAGAAAATGTACAGCAGACGACAAAAAATTAAGATAGCGGTGTAAGCGTTAAAGATATAAGCTGAATTTGTCATCATCAATTATGCTGAATGTTGGAAAACTTCAAGAATTTTACATTTGCTGTGAGATTTTTCCCCAAAATGTTTATGCTAGCCCTAAGAATGCCAGAAACAAAAACTGCTGTCTGCTGTTGTTTCAGGTTTTGTCTTTTTTCTCAATAAAAACATGGTGTGACAGCACTTTAAAAGCATTTCCATTATTCTGAAGTGCTGTAAAACATGTTTTTGATGGCGAAATAATGGAAAATTAACATAAGCAGCAGATGACAAAATTTAGCAGTGTAAGGGTTAAATGTAATGCAATATATTGTTTCCCAGGGAATGGATTTATATATTTTTTGTGTATAATAGTCTGCAGCAAATGTGAAAGATTTGAATGTTTTAGCAATTTGTATGTGCAAATATCTAGTTTGTGATATGCCTATGGAAATGTAATGTTCACTTTTGTGTATTGTGCTACTGTGTTTCAAGGTGTATGATCACGTGGTACTAACAACAACAAGAAACTTCCAGAATCCATCCGATTCAAAGTCCGTATTCTTTTATATTGTCCTTATTACGTAACGGATTTTGATGAAATATGGCACATCAAACGCGTCTTGTTAAGCTGCATTTGGTGGTCTTTGCAAAAACGACATAAGTCTGTGCCAAACTCTCTGGACCACGAAATGCATCTCATGAAGACGCGTTTGCTGCGCCATATTTCATCAAAACCCGTTGTATATTAAGGAAAATATCATATAATACTTACTTTGGAGTGGGCGACGTTGTTGTTGTTGTTGTAACCACGTGATCATACACCTTGATGTTTGCACCAAATGGAATATCATGTATTGTACTAAACATGCTTAAGGCCATAAAAAATACTAAATAATCCCTGCGCGTCGAGCATTTTATTGTCATGGAGAATTAAAATCGTACTGTAAGTTCGTCACATGATCAATAAAAAAAAAGACTACCATGCAAACATGTGCTAATCTGATGAAAATCTGGTGATTTATCACGTCTAAAGAGGTTATAGTAACTTTATAGAACACATATGCATCTAGCAACATGAAAAGAAATCAGAGACGAACATCTCAACGAACAAAATATATTAAAAAAATCCGCCCTCCTGCATCACATTCCGCAAACCGTGTCTGAGAACCAAAGTACTTTCTTTATGGCCTAACAATCGCTTTCCACCAATGAGGGCTGGCACAGATAAAACCTGACTTATTTGTGGCTGAGTGAGGGCTGGCACAGATAAAACCTGACTTATTTGTGGCTGAGACTGGAGCCCGTTTCACTAAACTTCCCGTACGAATAAAATTAGATGTTCGTAAGTGCAAAATTAGGATCGTCTGGAAATTTCAATTGATTGATTTACATTTATTGAGCATAGGCTGCATATGCAGCCTATGCTTAATAAATGTAAATCCAATAATTGTTTATAAGAAAACATTGGTGAAATTTAGATACTATCATTATTCTGCACTTACGAACATTTTAGTCGTGCGAAGTTTAGTAAAACGGGCCCCTGGGGCTTGCTGATTTTGCGGCCAGTGTAGATCCTGATCAGACTGTGCAGATGCACAGTCCATCATTCGATCAATGAGATATGTGTTTTGCTTCCAACAAGCAATATAATATAGATCGCACTCAGGCAACAGGCTATTTGATCAGGAGCTACACTAGTCACAAATATGTATATTCTGATTATACCCCAGGCATACAAAGTATGTCGAGGGGTATACAGTTTTCGTAATTCCGTCTGTCCGTTTGTCCGTTTGTCCGTTTGTCCGTCCAAGTTAAAGTTTTTGGGTACCCATTATCGGTAAGTCGGATTGACCTCAAACTTCCTTATCATCATCAATATTTTCATTCCATACCACACCCATGCATCCTTCAAGGTCAAGGTCAAATTACATAGAAATTTGCATTAAAGTTTTATAATTCCAGCACAAAAATATTTACACAATTCCCTAACATTTGATTGGCCCGTAGCCAGTCTCTGTCCAAAATTTATATCCCAGTAAACTCCCACGCCGAACTACTTTCCGTAACCGTGAAGCGCAGTTAAAATAATTCTTAAGAAAACGGAAAATAAACACATTTTCTTGATGAATTTCTTTCAAATGCTGGAATTATAAGGAATGAATGGCCTTTTTGTGGAATTTATCGGGGATATAAACTTGGAAAAGTCGCGGGAATACTGGACGATGCCTTCCGGCCTTCGTCCAGTATTCCCGCGACTTTTCCAAGTTTATACCCCGATAAATTCCACAAAAAGGCCATTCATTCCTATATTAAATATTTGTGCTAAAGTTATTATTTGTCAGTCCAGGCGGTGGCCGGGGGTATACGTGAATCACTGCTCACTTTCCCTGCTCACTTTCTCTAGTTGTAAATCAAACTGTTTCATGGGTTATTAGATCATGTGATGTAATGCAATGCTGAATTGTGTGCACCCTGATTAGACTGTGCGGATGCGTAGGCTTATCGGTGTTTACACTGATCGCATATGGAATAAGCCAGGTTTTATGAGATTGTCGTCCAAATGTTTTTATACAAAACTATTTTGGAAAATTGTATGATTTCTCCACCTATATAACAGCTACGAGATTCCCACCGTCGATATTATTATTTGTTATACCGCAGATAAGTTTCTCGGCTTTTGCTTGGCTAGCTTGCCTGGTCATATATATTATATGACCTGCCAAGGCTGTCAGACATACAGGAATTGCGATTCCCCTCCGGCGCCTCGCGTCCAATGAAGACACATTTTGCAAGCGTCTACCGATTGCGAATTGTATTGCTCACTAAACACAATAAAACCCCGAATTGATCAATAAAAGTAACAAATTGTACACTCAAAACCAGTCTTTATTGTATATTCTTCGCTCATCAAAATATGAGCGAAAAATGCCACAAACTGTCCCGTTTAGTGTTTTCAAATCTCAACACAATTGGCTTCGTGACACGGCTATATTTAGGTCATAAACTATGGGTTCCATGCACGAAACGCTGCGTAGCAATGACAGCGAATATTTGGGAACCAGTCGCATTCTTCTAGAGGCGCCAAAGGGAGAGAGATCGATAGAGCAGTGGAATATAAATTAAATTACACAACATAAAAAAACTGTCATAAAGTTGTTTTCGATGGATTTCTTACTCCATATTTAGTTTGTTTTCGTTTAATAAAAAAACAAAATGTTCATTTACGCCTTTATATTAAGACTGACGGTAGAAAATCGAATCTCGGATTATTTTTCTTCCTGAAAAAACGCAAAGATCAAAAGAAGAGATATGTTTATACTGCCAAATAACGGATCTGCGGTATGACAAATACGTTATTGTGATTCTACACAGGCTATATGGTGTAATATTGCCCGTCTGAAGGTATGTTCACCCGAGGGTGAACATACCTCCAGACGGGCAATATTACACCATATAGCCTGTGTAGAATCACAATAACTTATAGTGTGGCTGTGACTGATGAAATTGCTTATGGGTTTTGCAACCAGTGTAGATCCAGATCAAACAGTGTAGATCCAGATCAACCAGTGTAGATCCAGATCAACCAGTGTAGATCCAGATCAACCAGTGTAGATCCAGATCAACCAGTGTAGATCCAGATCAACCAGTGTAGATCCAGATCAACCAGTGTAGATCCAGATCCGCACAGTCTGCACTTTTATTGTGAAAAAAATATTTTCCTATGGGAATTTAACATGGGAGTCAATTTCCAAAACTGAAGGATCAAAAAACGAAAAAAATTGGAAATTGACTCCGAAACCTGGCGAGATAGCTTGAAAATGATGCAAGTAAGAAAACAAAAGTTATATTCTGTCCACAAATAAAAAAATATTTAAAAAAATAATATTTTTAGCCCCCATGTTAAATTCCCATAGGAAAATCTTTTTTTTTGCAATAAAATCAATATTTGATGGAATATGTAAATAGACCGAGATACGGTTCCTTTCGACATTTGCGACCAGCGTAACCCCTGATCACCCTGTGCCTCTGTGCAGTCTGACCAGAGCCTATGTGTTTGCCATTCAGTGACTGAGGTATGCATGGTGCCATCAACAAAAGGATAAGATCGTAGTGTGAGTGGGGAATGGTCGAGAGCTACAATGTTTACAGATGTCGTAAGGTCCCATTTCTCGTGAGTTTGGATCGACAGTCTGATGAAGAACTACACACTAATGATGCTAGTAACCCCTATGGATGTAGAATTATTTTGTTTATTTCTCCATAAAAACATATTTGTATACTGTAGCCATTCCAAAGTTTGTAAAATGCAGCTGATCCAATGTTCAAAATATATAATCTATAGAGAATAGTAGGTTAGTGCTGTGAATGGGAAAAAATATCTGGCGCGGCACGGAAATGGGATGGGCTTGCCCATCCCGTTGGGCTCGCCCATCCCGTTTCTGTGCCGCGCCAGATATTTTTTCCCATTCACGGCACTAGTAACCACGGCACTAGTAACCATGGTAACCATGGCACTAGTAACCACGGCACTAGGTTACTATTCTACTTATCCCGTCAACACCTACAAATAGCTTTAAAATGCAAAAAAATAACCCCAGCCGCATCCTCAAAATCGGGGAATCGACTAGTATGACAACCGCACATATTCATACGCAGTGATTTGGTCGTTTTGACAGGACATCAAAAGTTTCACGGCATATATGCACTGTGTTGACGGGATAATCGTATATACATGTTTATTGCATGTCTATTGTACCTAGGTATAGTATATGGAAATGGGTGGGTGAGGTAACATTTTCCAAATGAGCCAAGTATTGGGTCCTAGGTCCGAGTCTTCCACCTGTGCATAACTTATGTGAGTATTAAGATTATTCGTAATTCTATTTTAGGGGAAGGGGCCAAGTGACTTTGGTGTGGTATGGATCTGGCACCAGGTCAGGTTATTTTAATTTCAGGGGTGAATATATTTTTTCTCGATGTAAATATTCTGTTCTCACTTTGGGATTTTCCCCCCCAATGCAGCAGGTTAAAACGGGATCGAACTCGTTTGCCCGGCCTTACATGACCATAACTGTTGATAGGCCGTTAAACACCAATAAAACAAACAATCCACCTGTGCATAAAATGGGGTTTTGCAGTTTATTAACACAGTGTATTAAAAATCATAATACATTATTTTAACAAATGTGCAAATGAGCTCGCTACAGATAACACTTAATGTGATCAGTACACCTTCAATGTATGATTATATGCTTATCCAATAAAGATAATGTAGCATTGTGAAGATTTAATATGGTATTTATTAAACATAGCCTTCCATATGAAATCAGTAAACTTGTTTAATAAATATATGCAATCATTACATTTTTGTTTGTGTCTGTGTGTGTAGCAATTTGTACATTGGACATTAATATATCGTTCTACATTGTTCTATTGTTCTAACCCTTAGACCTCTAGACAACAATTGTAGTGGGTGGTGGTCGGGCGAATGCGACGGCGTAAATTAACGGTATGGGTTCCTCCTTATAGGAATCACGATTTGCCTGGTTTGGCCCCCAGGTACGTTTTTTCTTTGGCTCTTTAGCTACCTGGGAGTTGAATTGGATTATTGCTCATTATAAAAGTAGTAAGATTATTACTGATCCTACTGCTTTTGGGAGGGGCCAAGTGATTTTGGTGTGGCGAGGACCTGGCATCAGATCAGGATTATTCTGATTTCAGGGCTGAATATATAGTTTTGTTATTGTAAGTATTCAGTTCTGATTTTGGGATCCCCCCCTCCATTTGTACATGTACTTGAACATGTACTTGTACAGGTAATATATGGGATTTAGTACTAAACCCATTGACCCGGCCATAAATGACCTTAGCTGTTACACCCCAACAAACAAACAAACACAACAATTGTCGTCTGTTGTTGCTTTTATATCTTGCCTTATTTCTCAATAAAAACATGGTTTGACAGCACTTCAGAATCATTTCCAATGGAAATAATAAGTGCTGTCAAAGCATGTTGTAAATTATTCTAAAGTGCTGTCAAAGCCATTTTTTTGTTGATAAAAATTGAAAATAGAAAATAAACAGCAGACGACAACAAAATTTGATAGCGGTGTAAGGGTTAAATACAGTGATTCCAATTTACATGTATGTACCATGAAGCAGATTTAATACTGTTTCCAAATTTCCAGATATATTTGTACAGATATAATACATGTACATTTGTCTTATTTTGTACATTTTCAGGACACTGTTTAGTTATGTATCGGTGGCAGGATAAATGGGGCTCATGATCTTTGTTACCAGTGTAGGCTCAAATCAGCATGCAGTTTTGTGCTAACATTCCGTCTGTGAATCACTTGGCAAACAGTATAAATCCTTATCTGGCTGCAGGAATGCTCCAGCGAACCAAATGACCATTTCACTAAACTTTGAATGATCAAACATTAGTGCAAAATTGATCTATACAATGACATTTGCACTGACAGCCGAAGCTGGATCTTTTTTTGGATGATATGCATGTGGGTACAAAATGGAAATTAAGCAAACATGTTAAGAATCAAATTCATAAAAAAACCATTGTACAATGGAACCTCTGTAAACCGGACACCCTGGGAGGTCCCCAGTACAGTGGGAGGTCCCCAGTACAGTGGGAGGTCCCCAGTACAGTGGGAGGTCCCCAGTATAGTGGGAGGTCCCCAGTACAGTGGGAGGTCCCCAGTATAGTGGGAGGTCCCCAGTACAGTGGGAGGTCTCCAGTACAGTGGGAGGTTCCCCAGTACAGTGGGAGGTCCCCAGTACAGTGGGAGGTCCCCCAGTATAGTGGGAGGATCCCCAGTACAGTGGGAGGTCCCCAGTACAGTGGGAGGTCTCCAGTACAGTGGGAGGTCCCCAGTATAGTGGGAGGTCCCCAGTACAGTGGGAGGTCCCCAGTACAGTGGAGGTCCCCAGTATAGTGGAGGTCCCCAGTACAGTGGGAGGTCCCCAGTATAGTGGGAGGTCCCCAGTACAGTGGGAGGTCCCCAGTATAGTGGGAGGTCCCCAGTACAGTGGGAGGTCCCCAGTACAGTGGGAGGTCTCCAGTACAGTGGGAGGTCCCCAGTATAGTGGGAGGTCCCCAGTACAGTGGGAGGTCCCCAGTACAGTGGGAGGTCCCCAGTACAGTGGGAGGTCCCCAGTATAGTGGGAGGTCCCCAGTACAGTGGGAGGTCCCAGTACAGTGGGGAGGTCCCCAGTAGTAGTGGAGGTCCCCAGTACAGTGGGAGGTCTCCAGTACAGTGGGAGGTCCCCAGTACAGTGGGAGGTCTCCAGTACAGTGGGAGGTGCCCAGTACAGTGGGAGGTCCCCAGTACAGTGGGAGGTCCCCAGGGTGTCCGGCTTAGAGAGGTTTCACTTAGAGAGGCATTTGTTCATTCTGAGCCATAGTTGTGGGCTATGCGAACATGAACAGACATTATCACCTGAGATATATGCAGCCTATGCCTAATAAATGTAAATCCAATAATTGTTTACAAGAAAACATTGCTAATTTGAAATTTACAGACTATCATAATTTTGCACCGACAAACTTTTTAGTCGTTTACAAAGTTTAGTGAAACGGGATTTGGCATTCTTGTATGTGACAGTTGAATCTGTTTATACCCCTTATAAGAGTAATATGATTATTCCTAATCCTTTTACCTTTAGGGGAAGGGGCTGCTGGCTCGGCCTTAAATGACCTTGACAGGCCAGTAAAGAACAATAAAACTAATCAATTTAGGGTATGTAAGCTCTATTCGAGCTTTGGAACAAAATATTGTTATCTTATAGTATTCCTCTCCTTTATTTACAAGTTTGTTTGTTTTTGCATAAATAATGACTCCATGACTTTAGTTCATACTCGATGTGTATGATCACGTGGTTTACATTAACAACAACAAGTACGGAAACTTCCAGAAGCATGCACTCCGATTCAAAGTACGTATTCTTTTATTTTGTCCTTTTTATGTAACGGATTTTGATGAAATATGGCTCATCAAACGCGTCGTGTTAAGCAGCTTTGGGTGGTTTCGGTACTTTGACCCAAAGTTATGTCGTTTTTGAGAAGAATCTCTTCTTCACAAAAACAACATAAGTATGTGCCGAACTCCCGGGACCACCAAATGCAGCTCATGAAGACGCGTTTGCTGCGCCATATTTCATCAAAATCTGTTGCCTATTAAAGGAAATATCAAATAATGCTTACTTGGAGTGGGCGCGCTTTCAGCCATTGTTGTTGTTGTTGAAACCAGGTGACCATGCACATTGATACTGAACAATACAATAACCATGACACTACATTAGGCATAATGAAAAACTACATAATGTGTTACAGTAGTACCTGTCTAACCCGGGCACTGGAACTGAAAAACATGTTTCTGGGCTTTGCAATCATGAACAGTTTGCTGGGCACACAGTTTAGAGAGGTTCTACAGTACAGAGAATGTGATTATATAAAACGTATCCGAGCATAAAAAGTGTAGATCCAGATGAGACGGCTCGTGACGAGCCGTCTCATCTGGATCTGCACTTTTTGCAAATACACTCAGTTAACATGCTCACAACCAGGATGTTTGATTGGTGTAGGTTACGTTCAGTCTCGGCCAATCGAACTGCTTGATTTTGAGTACAGACTTTGAGATTGTACTCGGAATGTTTTGTAATCACACACAGAGATTTCCATGTTTTTGTTTGGTTGCCGAGTATTGAATATTGTCTGTATTTGAACTTGCTCATTTTTGTCACATATCAAAAGCACAGGTGATTCTAACGTGGCTTGGATTGTCAATTATTGTTTGTATATACATGAAACACCTTTCTAAACAATGTACAAAACAATTCAAATGTGCCTGGGTGTAAATATAACAGCACTTAGAAAGGTACAAAACTCCCATTCGGCACCATTGTAACAAAATGCCACGCGATATAGACAATTGGAACTCGCCTATACAACGCATTACAGCGTGTCGAAACCGCTGCTTGGGGTGGGCTTTCGGCATAGATTTTACAGTTGCTAATACATGTACATTAACATAAATCTCAAAGATTATAAACTGCACTAAAAACACGTCTCACTAACCTAAATTCGCTTTTTAACATCATACACCTTCGCTTCCTGATTAAAAATGAATGTTAGCCGCCATCTTTGAAAATATTGAATCACGTGACACGCACTGAGTTGGTTGGCTAATGGAAATGACGTTAGTCTCCAGTAACCAACCAAACCACTGCGTGCACGTGATTGAAATATTTTCAAAGATGGCGGCTAATAGTCATTGAGAATGTGGAAGTGAACGTGTATGATTTTATAAAGCGAATTTAGGTTAGTGAGACGCGTTTTTAGTGCAGTTTGCACTCGACCATCCACTTGACCATCAAAGACACGCTAGAATCACCTGTGATCAAAAGCTGTATGTTATTATGTGATAATTATTGTTAGTTAAAGGTACATGCCCACTCTGTAGTCACACAATGTTCTTTATATCATCCGAGACATTTTCTGGAAAATAAACATTTATTCACCATTACCCCACGTATTGATTGGCATTATTATACATTTTGTATCAGAGGTAAATTTCCACACTGATATCAAGGGTGATAACCTTGTTTCCTTATAATGTTAACAGACATTACTATTTATTCTCTGTATTTATTTTTTGATGTGCAATGATTATACTTTATGTGTCGAAAATATTATTTTTTCAGGCGACACATTTAATGATTATATCTGTATAGAGGACACATTTTTAGAACTGGTGGAATAGTGACACAATTATACACTTATATTATTCCTGTAAAGAACATTTTGTGCCTACAGAGTGGGCATGTACCTTTAATGTGAGTTGTATATTTCATAATTCACATGTACATAATATAATTATATGTATGTATATATCAGTTGCCCACTGTGAAAAGGTACTTTGTGACGTGTGCAACCAGTATAGTCCCAGATCAAATGTTGCATCCACACAGTCTGTAGCCTATTTCATCAACATTGTAAAGTATTCTTTAGTAGCAAAGTATACAATAAGGGAGAAATTTTCAATTTTAGGATAAATTTATTAATTATTATACTGAATTTATTACATTATCACAGCCATTTTGGCTGTGATAATGTAATAAATTCAGTATAATAATTCTGCATTCTTTTAATCATCAAATATATGCAGTCGTTAGTTCTATATGAAATAATGCATTTCAGGAAAAATAAATGATTACTCCCTCAAAGTATACTTTGCTAGCAAAGTATACTTTGCAATGTTGGTGAAATCGGCTACTGATCATGCCCCACACTACTGTCTGTTTCACGTTTTGCTGCCGACAAACTTTTGACTGTTTAACACATTAAAACTAAAAAATATTTATAAGTATTTTTTCATCAATAACAAAAAGTCACTCTCCCCAATGATGAAATTCAAGGAGGATCAACCGATGATGCAAATAAGAAAACGAAAGTTAGATTTTGAAAATCGGTCAACAAATAAACAAATATTTAAAAACAAATCTATTTTTGGCCCCCATGTTAAATTTCCATTTGCAATTAAATATTTTTTAGATTTAATGTGTTAATAGCCAAAAGTTCATCGCCAGAAAAACGTGGAACAGACAGTAGTCACTGTTACATTGTCTTCACTATTTAACTCTTTCAACACCACAGGCCTGGTTGGTCGGGTGGATGTGACGGCGTAAATTAACGGTGGGGGTTCCTCTATATAGGAATCACAATTTGCCTGGTTTGGCCCTCAGGTACGTTTTTATCTTTGGCTCTTTTGTTACCTGGGAGTTGAATTGGGTTATTGCCCATTATAAAAGAAGTAAGATTATTATTTTGGGAGAGGGCCAAGTGATTCTGGTGTTGGGAGGACCTGGCATCAGATCAGGATTGTTCTGATTTCAGGGCTGAATATATATATTTATTTTTTTTATTGTAAATATTCAGTTCTGATTTTGGGATTCCCCCCCCCCCCATTTGTACATGTACTTGAACATGTACTTGTACAAGTAATATATGGGATTTAGTACTAAACCCATTGACCGGCCTTAAATGACCTTAGCTGTTGATAGGCCGTTAAATCCCAAAAAACAAACAAACAAACCACATGCCTGTATAGTGGTATTTGCAAAAGGTGTAGATCCATATGAGCCGGCTCGTGACGAGCCGTCTCATCAGGATCTGCACTTTTTGCAATTAATTTTCATATTTTTAAGAACAAAAACACCCGCTTTTCATAAATGGACTAGTCAGAAAATCATTTTGTGACGTTTGGATTGGTTGAAAAAGTAACGTATCAAAATCCATTCCAGTTAGTTAGGGTTGTAAGGGTTAATGACAGCTTTAAATAGTTTATAATTATATGAGCACATATGAAGCACTGGCCAGAAATGTCCTGAGTTACTTACGCAGAGCGGGTGCGACGGGTGCGTACGCACACCCCTTAACCCCCTTTCAACACCACAGGCCTGTATAGTGGTATTGGCAAAAAGTGTAGATCCAGATGAGCCGGCTCGTAACGAGCCGTCTCATCTGGATCTGCACTTTCTGCAATTCATTTTCATAATTTTGAGAACAAAAACACTCCATGTTCATAAATGGACTGGTCTGAAAATCGTTTTGTGATGATTTAGATTGGTTGCAATATTAACAAATCAAAATCCATTCCAGTTATTTAGGGGTGAAATGGTTAATCTGCCGAGGTCTGTCCGTGAATGTGCAAAAAACAATGTTTAGCCATTCGCGCCGTCGATAACGCACCCCTCTAAATTAATTCCTGCGTACAATAAGTGATTCATATTTTGTCTTTTTTTTCTCCATAAAAACCTAGATTGGCAGCACTTAAAATGCTGTCAAACTATATTTTTTTATAAAATTGAAATTCAAAAATAAACACAGCAGACGGCAAAACATAATTCAGCCTTGTAATGGTTAAGCCATGACCCAATTACATCAATTACATTCCATATTATACAAATGTATATCCAGATCAGTCTAATGATAAGTATATGCAGTCTGATCAGGAACTACACTGTGCTTTAAAGTTTTTCAGGGGTACTGGAAGCCGATTCACTAAACTTTGTATGACTAAAATGTTCGTAAGTGCAAATTTATGACCGTCTAGAAATTTCAATTAATGAGTTTACATTTATTGAGCATAGGCTGCATATGCAGCCTATGCTCAATAAATGTAAATCCAACAATTGTTTTCAAGAAATTTCAGTTGTACAAAGTTTAGTGAAACTGGCCCCTGGTGTTTTGTGTTTGTGTTATTCTGTTATTCCCACCAATGAAATACCACATATATGTGCATAATTCTTGTTGTTGCCCACCTACACTCTATCACCACCTATCACCAGTGTTGTTATTAATATTTCACTTCCAAATGACAAAATAAATGTTCATTCTTAACGATTACAATATTGTCGTCTCCCGTTGTTATTTTGTGTTTTCCACTGCATCATCCTTATCGGAATTTCGACCGGAGACCTGTAGCCTATTTCACCAACATTGCAAAGTATACTTTTCTAGCAAAGTATACTTTGAGGGAGAAATTTTAAATTTTAGGATAAATTTATTAATTTTTAGCCAGGTTTTTTGAAAAAAAATCCAGGCTATTGGATTGGCGAAAGCCGGGCGGGCGGGTGGGCCGGCGGCGGGCGGCGTCCACAATCAATGTTAAGTTTTCGTGTTTGAGTCCATTTCTTTGTTACTGTACCACCTAGGACCACCAAACTTTCACAGCTTCATAATCAAGGGGTGCCCACCACATATCACTATTCAACATGTTACTTTCTTTTTAACTTGACCCATTTTTTCCGCGCAATCGACTTAGCCATTTTCAATGTTAAGTTTTCGCGTGTACAATGTTAATTTTTCCTGTTTAAATCCATTTCTTTGGTACTGTACCACCTAGGACCACCAAACTTTCACAGCTTCATAACCAAGGGGTGCCTACCACATACGACTATCCAACATGTGACCATTTTTTTACCTTCACCTATTATTTCTATGTAATTGACTTAGCCATTTTCAACGTTAACTTTTTAACGTACGTCTGGTTAAATTTTTTGCTTAAAACATTTTCGTTATACTATATCTCTGCAACTGCTTCGCCCATTACCTTGAAACTTCATATGGGTGTTTATCATCATCCATATTTTCATTCTAACCCCCAACCGTGCGGCCCCTGTGCCCAATGTCAATGTCAATTTACTTTGATTTTTTTTGTTAAAGTTTTTTTGTGTACTATATCTCTGCAACTGCTTCACCCATTACCTTGATACTTCACATGGGTGTTTATCATCATTGTCGCACCCGCTTGCGGAAAACGCGATATCGTCGGCATTTTGGCATACGTCCGTCCGTCCGTACGTCCGTGTGTCCGGTTAAAGTTTTTTCGTTAAAGTTTTTCCATCTACTATATCTATTTTTTTAGTGTCCATGCCTCGCCCCAAGGCGCGACATGCAGGCCACGGCCATCTAGTCTACAACAAGTGGGTATAATTATGTTATCCAAGTGTCTATGCTTGGAAAAAACCTGGCCTTCGTGGCTTTGCCTCGTTTCTTGTTATTATACTGAATTTATTACATTATCACAGCCATTTTGGCTGTGATAATGTAATAAATTCAGTATAATAATTCTGCATAGTTTTATTCATCAAATATATGCAGTCGTTAGTTCTATATGAAATAATGCATTTCAGGAAAAATAAATGACTACTCCCTCAAAGTATACTTTGCTAGAAAAGTATACTTTGCAATTTTGATGAAATTGGCTACTGGTTTGGCCATCACATACGTCTTTGTCATTTTGTATGTGACAGCTGAATCTGGTTATACCCCTTATGTGAGTATTACGATTATTCGTAATCCTATTTCAAGGGAAGGGGCCAGGTGACTGGTGTGGTATGCACCAGGTCAGGTTATTCTAATTTCAGGCCTGAATATATTTTTTCTTGATGTAAATATTCTGGGATCCCCCCCCCCTCCATGTAGCAGGTCAAAACGGATTCGAACTCGTTTGCCCGGCCTTACATGACCCTAGCTTTTGATAGGCCTTTAACACCAATAAACGAACAAACAAACTGATCTTTACAAAACTTCATCAGTTTCTGTCTCGCACATTGGCCACAAGCTAGGTGAACTTTTTGTGTTCGAGATTGTATTGTAATAGTGTTAGGTCTACAGCCATCATACTTGCACACTAGTGGGTGGAAGGTGGGTGCAAGCGATGGGTAATTTAACGATCGGGGTTCGTCCTTACCGGAATCCCGACTGGAGACCTGGTTTGGCCCTCGCATATGTCTTTGGCATTTTGTACGTGGCAGTTGAATCTGGTTATTCCCCTTATGTGAGTTTTACGATAATTCGTAATCCTATTTTAGGGGAAGCGGCTAAGTGACTTTGGTGTGGTATGGACTTGCAACCAGGTCAGGTTATTCTAATTTCAGGGCTGAATATATTGTTTCTCGATGTAAATATTCAGTTCTGATTTTGGAATTTCCCTCCCCCCCAATGCAGCAGGTTAAAACGGGATCGAACCCGTTTGCCCGGCCTTACATGACCTTAGCTGTTGATAGGCTGTTAAACACCAATAAGCAAACAAACACCATCCATATATTCATTCCACAGCCCACTCATGTGGCCAGAATGTCCAGGGTCAAGGTCAAATTTGGCTACCTATTATCTATGTAACCATCAATCAGATTGGCTTGAAATGTATATACTTATTTGTCATCATCCACATTTTCATGAACTAGCCCGCCCATGTAGCCCCTGTATTCCAGGTCAAGGTCGAATGACTTAACAATTTGCGTTAAAGTTTCTTCTCTCCAAAATTTGCGGGGTACAACCGCCAGTATTACTAGCTGCTTGTTCCATGGAGTTATCCCCCTTCGGCCACAACTTGTTTACTGCTCGACGGCCGTATAATATGACATTCGCCAATATAGGGGCCGTTTTACTAAATTTCGCAACATGATAGTCTGTAAATTTCACATTAACAATGTTTTTTTTGTAAACAATTATTGGATTTACATTTATCGAGCATAGGCTGCTCAATAAATGTACATTCATCAAATAATTCCAACACAAAAATATTTACACAATTCCCTAACATTTGATTGGCCCGTAGCAAGTCTCTGTCCAAAATTTATATCCCAGTAAACTCCCATGCCGAACTACTTTCCGTAACCGTGAGGCGCAGCTAAAATAATTCTTAAGAAAACGGAAAATAAACACATTTGCTTAATGAATTTATTTCAAATGATGGAAGGAATGAATGGCATTTTTGTGGAATTTATAGGGGATATATCCCCGATAAATTCCAGAAAAAGGCCATTCATTCCTATATTGAAATTTCCAGACGATCCTAAATTTACACTTACAAACATTTTAGTCGTACGAAGTTTAGTGACACGGGCCATGCACTCTTGTTTACTATGGAATGGAGAAGTACAGTAGAGCCCCTGTAAACCGGATACCCTGGCGACCCCATTGTTTACTATGGAATGGAGAAGTACAGTAGAGCCCTGTAAACCGGATACCCTGGCGATGAGCCCCATTGTACTTACCCTGGTATGGATTGGAAGAAGTACAGTAGTAGCCCTGTAAACCCCGGATACCCTGGCGACCCTTGGTTTACTATGAATGGAGAAGTACCCCATTAGAGCCCTGTAAACGGAAAACCCTGGGCGACCCCATTGGATTACTATGGAATGGAGAAGTACAGTAGAGCCCCTGTAAACCGGATACCCTGGCGACCCCATTGTTTACTATGGAATGGAGAAGTACAGTAGAGCCCTGTAAACCGGATACCCTGGCGACCCCATTGTTTACTATGGAATGGAGAAGTACAGTAGAGCCCCTGTAAACCGGATACCCTGGCGACCCCATTGTTTACTATGGAATGGAGAAGTACAGTAGAGCCCCTGTAAACCGGATACCCTGGCGACCCCATTGTTTACTATGGAATGGAGAAGTACAGTAGAGCCCCTGTAAAGAACCGGATAGAAGTACCCAGTAAGCCCCTGGTAAACCGGATTTACCCTGGCGACCCCATTGTTTTACTATGGAATGAGAAGTACAGTAGGCCCTGTAAACCGATAACCCCTGGCGACCCCATGTTTAAACCTATGGAATGAGAAGTACAGTAGAGCCCCTCCCCTGTAAACCGGATACCCTGGCGACCCCGGCCCATTGTTTACTATGGAATTGGAGAAGTACAGTACGTACGTAGATACCTGTAAACCGGATACCCTGGCGACCCCTATTGTTTACTATGGAATGGAGAAGTACAGTAGAGCCCCTGTAAACCGGATACCCTGGCGACCCCATTGTTTACTATGGAATGGAGAAGTACAGTAGAGCCCTGTAAACCGGATACCCTGGCGACCCCATTGTTTACTATGGAATGGAGAAGTACAGTAGAGCCCCTGTAAACCGGGAGAAGTACAGTAGAGCCCCTGTAAACCGGATACCCTGGCGACCCCATTGTTTACTATGGAATGGAGAAGTACAGTAGAGCCCCTGTAAACCGGATACCCTGGCGACCCCATTGTTTACTATGGAATGGAGAAGTACAGTAGAGCCCCTGTAAACCGGGAGAAGTACAGTAGAGCCCCTGTAAACCGGATACCCTGGCGACCCCATTGTTTACTATGGAATGGAGAAGTACAGTAGAGCCCTGTAAACCGGATACCCTGGCGACCCCATTGTTTACTATGGAATGGAGAAGTACAGTAGAGCCCCTGTAAACCGGATACCCCTTGGCGACCCCCATGTTTTCCTATGGAATGGAGAAGTACAGTAGAGCCCCTGTAAACCGGAAACTGGCGACCCCATTGTTTACTATGGAATGGAGAAGTACAGTAGAGCCCCTGTAAACCGGATACCCTGGCGACCCCATTGTTTACTATGGAATGGAGAAGTACAGTAGAGCCCTGTAAACCGGATACCCTGGCGACCCCACCTTGTTTATACTAGGAATGGAGAAGTACAGTATGAGCCCCTGTAAACCGGATACCCTGGCGACCCCATTGTTTACTATGGAATGGAGAAGTACAGTAGAGCCCCTGTAAACCGGATACCCTGGCGACCCCATTGTTTACTATGGAATGGAGAAGTACAGTAGAGCCCTGTAAACCGGATACCCTGGCGACCCCACTGTTTTACTATGAATGGAGAAGTACAGTAGCCCGTAGATACCCTGTTAAACCAAGGATACCCTGACGTTACCCCTACCCTGGCGACCCCCATTGTTTACTATGGAATGGAGAAGTACAGTAGAGCCTGTACCGGATACCTGTTCGACCCCATTGTTTTAATATGGAATGGAGAAGTTCATTTTTACTGACCGGATACCCTGGCGACCCATTGTTTACTATGGAATGGAGAATTACAGTAGAGCCCCTGTAAATTACCGGATACCCTGGCGAAAACCCCATTGTTTTACTATGGAATGGAGAATACAGTAGAGCCCCAACTGTAAATTAACCGGATACCCTGCGACCCCATTGTTTTACTATGGAATGGAGAAGTACAGTAGAGCCCCTGTAAACCGGATACCCTGGCGACCCCATTGTTTACTATGGAATGGAGAAGTACAGTAGAGCCCCTGTAAACCGGATACCCTGGCGACCCCAATGGCCCATTGAATTTTTTTTTACTATAGGAATGGAGAAGTAGTTTACTAGTCAGAGCCCCTGTAAACCGGATACCCTGGTCGACCCCCATTGTTTTACTAATGGAATGATAGAAGTACTTTGTACCGGTAGCGCCCCATTGTATTTTCCTATTGGAATAGAAGTCCCTTAGTAGAAGCTGTAAACCGGATACCCTGGCGACATTGTTTTACTATGGAATGGAGAAGTACAGTAGAGCCCTGTAAACTGGATACCCTGGCGACCCCAAAATGTTTATTTGTTTACTATGGAATGGAGAAAAGTACAGTACCCGCCCCTGTAAATCCGGAATACCCTGGCGACCCCCATTGTTTACTATGGAATGGAAGAAGTACAGTAGAGCCCTGTAAACCGGTACCCGGCTACCCCATGTTTACCCTATGGAATGGGAAGTACTTAGAGCCCTGGTAAACCATTGGATTTACCCTGGCGGAACCCCATGTTTACAATGGAATGGTAGAAGTACAGTAGAGCCCTGTAAACCGGATACCCTGGCGACCCCATTGTTTACTATGGAATGTAGAAGTACAGTAGAGCCCCTGTAAACCGGATACCCTGGCGACCCCATTGTTTACTATGGAATGGAGAAGTACAGTAGAGCCCTGTAAACCGGATACCCTGGCGACCCCATTAGTACTGGATAGAAGAAGTACAGTAGAGCCCCTGTAAACCAAGGATACCCTGGCGACCCCATTGTTTTACTAGTGGAATGGAGAAGTACAGTAGACCCTGTTAACCGGATACCCTGGCGACCCCAATTGTTTTACTATGGAATGGAGAAGTACTAGACCCAGTAAGAAGCCCCTGTTAAACCGGATACCCAGGCGACCCCATTGGTTTTACTATGGAATGGAGAAGTACAGTAGAGCACCCTGTAAACCGGATACCCTGGCGACCCCATTGTTTACTATGGAATGGAGAAGTACAGTAGAGCCCCTGTAAACCGGATACCCTGGCGACCCCATTGTTTACTATGGAATGGATGAAGTAACAGTAGAGCCCTGTTACCGGATACCCTGGCGACCCCATGTTTACTATTGGAATTAGAGAAGTACAGTAGAGCCCTGTAAACCCGGATACCCTGCGTACCCCATTGTTTACTATGGAATGGAGAAGTCAGTAGAGCCCTGTATACGGATACCCTGGCGACCCCAATTGTTTATCTATGGAATGGAGAAGTACAGTAGAGCCCCCTGTAAACCGGATCCCTGGCGACCCCAATGTTTCTATGGAATGGATAGTACAGTAGGAGCCCCTGTAAATCCGATACCCTGGCGACCACAATGTTTTTACTATGGAAATGGAGAAGTACAGGTAGAGCCCCTGTAAAACCGGATACCCTGGCGACCCATTGTTTACTATGGAATGGAGAAGTACCGTCAGAGCCCCTGTAAACCGGGATACCCTGGCGACCCATTGTTTACTATGTGGTGAAGTACAGTAGTGCCCTGTAAAAACCGGATACCCTGGCGACCCCATTGTTTACTATGGAATGGAGGGGTAAGTACTGTAGAGCCCCTGTAAAACCGGGAGAAGTACAGTAGATCCCCTGTAAACCGATACCCTGGCGACCCCATTGTTTACTATGGAACTGGAGAAGTACGTAAGCCCTGTAAACCGGGATCCCTGGCGGACCCCCATTGGTTTACTATGGAATGGAGAAGTACAGTAGAGCCCCTAAACCGGATACCCTGGCGGACCCCATTGTTTATATGGAAAGAGAAGTACAGTAGCCCCTCCCGGTAAACCGAATACCCTGGCGACCCCATTTTGTTTACTATGGAATGAAAAGAAGAACCCCCATAGAGCCCTTTTAAACCGGATAACCCTTGGGCGACCCCATTGTTTTATATGGAATTGGAAGAAAGTACAGAAGCCCTGTAAACCGGATACCCTGGCGACCCCCAATTTTACTATGGTATGGAGAATACAGTAGAGCCCCTGTAAACGAGAAGTACAGTAGCCCCTGTAAACCGGGATACCCTGGCGACCCCATTGTTTTACTATGGAATGAGAAGTAACAGTAGAGCCCTGTTAAACCGGAATACCCTGGCGCCCCATTGTTTTACTATGGAATGGAGAAGTTACAGTACAGCCCCTGTAAACAAAAGGCTATGAATGGAGAAGTCTTAGAGCCCTGTAAAACCGTTTACCCTGCCCCGACCCCATGTTTACTATGGAATGGAAAGTACAGTAGAGCCCCCTGTAAATCGGATAACCCTGGCGACCCCATTGTTTTACTATGGAATGGAAAAGTACCAGTAGAGTCGCTGTAAACCGGATACCCCTGGCGACCCCATTGTTTACTATGGAATGGAGGAAGTAGAGTTAGTGATTAAACCGGATACCCTGCGACCCCTTGTTTACTATGGAATGGAGGAATAGAGTAGACCCTGTAACCGATAACCCCTTGGCGGACCCCATTGTTTTTACTATGAATGGAGAAGTACAGTAGAGCCCCTGTAAAAATTCCGATACCCTGGCGACCCCACTGTTTACTATGGAATGGAAAGTACAGTAGACCCCTGTAAACCGGATACCCCTGGCGACCCAATTTTGTATTTGGAATGTAGGAATTACAGTAGAGGCCCCGGTAAAACGGATACCCTGGCGATCCCCATTGTTTTACTATGGAAGGAGAATACAGTAGAGCCCCACCTGTAAACGGATACCCTGGCAGACCCCATTGTTTACTATGGAATGGAGAAGTACAGTAGAGCCCCTGTAAACCGGATACCCTGGCGACCCCCATGTTTACTGGATGGAGAAGTACGGTAGAAGCCCCTGTACCGGATACCCTGGCGACCCCATTGTTTACTAGGGAATGGAGGAAGAACAGTAGCGCCCTGTAAACCGGATACCCTGGCGACCCCATTGTTTACTATGGAATGTAGAAGTACAGTAGCCCCCGTTAAACCCGGATTACCCCTGGCGACCCCCATGTTTTACTTATTGGAATGGAGAAGTACAGTAGAGCCCTGTTTAAAACGGTTACCCTTGCGACCATTTGTTTACTATGGAATGGAGAAGTACAGTAGTGCCCCCCTTTTAAACCGGATACCCTGGGCGACCCCAATGTTTACTTGGATGGAGGAAGTTACAGTAGAGCCCGTAAACCCAGATACCCTGGCACCCCATTGTTTACTATGGAATGGTGTGACAGTAGAGCCTGTAAACCGGATACCATTGCGACCCCATGTTTTACTAGAATGGAGAAACAGTGAAGCCCCTGTTAAACCGGAGGATACCTGGCGACCCCATTGTTTACTATGGAATGGGAGAACAGTAGAAGCCCCTGAAAACCGGATACCCTGCGACCCTTGTTTTTTAATATGGAATGGAGAAGTACATAGAGCCCCTGTTAAAACCGATACCCTTGTGACCACATGTTTACTAAGGAAATGGAGAAGTACAGTTAGAGCCCCCTGTTAAACCGGATATGGCGGTCCCCATTGTTTACTATGGAAAGGAGAAGTACAGTAGAGCCCCTGTAAAACCGGATAACCCCCTGGCGACCCATTGTTTACTATGGAATGGAGAAGTTACAGTAGTCCCTGTAAACCGGATACCCTGGCGACCCCATTGTTTACTATGGAATGGAGAAGTACAGTAGAAGCCCCTGTAAAACCGGATACCCCTGGCGACCCCACTGTTTACTATGAATGGAGAAGTACAGTAGAGCCCTGTAAACCGGATACCCTGGCGGGACCCCCCATTGTTTACTATGGAATGGAGAATTACATAGAAGCCCTGGTAAACGGGAGAAGTACCGTAGGAGCCCCTGAAAGAGGATACCCTGGCGACCCCATTGTTTACTATGGAATGGGAGAAGTTACAGTAGCCCCTGGTAAACCGGATACCCTGGCGACCCCATTGTTTACTAATGGAATGGGAAGTAGACCGTAGAGCCCGTAAACCAGGATAATTGCATTTGGAAATGGAGGAATTAACAGTAGAGCCCCTGTAAAACCGGATACCTGCCGACCCCATTGTTTACTTTGGATGGAATAAGAAGTACAGTTAGAGCCTGTAAATCGAATACCCTGGCGACCCCATGTTTATATGGAAATGGAGAAATTACAGTGAGTCCCTGTTACCGGATACTGTGGCGACCCCTTGTTATTATGGAATGGAGAAGTCGAGGTAAGCCCCTGTTAAACCGGATACCCTGGCACCCCATTGTTTTACTATGGAATGGAGAATAGATAGAGCCCAAACCGGATACCCTGGCAGACCCCATTGTTTAAACTATGGAATGGAGAAGTACAGTAAGAGCCCCTGTAAACCGGTTACCCTGGCGACCCCACCCTTTTACTATGGAATGGAGAAGTACAGTAGAGCCCTGGTACTCCCCGAAAATACCCTGGCGACCCCATTGTTTACTAGGAAAGGAGAAGTACAGTAGAGCCCTGTTAAACCCGGATAACCCTGGCGACCCCATTGTTTACTATGGAATGGAGAAGTACATTGTGCCCCTGTAACCGGATACCCCTGGCGACCCCATTTGAAATTTACTATGGAATGGTGGAAAGTAAACCCTAGAGCCCCCTGAAACCGGATCCCCTGGCCCTGGGACCCCATTGTTTTACTGGAATGGAGAAGTACAGTAGACCCCTGTAAACCGATACCCTGCACCCCAATTGTTTACTATGGAAATGGAGAAGTACAGTAGTGCCCCTGGTAAAACCCGGTACCCCCTGGCGACCCCATTGTTTACTATGGGAAGGGAGAAGTACAGTAGAGCCCTGTTAAACCGGATACCCTGGGGACCCCCATTGTTTACTATGGATGGAGAAAAGTACAAGTAAAAGAAAGGCCACTCTGTAAACCGATCCCCTGCGACTCCCATTGTTTACTATGGGAATGGAGAAGTACAGTAGAGCCCCCTGTTAAACCGGATACCCTGGCGACCCCATTGTTTACTATGGAATGGAGAACAAGTATAGCCCTGTTAAACCGGATACCCTGGTGGACCCATTGTTTTTACTATGGAATGGAGAAGTACGTTAGAGCCCCCTGTAAACCGGATACCCGGCGACCCCATTGTTTACTATGGGAATGGAAGAAAGTAGAGTACCCCTGTAAACCGGATACCCTGGTGGACCCCATTGTTTACTATGGAATGGGGAGGAAGTACAGTAGAGCCCCTGTAACCGGTACCCTGGCGACCCCATTGTTTACTATGGAAAAGGAGAAGTACAGTAGGCCCTGTAAACGGATACCCTGGCGACCCCTTTGTTTACTAATGGCATGGAGAAAGAGAAGTACAGGTAGAAGCTGTAAAAACCCCGGGATACCCCTGGCGACCCCATTTGTTTACTATGGAATGGAGAAGTCAGTAGAGCCCCTAAAAAACCGGATTACCCTGGCGACCCCCATGTTTATTTGGAATGGAGAAGGTACAGTAGTGCCCCTGGTAAACCGGATACCCTGGGCGACCCCATGTTTTACTATGGAATGGAGAAGTACAGTAGAGCCCCTGTAAACCGGATACCCTGGCGACCCCATTGTTTAATATGGAATGGAGAAGTACAGTAGAGCCCCCTTTTAAACCGGATAACCCTGGCGTTTTTACATGGTTTTACTATGAATGGAGAAGTACAGTAGATTCCCTGTAAACCGGATACCCTGGCGACCCCCATTGTTTACTATGGAATGAAGAAGTCCCCTGTAGGTGGCTGTTTTACGGATACCCTGGCCCGGACCCCTATTGTTTTACTATGGAATGGTGAGTAAAGGGTAGAAGCCCCTGTAAAAGGATACCCTGGCGACCCCATTGTTTACTATGGAATGGAGAAGTACAGTAGAGCCCCAAACCTGTAAACCATGGATACGCCCCTGGCGACCCCATGTTTACTATGGAAATGGGAAGTTACAGTAGATCCCCTGTAAACCGGATACCCTGGCGACCCCATTGTTTACTATGAATGGAGAATTACAGTTTTAGAGCCCCCTGTAAACGGATACCCTGCGCCCCACCCCTTGTTTTACTATGGAAATGGAGAAGTACAGTGAGCCTGTAAACCGGATAACCCTGGCGACCCCAATGTTTTACTATGGAATGGCGGAAGTACAGTAAAGAGGCTTGTACCGGCGAGGAGTACAGTAGAGCCCCTGAAAAAACCGGATACCCAACCCTTGCGACACAAATTTGTTTTACCCTATTGAATGGAGAAGAAGGTACCCCAAAGTTTAGAGGGGGGGGGGCTGGGGGGGGGGGGGGGGTAATAAACGATGAAATCCCTGCGACCCCATTGGGGGGGTTTACTATGAAATGGGAGTACAGTAGATGCCCCGTGTAAACCGGATACCCTGGCGACCCCATTGTTTACTATGGAATGGAGAATACAGTAGAGCCCCTGTAAAAACCGGATACCCTGGCGACCCCATTGTTTACTATGTAAATGGAAAGAAGGTTTTTTACAGTCAGAGCCCCTGTAAACCGGATACCCATGGCGACCCCAATTGTTTACTTGGAATGGGAAGTAAAGTAGAGCCCTGTAAACCGGATTAACCTGGCTACCCCATTGTTTACTATGAATGGAGAATTACAGTAGAGCCCCTGTAAACCGGGATACCCTGGGCGACCCCATTGTTTTTACACCCCTGGCGACCCCATTTTACTTATGGATTGGAGGGGGAAGTACAGTAGAGCCCCTGTAAACCGGAATACCTGGCAACCCCTTGTTTACTTTAATGGAAGAAGTAAAGTTAAGGAGCCCTGTAAACCGGAGACCCTGGCAGACCCCCATTTGCTTTTTTTTGGAATGGAGGAAGTTACAGTAGTGCCCCGAAACCGGATACCCTGGCGACCCCATTGTTTTACTATGGGAATGGAGAAAGTACAGTAAGCCCCTGTAAACCCGGAAAATACCCTGGCGACCCCATTGTTACTATGGAATGGAGAAGTACAGTAGAGCCCCTGTAAAAAACCGGAATACCCGGCGACCCCATTGTTTATATGGATTGGAGAAAAACAGTAGAGCCCCTGTAAACGATACCCTGGCGACCCCATTGTTTACTATGGAATGGAGAAATAACAGTGGCCCTGTAAACCGATACCCTGGCGACCCCATTTGTTTTACTGTGGATGGAAGTTGTAACAGTAAGTGGCCTGTAAACCCCGGATACCCCTGCGGACCCCATTGTTTTACTATGGAATGGAGAAGTATAGTAGAGCCCCTTGGTAAACCGTACCCTGGCGACCCCATTGTTTTTATGGAATGGAGAAGTACAGTGAGCCCCTGGTTAAACCGGATACCCTGGCGACCCCATTGTTTTACATTGGCGGGACCCCATGTTTAAACCTATGGATTGTTTAAGTAAAGGTTACAGTAGAGCCCTGTAAACCGGTACCCTGGCACCCCCATTGTTTACTATGATGGAGAAGTACAGTAGAGCCCTGTAAACCGGATCCCTGGCGACCCATTGTTTTTTTTGGAATGGAGAAAGAAGTACTGTAGTGCCCCTGGTAAACCGATAAACCCTGGCGACCCCATTGTTTACTATGGAATGGAGAATGTAAGTAAAGAGGCCCTGTAAACGGATACCCTGGCCCGACCCCATTTTTGTATACTTATGGAATGGAGAAGTACAGTTGAGCCCCTGTAAAACCGATACCCTGGCCGACCCCAATGTTTTACTATGGAATGGAGAAGAACAGTAGCGCCCCGTAAAACCGGGGAAAAAAAAAAAATAACCCTGCCGGACCCCCCATTGTTTTTACTATGGAATGGAGAATACAGTAGAGCCCTGTAAACCATAATGGCGACCCACATGTTTTCCTATGTGGAGGAAGAAAGTACAGTAAGGGAGCCCTGTAAACCGGATCCCTTGCGACCCCCATTTTTGTTTACTATGGAATAGGAAGTACAGTAGAGCCCCTGTAAACCGGATACCCGGCGAAACCCCATTATTTATGGATGAAGAAGAAGTACTGTGAGCCCCTGTAAAACCGGATACCCTGGCGACCCCATTGTTTACTATTTTGGAATGGAGAAGTTACAGTAGAGCCCCTGTACCCCGGATACCCTGGCGACCCCATTGTTTTTACTATGGAATGGAGAAGTACAGTAGAGCCCCTGTAAAACCGGATACCCTGGCGACCCCATTGTTTACTATGGAATGGAGAAGTACAGTAAGAGCCCTGTAAACCCGGATACCCTGCGACCCCATTGTGTTTACTATGGAATAAATGGGAAGTACAGTAGAGCCCCTGTATAACCCGGGATACCCAGGCGACCCCATTGTTTTACTATGGAATGGAGAAGTACAGTAGAGCCCCTGTAAACCGGATACCCTGGCGACCCCATTGTTTACTATGGAATGGAGAAGTACAGTAGAGCCCCTGTAAACCCGGATACTGGGCGACCCCATTGTTACTATGGAATGGAAAGAAGTTAAACAAAATTAGGAAAAATCCCCGGTAAAAAGGATTAACCCTGGCGACCCCATTGTTTTACTATGGAATGGGTGAAAGTACCCCAGTAAAGGAAAGGCCGTTGGTTACGGAATACCCTGCCCGACCCCAATGTATTACTTATGGAATGGAAGAAGTACAGTAGAAAGGTCCCTGTTACGGATACCCTGAACCCCGAAACCCCATGTTTACCCCTTGATAGAGGAAGTACAGTGTAAAAGCCCTGGTTCACACCCCGGAAATACCCTGGCGACCCCATTGTTTACTATGGGAAAATGGAGAAGTTTACAGTAGAGCCCCTGATACATGAATGGAGAAGAAACAGTAGAGCCCCTGTAAACCGGATTACCCTGGGACCCCATTGTTTACATGGAATGGAGAATACAGTAGAGCCCCTGTAAACCGGATACCCTGGCGACCCCCATAGGTTTACTATGGAATGGGGAAGTGTACAAGTAAAGAGGCCCCTGTTTTAAACCGGATACTGGCCCGACCCATTATTTACTATTGGGTTTATGGAAGGAAGTACAGTAGGCCCCCTGTAAACCGGATTACCCTTGGCGGAACTCCCCATTGTTTACTATGGAATGGAGAAGTAAAGTAGAGCCCCTGAAAACCGATACCCTGGCGACCCCATTGTTTAAAACCTATGGAATGGAAAGTAGAGTAACCCAGTAGGAGCCCTGTAAACCCCGGATTACCCCTGGCGACCCCCATTTTTTACACTCCTGCGACCCCATTGGTTTAACTATGGAAATGTAAGAAGTACAGTAAGAGCCCCTGGTAAACCGGATAACCCCCTGGCAAACCCCATTGTTTACCCTTCTAGGAATTTGGAGAAGTACAGTAGAGAGCCCTGGTAAACCGGATACCCTGGCGACCCCATTGTTTTTAACTATATGGAATGGAGAAGTAGAGTATAGCCCTGTAAACCGATACCCTGGCGACCCCATTGTTTTACCCTATGGAATGGAAAGAAGTACAGGTAGAGGCCCTTGGAAAGTACCCAGGTAAAGCCCTGTAAACCCCGGATTACCTGGCGACCCCATTTTTACTATTGAATGGAGAAGTACATAGAGCCCCGTAAACCGGATTAACCCCAGGCGACACCCATTGTTTAACTATTGAATGGAGAAGTACAGTAAGCCCGTGTACACCGATACCCCTGCCGACACCCATTGTTTAAACCTAAGGGAATGGAGAAGTATAAACCAGTAGGAGTCCCTGTAAACCCCGATTACCCTGCCGACCCCCATTTGTTTACTATGGAATAGGAGGAAGTACAGTTAGAGCCCTGTAAACCGGATACCCTGGCGACCCATTTGTTTAAACTATGGAATGTAGAAGTACCCAGTAGGAGCCCCTTAAACCGGATACCCCTGGCGACCCCATTTGTTACTTTATGGAAATGGAGAAGTACATTAGAGCCCTGGTAAACCGGATACCTTGGCGCCCTCCATTGTTTTCTAATGGAAGTAAAGTACAGTAAGCCCCTTGTAAACCGGATACCCTGGCGACCCCATTAAATTTACGGGTATGGAATTAAGAAGTACCCAGTAGGAGCCCCTGTAAACCCCGGAAACCCTTGGCGACCCCCCCATTTTGTTTACTTATGGAACTGGGTAAGAAGTACAGTTAGAGCCCTGTAAACCGGATACCCTGGCGACCCCATTGTTTACCCTATGGGAATGTAAAAGTACAGTAGAGCCCCCTGAAAAAACGCGGATACCCTGGCGACCCCCATTTGTTTACTATGGAATGTAGAAGTACAGTAGGAGCCCCTGTAAACCGGATACCCTGGCAACCCCATTGTTTACTATGGAAATGGAGAAGTACCCAGGTAGAGGTTCCCTGTAAACCGATACCCTGTCGACCCCATTGGTTTTACTTATGAATTGGAGAAGTACCCCCAGTTAAAGCCCCTTTGTAAACCGATACCCAGTCGGAACACCCATTGGGGTTTAACTATGGAATGGAGAAGTACAGTAAGCCCTGTAAAACGGAATTCCCCAGGCGAACCCTATAATACATTGTTTACCTATGGAATGAGAAGTACAGTATAGCCCCCTGTAAACCGGATACCCTGCGACCCTCATTGTTAACTATGGAATGGAGAAGTAACAGTAAGCCCCCTGTAAACCGGATACCCTGGCGACCCCATTGTTTACTATGGAATGGAGAAGTACAGTAGAGCCCCTGTAAATCGGATACCCTGGCGACCCCATTGTTTACTATGGAATGGAGAAGTACAGTAGAGCCCCTGTAAACCGGATACCCTGGCGACCCCATTGTTTTACTAGGAATGGAGAAGTACAGTAGAGCCCCTGTAAAACCGTAATACCATTGCGACCCCATTGATTACTATGGATGGGGAAGTACAGTAGCCCCTGTAAATGTAAACCGGATACCCTGGCGACCCCATTGTTTACTATGGAATGGAGAAGTACAGTAGAGCCCCTGTAAACCGGATACCCTGGCGACCCCATTGTTTACTATGGAATGGAGAAGTACAGTAGAGCCCTAGTACAGTAGAGCCCTGTAAACCGGATACCCTGGCGACCCCATTGTTTACTATGGAATGGAGAAGTACAGTAGAGCCCCTGTAAACCGGATACCCTGGCGACCCCATTGTTTACTATGGAATGGAGAAGTACATTAGAGCCCTGTAAACCGGATACCCTGGCGACCCCATTGTTTATTATGGAATGGAGAAGTACAGTAGAGCCCTGTAAACCGGATACCCTGGCGACCCCATTGTTTACTATGGAATGGAGAAGTACAGTAGAGCCCTGTAAACCGGATACCCTGGCGACCCCATTGTTTACTATGGAATGGAGAAGTACAGTAGAGCCCCTGTAAACCGGATACCCTGGCGACCCCATTGTTTACTATGGAATGGAGAAGTACAGTAGAGCCCTGTAAACCGGATACCCTGGCGACCCCATTGTTTACTATGGAATGGAGAAGTACAGTAGAGCCCCTGTAAACCGGATACCCTGGCGACCCCATTGTTTAATTTAGATGAGTTTCACTGTCATTTCTTTCATTGTCGTGTCTTTTCCTGATTGAAAATGACAAAAACTGTTCACGTAGTGCTTAATTACAGTGGAACCTCTCTAAACCGGACACTCTGTCCCCAGGGTGTCCTGTTTAGAGAGGTTCCACTATGCTTTATGTTGTTTTATTGGCGCGTTGACTTGTTTGCACTGCGCTATTGCACTGCCAACATTCAATAAGATGTTAAACCAATAATTGGTGCATGGAGAAGAGCTGCATAATTTGTTGAACGTTTATAAAAAAAATGCTAAGCTAATGTATGTTAAGTTCAAAATGCTTAACGTTTCTTTCAGCGTTTTATTACCACCCCTAAGTATTCATAAACTGGTACTTTGCATGCATTTTATACACTACTTAACACATGACAGACTTTTACAAACGATTTTCTTAAAGCCATCGTGTCTCAGACATGCACAGAACGTATTGCAACAGATTTGCAAAACAATTTAATTCTAGATTTCTGAACCTAATGTCGCTTGAGAAAAGGGGGTTGGTTTATGTTATTAACTAACATTGTGATACATGTAGCTAGCCTTTCTGTAATCAATGATTACACATTTAAGTTTATTTAAATCAATTCAACTATTGTAATTAAAATTTTCAACCACACATATCATAAAGCCAATATTGTATGCAAACATTTGTAGATCCCGATGAGCCTGCTCGTTTATGTTTTACCGAAATGCATTAACTAACGACTGCATATATGATGATTAAAAGTATGCATACTTATTATACCGAATTTATTACATTATCACAGCCAAAATGGCTGTGATAATGTAATACATTCAGTATAGTAAAAAATAATAAATTTATCATTAAATTGAAAATTTCTCCCTCAAAGTATATTTTGCTAGAAAAGTATACTTTGCAATTTTGATGAAATAGGCTACTGGATCTGCAGGATTTTTCCGTATTGTTCAATTGTAAACAAAATATTATTTGTTCCCATTAATGGCATATTCCAAATAAAGTACGGTAAAGCCCGTGTTGTATAATTAGGGCAGACACGGTTAGCTCGTTACCTTTGGAATACACGTTTACGGGCACGAACATTTTTAAACATTTTATTTTTAAATTACATGCATAATGGTGTTTTCTGTTGATATGTGTCACTTGCAGTCTAAAATCCAAACACAAATCCAACTATTTCAAATCGTCTGGGCCTTTAAAGGTGCTGACCTACATGCCAGGTTATAATATGGGGAGACAGATAGTTTTGTATATTCTGTAGATGACATTTTCTGGCAAAATAAACATTAATTCACTATTACCCCACGTATTGATTGACGTTATTATGCATTTTATATCAGACGCAAATGTCCACAATGATATCAGGGGCGATAACCGTGTTTCTTTAAAATTTTAACGGACATTACTATTTAGTCTCTGTATTTATTTTTGATGTGCAATGATCATACTTTATAATCTGTCGAAAATATTATTTTTTTCAAGTGACGCATTTAATTAGTATAAATAATTAAAAAAAATAGCATGCCTCATTTGCATATGGAAATAGCCTGATACCACCGCGAGTCACTATCAGTAAAGTAAATATTAATAAATTATGATATATGTATAGCGGGTACTTGTAATTTTTAGAATTGGTGGAATAGTGACACAATTATACACTTATTTAATTCCTACAAAGAACATGTTGTGCCTACTGAGTGGGCATGTACCTTTAATGTGAACATGACTTGCTTTAATAATAAATGTGATGTGGTGTATTGCCTATTTTTGTATGCATTGTATATCATGTTAATCACATGTACGTGCAATTCAAATGTACTGTTAAAGGTACATGCCCACTCAATAGGCACAACATGCTCTTTATAGGAATTAAATAAGTGTATAATTCTGTCACTATTCCACCAGTTCTAAAACTTACAAATGCCCGCTATACAGATAAAATCATAAAACAATTATTTTACTGATAGTAACGCGTGGTGGTATCAGGCTATTTTCATATGCAAATGAGGTACGATATTTTTTAATTATTTATACTAATTAAATGCGTCACCTGAAAAAATAATATTTTCGACAGATTATAAAGTATGATCATTGCACATCAAAAAATAAATACAGATAATAAATAGTAATGGCCGTTAACATTTTAAGGAAAACGGTTATCGCCCCTGATATCAGTGTGGAAATTTACATCTGATATAAAATGTATAATAGTGCCAATCAATATGCGGGGTAATGGTGAATGAGTGTTTGTTTTGCCAGAAAATGTCTGAGATAATGTATCTGATATAAAGAACAATTTGTACCTACTAAGTGGGCATGTACCTTTAATACCATCATCCAGACGTAAACTGGATCAAACCACGTGTTTGATGACGCTGACATGATCTATATTTCATGTTTGCAACCCGACACCAGTATCCTATTTCCCCAAAATTACAAAGTATACTACATTAAACAAACAAACAAAACCAACGTCTGACATGTGCATGAGTTACTAGGGCGAGGACGGTGAAACTACTGTCTGTTCCACGTTTTGCTGCTGACGAACATTTGGCCATTAACCCTTTCCCTGATAGAGACGACTTTTCAAGCCTCTGCAGAAGATGTCTTTTGAAAACATTGTGGGAAAAGGAGAAATTGCTTGTAACAAGCAATTTCTCCTTTTCCCACAATGTTTTCTACTCTATCAGATAATTTAACCATCATTTGACCCAGCATTTGATTCTTTTATTCAGATGTTTTCGATTTGGAAGAGTCGAAATATCGCAAAACAGGGAAAGGGTTAAACACATTAAATCTAAAAAATACTTACAAGTAAGTACAGTGCAACCTCTCTACAACAGCCACCCATGGGAAGAGGCAAAATTGGCTGTTATAGAGAGGTGGCTGTTGTAGGGAGGTTAATGCTGAATACAATTTTATCGTCTGATGTTTATTTATTTTGTTCAATAATTCTCAATAAAAACATGTTTTGACAGCATTTTAGAATCATTTCCAATGGAAATGATTCTAAAATGCTGTCAAAACATGTTTTTATTGAGAAAGAAGGCAAAATCAACATCAAACGACAATGTTCATGCTCAGCAGTGTAAGGGTTAGATATAGATGAAATCATCCATTTGGGATATAAAATAGCGGCTGTTACAGAGAGGTGGCTGTTGTAGAGAGGTGGCCGTTCGGGGAGGTTCGACTGTACTTTTTCATCAATAACAAAAAAGTCACCTCCCCAACACAGTATAAGGGCAGGCTCAGTGTCGGCTGCTCGGCAGACAGGGTCTATTCAAACGATCATCAATACTGCAGGATGGAAACAATGCCAGCACTTTTAGCAATTTTACAATAAGGAAATTGTCAAAACTAATTCGGTTCAGAGGGTTATATTGGGCATGTAAAATATGTGTACATGCATATACATGTATTTGTTTGTGTTTGTTCAGTTTAATATGATTGATAACTGAATGCTTAACATTTATTATGTTCATGTAATGTATTACATGTAATTGTTAATTTCACGGTAGTAATTACAAGGTGGATGATCACGTGGTTACAACAACAACAACAACAACGGCTGAACGAGTTGAAAGCTCGCCCACTCCAAAGTAAGTATTATTTGATATTTTACTTAATATGCAACGGATTTCGATGAAATATGGCGCAGCAAACGCGTCTTCATGAACTGCATTTGCTGGTCCAGGGAGTTCGGCAGAGACTTATGTCGTTTCTGCGAAGAATCGATTTCCGTGCGCCATATTTCATCAAATCCATTACGTAATAAGGACAATATAAAAGAACTTTGAATCGGATGGATTCTGGAAGTTTCAGTACTTGTTGTTGTTGTTGTTGTTGTAACCTTGTGATCATATACCTTGAATTACATTTTTGTTTGTTTGTTTGTTAGGGTTTAACGGCCGATCAACAGTTAGGTCATTTAAGGCCGGGTTAATGGGTTTAGTATATCCCATATATTACCTGTACAAGTACATGTTCAAGTACATGTATAAATGGGGGGAAAATTCCACATCAGAACTGAATATTTACAATAACAAAACTATATATTCAGCCCTGAAATCAGAATAATCCTGATCTGATACCAGGTCCTCGCCACACCAAAATCATTTGGCCCCCTCCCAAAAGCAGTAGGATCAGTAATAATCTTACTACGTTTCTAATGGAAAATAACCCAATTCAACTCCCAGGTAACAAAATACCCAAAGATAAAAACGTACCTGAGGGCCAAACCAGGCACATCGTGATTCCTATAAGGAGGAACCCCTACCCTTAATTTACGCCTTCACGTTCGCCCGACCAATCACCCACTAAGGTTCGTTTAATCATTCAATTCTAAGGCATATTCGACATACATGTATTTCAATTTAATATATTTGTTTTACGTTTTCTGGTTTCAATACAGTTTTAATGATATGCTCAGAAAAAAAGAGAGTTGAAGAACACTCTTCGTGGCCTCTGACTGGTGACGTACCCGGCCGATATGATGTGCAGAGGTGTAGGGATTTTGTATATTCGATATATGTATTCCGTGTAACGCGACATTTAATCCGTTCACTCCCAAGTAATTGGAGTGGCCAACCCCATGCTATTTTTCAGACTATTTCATTTATCAGAAAGGGTATTGTTTTTACTCTAGTTTTCAGAAATAAGAAAATATCCGCAAACGGTGTAGATCCTGATGAGACGGCTCGTTACGAGCCGCCTCATCTGAATCTACACTGTTTGCAAACATTATGATAGAGGTATGTAATGTTGAATTATTTATGGGAATTATTGTCACGGTTAGTCTGATTGCGACATACACGGAAGGAAAATAAATTTAAAATTCAAGCCACTATCTGATTTCTGCCTTTGTCTCTATATGTCTGTACATGCATGTACATGCATGTTTGGCATGCACGCAGTATAAAAGGATTGGAATGCACGATTGCTATCTTATAGAGTTCCTGTCCTGATTCCCCTATCTTTATTATACCCCGCCGCAACAAGTTGTGGGGGGGGGGGGGTATACTGGAGTCAGGTTGTCCGTCCGTCCATCCGTCCGTGCGTGCGTCCATGTGTCCGTGCGTCCGTCCGTCACTAAACTTAACACCAGAGAAATATTGTTATAACTTCTATTTCCTTCATCTAAGATGCTTAATATTTCACACATGCATTCCTGTAAGGCTCTACTACCATGATGTGCCAAATTCACGACCGTCCAACCCCCGCTGATCCCAAGGTCAAGGTCAAATATTTAGTCTCTTTACAAAACTTAATATCAGAGAAATATTGTTATAACTTCTATTTTCTTCATCCAAAATGTTTAATATTTCACACATGCATTCCTGTAAGGCTCTACTACCATGCTGTGCCAAATCCACGACCGTCCATCCCGCGCTGATCCCAAGGTCAAGGTCAAATACTTAGTCGCTTTACAAAACTTAACATCAAAGAAATATTGTAAATGCTTAATATTTCACACATGCATTCCTGTAAGACTCTACTACCATGATGTGCCAAATCCACCACTGTCCAACCCCCGCTGATCCCAAGGTATTGTCAAATACTTAGTCTCTTTACAAAACTTAACATCAGAGAAATATGTTATAACTTCTATTTCCTTCATCTAAAATGCTTAATATTTCACACATGCATTCCTGTAAGGCTCTACTACCATACTATGCCAAATCCACGACCGTCCAACCCCCGCTGATCCCAAGGTCAATGGCAAATACATGGTCTCTTTACAAAACTTGATTTTATTTTACCAAATTAATATTTTAAAATGCCCGTGACAATACTCAATTACTTATTCCTTATCTGGAGCCCTGGTAAAGCATCACTGAGTAAGATCCGTTATTTAATATCACTTAAAGCTATTTGTGCACGGTTTTGATACATTTCAGAAAATAATAATCTACAAATTAATGTTTGTTTGTTTGTTGGTGTGTAACGGCCGATCAACAGCTACATTCATTTAAGGCCGGACCAACGGGTTCGATCCCGTATTCAAACTGCTGCATGGGTGGGGGGTCTCAAAAGCAGAACGGAATATTTACGTAGAAAATAACATATTCTGGCCTGAAACCCCAATGTGCAAATTAAATTACTGTAGTAAAATGTAAACAAAAATATAGAAGATCTGAAACAATTTTATATGAGATTCATGACGCGCACGCACAAGTTATGCACCGAGACTCTGACGAGGTGCATACAAATTGCTGACGAGTTTATAAATTGCATACCAAATGGAAACGAGCTTGATATTCTGACACTCCAAATAGCAGAAAACCTGAACAAGTAAGGAGAAAATAAAGACAAATAATTCGCTGGATGTAAGAATCAAACCGTGACCGCCACTTCACTCACATGGCAACACGGACTCGGGCTGTATTTAACTGGCTGGGAACCTGTAAACGTAACATGGAATCCCTGCTAGCGGATCAATCCATATACAGTGCCACCTCTCTACAACAGCCACCCATGGGAAGAGGCAAAATTGGCTGTTATAGAGAGGTGGCTGTTGTAGGGAGGTTAATGCTGAATACAATTTTATCGTCTGATGTTTATTTATTTTGTTCAATAATTCTCAATAAAAACATGTTTTGACAGCATTTTAGAATAATTTCCAATGGAAACATGTTTTGACAGCATTTTAGAATCATTTCCAATGGAAATGATTCTAAAATGCTGTCAAAACATGTTTTTATTGAGAAAGAAGGCAAAATCAACATCAAACGACAATGTTCATGCTCAGCAGTGTAAGGGTTAGATATAGATGAAATCATCCATTTGGGATATAAAATAGCGGCTGTTACAGAGAGGTGGCTGTTGTAGAGAGGTGGCCGTTCGGGGAGGTTCGACTGTACAAATCAATGGCATCGTTATCGCTAAAGATAACCACCCAGTGACATAAAGATATAGAGAATAGTAAGTTAGTGCCGTGAATGGGAAAACATAGGTAGTTTAATGATTTCAAATCCGTACCACAATCGTGCACAATAGCTTTAACACTGTCCTCAATGTCAAACCGTGTACTTTGTTGATTTATATTCCCCAACACCGACACCCGTTCTTATTACGACGGATTTTCAAGTACACATCGCCTGCACACTATATAGGTAAGGGGGCATTGTTTATTTGTAACACAGTGAATGTATTGTAATTATTTGGATGTGGTGTTGGTGAATAAATAAAATGCAGCACCCATACCGAGTTTGTTTAACTCTTACAGTGCTGAATTAAAATTTGTCGTCTGCTGTTTATTTTTTATTTTCCATTTTTCTTATCAAAAACATGGTTTGACAGCACTTTAGAATCATTTCCAATGGAAATGATTCTAAAATGCTGACAAACCATGTTTTTATTTAGAGAAAATACAAAATAAGTTACAACAGCAGACGACAGTTTTCGGTTCCCGCCTTCTAAGGGTTAATAACACATTGTTAATAAAATGTTAATATTACACGCTTGTGAAAAATAATGCGCAGATGCGTACATGCAAATAAGTACATTGTATTTGATCATCACCACCACCACCACCACCACCACCACCACCACCACCATCATCATCATCGCCATGATGCCTTGGTGCTGGTGATGATGATCATCATCATCTAGGTAGCGTGTAAAGGGAGATAACTCGTAATGTTTCTCATCCAATTTTTACCGCATGTTCAGTAGCCGATTTCACCAAAATTTCAAAGTATATTTATCTTGCTATGTACGTTTTCAGGAAGAAATTTTCAATTTAAGGATAAATTTATTAGTTTTTATTAATATACTGAATTTATTACGTTAACACAGCCATTTTGGCTGTGATAATGTAATACATTCAGTATAATATTTCTGCATACTTTTAATCATCAAATATATGCAGTCGTTAGTCAGTCTATATGAAAATATGCATTTCGCGAAAAATAAATTATTACTCCCTCAAAGTATACTTAGCTAGATTAAGTATGCTTAGAAATGTTTGTAAAATCGGCTACTGGTTCAATTTTAACTTCAATATAACATTATATTCAGCGCATTAGAAATTGTTTTCACATTTGTCGTTTTCTTGTTTTTGTCCGTTTGTAGAATGTTTTACGTTTATCGTAAATTATTACATCTTAAAGCTAAGCTGTAGTGTACCGTTGGCGGGCCACATGCATTTCTTACGATATTTACTGGCATTCCCACCGTAAGTACATGCTTTCAATGATACTATGAGCTTGTAATTACGTTGGATATATTCCTTGGTTATGAAAATATGGGAGTCGACACCAAAACGAAGTGTCTAGGGCACTTATTAATGGAGAAACAGGAAATGCCGTGATTTGGCCTACTGTCTGTTTCACGAAAGCTGCCCAAATTTTGCGGCCATATATTTAACATGGGGACATTTTTTAGAATTTCAGTAATCCTGGACCGATTTTCAAAATTTAACTTTTGTTTTCTTAGTTAGATCCATATATGGATCCAAGCTATCTCGCTAGGTTTCGGAGTCAATTTCCAAATTTTTTCGTTTTTTGACTCCTCCCACACTCCTGTACCTCTTTTTCCCCCATGTTAAATATAATAGCCTATAAATATAAGGATGGATAGTAGACTGTGTGCTACTGTATAAACATCTATTTAGTACTTGTCTGAAGTGTCGATATCAACCGGGTGTCTTATGTTTTTGTTGCGTGTTATTGTGTTGCTTATTGTTTTTGTAATAAGGAAATGCGATACGTTAACAACAGGAAATACATGTATAGATGTGCATACATCGGGATCAGTGTAAGGAATACGGGGCTCTTCCATTGGCTCCGTTGGTAATTAAACTCTGATTTTAAACTAAATTGTCTTACCAAACGTGTGTGATTTTCAGGAGAGGTGAAAACATGGGAGGGTGCAAGTTAGATATTCTGAGGTTTTGTCTGGTGATGACGGTGCTGATGCTTAGTGTAACTACTACACTCATCCACTCGCTGGTGAGTAACTACATGTATTTCAACCCTGTGTAACTGGAATGGATTTTGATATGTTAATTTTGCAACCAATCCATCCGTCACAAAATGATTTTCAGACTAGTCCATTTATGAAAAGGGGGTGGTTTTGTTCTAAAAAAATATGAAAATTACTTGCCAAAAGTGTAGATCCTGATGAGACGGCTCGTCACGAGCCGGCTCATCTGGACCTACACTGTTTGCCAATACCACTATACAGGTATGTAGTGTTAAAATGGTTAACGTTTTAAATACACTGGGTTTCAGATATGCATAGAACGTGACTTGGTAAAAATAGTTTAATTATGGATTTGTATCGTATTTCTGAACTCAATTGTACCTAGAAGTCACCTGGAAATGGTTACACATATAGTATAGCTACCAGGCCTCGACACATTTTCCACTCGTCCAGATTCGATTTCAACTCGTGCATTCCTATATATTTAATGTCTATGCCGCACTGTCTCTTCCAAGTTACCACTTGTCCAGATCGAAAATTCACTCGCCAATACGAGCGGAGAGATGATTTGTAAAGGCATGCCTCCATTTCTCCTGTCAGAGACCAGGGGGCCGTTTCACTAAACTTCTTGCGACTAAAATGTTTGTAAGTGCAAAATTATGATAGTCTATACATTTCATACTAACTATGTTTTTTTGTAAACAATTATTGGAGTTACATTTATTGCTCAATACATGTAAATTCATCTATTGAAATTTCCAAATGATCCTAAATTTGCACTTACGAACATTTTAGTCGTACGAAGTTTAGTGAAACGAACCCGAGGCGATTGACGTGCCACAAATGCAATACGCCCATTTTCACGGTTTACAATCACATATCGTGAGCTACACTGGCCACAATTGACACAAACTCTACTGCTCCAGTATTACTTCATATGTTTAACTGGCTATGAATACCTCAAGAATTGCCCCATTTTCCCAGTCACAAACCAGCAGGTAGACTGGCCAGAAACACAATGAGCCCCATTCCCACAGCAATAGACCAGCGGCTACAAGGTGCATGATCACGTGGTTATAACAACAACAATGGCTGAAAGTGTTGAAAGCGCACCCACTCCAAAGTATTATTTGATAAATTCCTTAATAGGCAACGGATTTTGATGAAATATAGCGCAGCAAACGCGTCTTCATGAGCTGCATTTGGTGGTCCCGGCAGTTCGGCACATACTTATGTCATTTTTGCGAAGAATCGATTTCCGTGTCAGTAGACACGGAAATCGATTCTTTGTAAAAACGAAGTACCGAGATCACCAAATGCAGTTTAACAAGACGCATTTGATGCGCCATATTTGATAAAAATCCGTTACATAATAAGGACAAAATAAAAGAATACGTACTTTGAATCGGATGGGTTCTGGAAGTTTCAGTATTTGCTGTTGTTGTTTTAACCACGTGAACAAACATCTTGGGCTAGACGGGTCACGAATGTCATAATCCTACCGGTGTTAGCCCGGCCACCCACACGGTTTAAAAAGGTCATTGGTATGACCTAAGACAAAACATGATTGACTTAATCCGTAGCTCATAACTTACATTGTTTTTTCCTGTGAAGACAGGTTTTTGTTTGTTTGTAACGGCCTATCAACAGCTAAGGTATGGGTCACAAAATATGAACGGTTTACATCGAAATAAATCTATCTGCAACCCTGAAATTAGAATAACCTGACCTGGAGCCAGGTCCATACCACACCAAAGTCACTTGGCCACTTCCCCTAAATGTAATAGGAATTACGAATAATCATATTATTCATATAAGGGGTATAACCAAATTCAACTCTCACATACAAGAATGCCAAAGTCGTATCTGAGGGCCAAACTAGGTCTTAAATGTAATAGGAATTACGAATAATCATATTATTCATATAAGGGGTATAACCAAATTCAACTCTCACATACAAGAATGCCAAAGTCGTATCTGAGGGCCAAACTAGGTCTCTGGTCGGGATTCCGGTAAGGAAGAATCCCGATCGTTAAATTACCAATCACATGCTCCCACCTGCCACCCACGAGTACAGGTTTAATACATGCACATCATGTTACTGTTACACGGTGAAAGCCCATTTTATGCAATAAGTTTAATATAGGAATGAATGGCCTTTTTGTGGAATTTATCGGGGTATAAACTTGGAAAAGTCGCGGGAATATTGGACGAAGGCCGGAAGGCCTCGTCCAGTATTCCCGCGACTTTTCCAACTTTATATCCCCAATAAATTCAACAAAAAGGCCATTCATTCCTTATAATTCCAGCATTTATTTTCCGTTTTCTTAAGAATTATTTTAACTGCGCCTCACGGTTACGGAAAGTTGTTCGGCATGGGAGTTTACTGGGATATAAATTTTGGACAGAGACTTGCTACGGGCCAATCAAATGTTAGTGAATTGTGTAAATATGTTTGTGCTGGAATTATTGTTAATTATCTCACTGATCTAGGAAACAGCAACAACAACAACAGCCTCAGCAAGTAACAACATTAGTAATGGTACAACAGCAACAGCAGTAACAACAATAACAACAGCAACAAACAAGACTGATACAACACCATCAACAGCTTCAACACAGAAGACCAATGATACAACAACAATGATAGCAACTAGCAATGATACAACGCCAACAACTGATCAAGCAGCAAACAACACGGTTACAGCAGCAGCGACAACAACAGTAAATAACACCGGTACAACAACACAAGTAAACAACAATGATACAACAGCAGCAACACCAGTGAACAGCAATGGTACAACAGCAGCAACAACCGTGAAAATCAATGATACAACAACAGCAGCAACAACAGTAAACAACAGTAGTACAACAGAAGCAACAACCGTGAACATCAATGATACAATAACAGCAGCAACAACTGTGAACATCAATGATACAATAACAGCAGCAACAACTGTAAACATCAATGGTACATCCCCAAAGGCAAGACGCCAGCATTCTACAAGTAAGTATTAAATGGACCACCTGCTGTCAGAATGAACCTTAAGAAAGGCGCGACAGTATATACCCTGATCATTATCTGTGGCTGTGACTGGAGAATGTGACTTATGGGATTTTTATGTAGCCTAGATCCTGGTTTGATTACCAAGTCCTGTAGACAGGTAGCCTATTTCATCAACATTGCAAAGTGTACTTTTCTAGCAAAGTATACTTTGAGGGAGAAATTTTCAATTTTAGGATAAATTTATTAATTTTTATTATACTGAATTTATTACATTATCACAGCCATTTTGGCTGAGATAATTTAATGAATTCAGTAAGATATTTCTGCTATGTTAAATAATGCATTTCGGGGAAAATAAATGATTACTCCCTCAAAGTATACTTTGCTAGATAAGTATACTTTGTAATTTTGATGAAATAGGCTACTGGCTACAGGATAGGTAATCAGACCAGGAGATAGGCTGCATACATATTTTGATGAAATCGGCTACTGATATGCAGGGGCGTCTGGAAAGTTTGTGGACAAGGCATTTCTCTGAAAACCTATTGCATATATTCTCCCCTAGAAAAGTTACAGAAGAAGCAAAACATTTTGTAATGATACTCGAAAGAATTTGAATAAAATCTGAACATACATTACTGAATCACAGGAATTTAACCCTTTGAACCCGAAAGCCCGCTATAACGGTTTATGCAAACAGTGCAGATCCAGATGAGCCGGCTCGTAACGAGCCGTCTCATCAGGATCTGCACTTTTTGCAAGTAATTTTCATATTTCTTAGAACAAAAACATCCCCTTTTCATAAATGGACGAATCAGAAAATCATTTTGTGACCATTGGATTGGTCGGAACATCAGCATATCACAGTCCATTCCAGTTCCTTAGGGTTGAAAGGGTTAATCAGACACATGTAATATGCCATGGAGCAGTATCACGTTAGTTTCATGACGTATACTGCTGACATGTGTTTCATGACTGAATGGCGAACAGTGCAGACCTTGATCAGGCTGTGCGGATGCCACAGGCTGATCTGGGTATACACTGATCGCAAATGCCATTAGCCCCATTTCTCCAGTCACAGCCAGATTTCCGCTTATACAATGCCAAACGTGTGTTTGTTTGTTGGGGTGTAACAGCCTATCGACAGCTACGGTCATTTAAGGCCGGGTGAATGGGTTTAGTTTGTTTGTTTGTTTGTTTGTTTATTGGTGTTTAACAGCCTTTAACCTGCTGTACTGGGAGGAGGTGGGGGTGGGGGGGGGGGGGGGGGGGGAGGGGGGGGGATCCCAAAATCAGAACGGAATATTTACATGGAGAACAAATATATTCAGCCCTGAAATTAGAATAACCTGACCTGGTGCCAGGTCCATACCACACCAAAGTTACTTGGCCCCTTCCCCTAAAATAGGATTACCGTATGAATAATCGTAATACTCATATAAGGGGTACAACTGTCACATACAAAATAGTACTAAATCCCAAATAATACCTGTACAAGTACATGTACATGTTCAAGTACATGTAAAAATAGACATATTCATGACATTTATAAGGAGAAATAAAAGAAAATATAATGAATTGTCATCTGTTATTTTTTAACTATTTATAGCCCACAAATTTCCCAGCATGCAAAGAGTTGGTTTCCTCCGGATACTCTGGTTTCCCACATTAATGAGCGCCCGTACGCTTCTATCTGTTCCCATTTTCACAAGAGTTCTCGCGCTTGTTTGCATTCGTTGTAAAATAAAATTTTAACTGTTTTTTTTTAAATAAATCAAGTTTAAACTTTATTTATTTAAAAATAAGCCTACACTTTAACTTCACATGCAATGACAATGTTGTATGATTCGCTTATTTAACACAGGTAGCGTATCGGTAATAGTCGGAGTGGTACTCGCTTGTGTCTTCGTTGTCCTTGTCATAGTGGTAGTCGTCATTTACTGTCGGCGGAGGAAGACTGATGCTCGGTAAGTTACCGTGCGTAATGTACGCACTAGACAACTTGATTACCGTGCGTAATGTACGCACTAGACTAACATGCCATGTCTCTATATCATTGTTTAACCCTTAGACCGCTACACACAACACTTGTCGTCTGCGGCTGCTTTTATATCGTGCCTTATTTCTCAATAAAAAAAAGTATGGTTTGACAGCACTTCAGAATCATTTCCAAGGCAATGGAAATGATTCTGAACTGCTGTCAAATAATGTTGTAAATTATTCTAAAGTGCTGTCAAAGCATGCTTTTGATGGTAAAAATGGAAAATAAACAGCAGACGTATAACAATTAAGATGTAAGGGTTAATTTTAGTTTGTATTCGTATCATAATTCTAGCACAAAATGTCCAAAATTTATATCCAAGTAAACTCCCACGCCGAACTACTTTCCGTAACCGTGAGGCGCACTTAAAATAATTATTAAGAAAACGGAAAATAAAGACATTTTCTTGATGAATTTATTTCAAATGCTGGAATTATAAGGAATTATATTCCTATAACGTTTTTCTTTTTCTGCTATCGTGAGCGCGAGTGGACGGAGTGATTGGGCCATAGTGTTATGTCTGCATGCGAGCCTGTTATGTTTGCCAGTTCCGGTCTACATTTTCATAGATATCTCAACAACTACGGGAAAGTTTCATTTCAATTGATGGTGTTTAATGGCCTATCAACAGCTAAGATCATTTTAGGCCGGGTTGACGGATTAAATCCCATATTTCACCTGTTTCGATGGGGGTGGGTATAATCCCTAAATCAGAACTGAATATTTACAGAAAAAATATATATTCAGCCATGAAAATAGAATAACCTGACCTGGTATCTGATCCTCATCACACCACAGTTGCTTAGCCCCACGCCCTAAAAGTAATATGATTAATGCTAATCTTACTAGTTGTTTATGTAAGCAACGTACAGCTACGTAACTTGTGTAAACCACAGGTTGAAGTAACGGACCGAGGTCTATAAATACATGAAATATGCATAAAAGCAACCATAAATGAAAAAAATAATAAGCTCAACATTTTTGTTTACTCCCTCTATAAGCACATATACATGTATATGTGATTATAGAGGGAGTAAAAAAACTGTTTAGCTTTTTTTTTCATTTATGGATGCTTTTAGGCATATTTCATGTACATGTATTTATAGACCTCGGTCCGTTACATCAACCTGTGGTGTAAACGGGTCATTTCCTTTTCAGGCAATCACACAGTAGGTTGCTACCAATTGATGATGACCTACAGATGGACTTCCAGAACATATCCAATTTCTGAGAGCATACATCCAGTGCTCCAGATAAGCTGCGTATTTGCTTAAATACCCAATTAAAATTGCCAAAAACCCAATTGAAATCAGAAGTAGCGAGTATCAAAAAGCAATACAAAAATTGTGGTACCTTATCATGCTGCAGACAAAAATAAACAGACCACAAATATAGCATATTTTTCTTATTTTCCATGAAAACATGTCTTGGTATTTCATAAGAAATGAAATACCAAGACATGTTTTCATTTCGAAGCAAATTATTCAATAATTGCTGTGACAATACTCAATTACTAATTCCTTATCTGGAGCCCTGTACATTGGAAGAAAAGGGAAATTATCGCCCAGTCTAGTTCCTGATCTGTTAGTACTATCCTGGATTCGGTTGAAGACTTTACCTCTTATGGGATTTGTGACCAGTGTAGCTAGCTCCTGATCAAATAGCACACGCCGGTAAGCTGATAACAATCTATATTGTCTGGTACAAACATGATGTCTGTTTCATTGATGGAATGGCGAACAGTGCAAATCCTGATCAGCACAGGCTTCTTTCTATCATTTTATTAGTACACACGCATTATCTACAAAAGGCAACTTTAACAAATATATGTACAAAACAATCCCACACAGGTTTGAGAGATGTATAGACATAACTAAGGTGATTGATCACGTAGTTACAACAACAACAACAAGTACTGAAACTTCCAGAAGCCCTCTGAGTCAAAGTACGTATTCTTGTATATTGTCCTTATTATGCAACGGATTTTGATGAAATATGGCGGATCAAACGCGTCTTGTTAAGCTGAATTTGGTGGTATCGGTACTTTGCCCCAAACTTCTGTCGTTTTCCGTGTCTACCGAGTATGTGCTGAACTCCCGGGACCACCAAATGCAGCCCATGAAACGCCATATTTCATCAAAATCCGTTGCCTATTAAGGAAAATATCAAATAATACTTACTTTGGAGTGGGCGCGCTTTCAACACTTTCAACACTTTCAGCCATTGTTGTTGTTGTTGTTGTAGCCTAGTGATCATGCACCTTGATAACAGTGACGTAGCAAGGTTCTTGCCGAAGGGGGTGCGAATGGTAGATCGAGTTTACCAAAGACAAAATATTGATTTCTACATTCAATTACCTGATTATGGTGAGTTTAAAGGTACATGCCCACTCAGTAGGCACCAAACGCCAGGTTATAATATAGGGAGACAGATAGTTTTGTTTATTCTGTAGATATGACATTTTCTGGCAAAACAAAGTTTCATTCACCATACCCTTTATTATTAATTATTATATATTACACGAACATGTCCACATTGATATCAGGGGCGATAACCGTGTTTCCTTACACTGTTAACAGCCATTACTATTTATTCGCTGTATTTATTTTTTAATGTTCAATGAACATACTTAATAATCTATTGAAAATATTATTTTTCAGGTGACGCATTTAAGTACTATAAATAATTAAAAAATAGCCTGGTATACTATCACGACCATGTACAAATGGGGGGAAAATCCCAAAACCAGAACTGAATATTTACAATAGCAAGAGGGCCATGATGGCCCTATATCGCTCACCTGTGCAATGTCACAAAAATCAAGCAAATACTGGTATTAAAATAATTGAACTAAAGTGGACTCGTGCCCTGCTGCCATGTACACTCCAGTGACAACACGTGTATATATTTCCTATTATGTAACATGTATGTTTGTAACTAAAAAGAAAATAAATATAAAAAAAAAATACTGGTATGTAAAGTTGTCACTACATATACATCAAAATAAGCCCATGCCAGGCACAAAATGTCAATGCGACAAACTTGAGAAGTCACCAGGGTAGGAGTTGTCTCGCGATATGTACAGATATATCTTACACAATTTTGATAGGTTTGGAGACCAAAACAGGATGCTTCCAGCCTACATTTTATTGCAATCCTTATATTTTATGTATTATATAACCATATTCCGTAAAAAAGTTTACCCCTATTTGACCCCCCGGGCCATGCCCATTTTTGTCCCAGAGGTCACCATTTTAACAGCTTTGAAAAAGCATTGTAAATCGATTATTCCTGTCAAGTTTCGTCGAAATCGGTCTGGTGGTTCGTAAGAAGAATTTTTAAGAATTTATGCTATTTTTAGATGGCGGCCATCTTGGATTAACGACGACCACCATTTTAACAAAACTGAAAAGGCTTTACCAATGAACCATAACTGCGAAGTTTGGCTACCAATGGCCAAGCGGTTTGTATGAAGAAGACATTTGAAATCTCTAATAAAAGAACGACCTTTTGACCTTTCGGCGGCCATCTTGGATGATGTAATCATCCGATTCGATGAAAACAGCACCACAGCACCATATTCCGTCAAAAATGAAATTTGACCCCTATTTGACTCCTATTTGACCCCATTTTTGACCCAGGGGTCACCATTTTAACAAATTTGAAAAAGCATTCTACATCGATCATGATCATTTCTGCCAAGTTTCGTAGAAATCCGTCTGGTGGTTCGTGAGAAGATTTTTTAAAATGTTGCGCTATTTTTAGATGGCCGCCATCTTGGATTAACGATGACCGCCATTTTAACAAAACTGAAAAGGCTTTACCAATGGACTATAACTGCGAAGTTTGCAGCCAATGGCCAAGCGGTTTGTATGAAGAAGACGTTTGAAATATCTAATAAAAGAACGACCTTTTGACCTTTCGGAGGCCAAGATTTTCTTGGATGATGTAATCATCTGATTTTGACAAAAAATGCTCCTAAGTAATCGTTTCATCAATACCTTCGAATTGATATATGACATGACCATATTCGGTCAAATGTGAAATTTTACCCCTTCTTGACCCCTGCTGCGCCGCCAATTTTTGACCCGGGGGCCACCATTTGAAGGAATCTGAAACATCGTTAACTATCGATCATTCATATCAAGCTTCGTCGAAATCGGCCTGGCGGTTCGTGAGAAGATTTTTTGAGAATTTGACCTACTTTTCAACGGCGGCCATCTTGGATTTCGTGATGACCAGCATTTTAATGAAAATGGTTGATCCACTGACCATTACTGTGAAGTTTGGCGAATATTGGCCAAGTGGTTCACGAGAAGAAGACGTTTGTAATATATATTGAAAGAACGACCTTTTGACCTTTCGGCGGCCATCTCGGATGACGTAATTACCTGATTTTGACACAAAAAAAAGCTGAAGTGTGACCGTTTCGTCGATAACTTCGATTTGATATATGACATGACCATATTCGGTCAAATGTGACATTTGACCCTTACTTGACCCCTCTGGCCCCGCCCATTTTTTCCCGGGGTCAACCATTTGAAGGAATCTGAACCAGCGTTCATTCATACCAAGTTTCGTAAAAATCAGCCTGGCAGTTTGCGAGAAGATTTTTTAAGAATTTGACTTACTTTTCAACAGCGGCCATCTTTGATTTCGCGATCACCACCATTTAAACAAAAATGAAAATGCTTGACCCAATAACCATTACCGTGAAGTTTGGCCAATATCGGCCAAGCGGTTCACGAGAACAAGACGTTTGAAATCTTTATTAAAAGAACAACCTTTTGACCTATCGGCGGCAATCTTGGATGATATGACCATCCAATTTCGACAAAAAATGTACCAGAGCGATTGCCTCTTTGATACCTTCGATTTGATATAGACATGACCATATTCGGTCAAAAATAAAATTTGACCCCACGGGCCACGCCCATTTTTGACCCCGGGGTCACCATTTTAACAAATTTGAAAGAGCATTGCACATCGATCATTTCTACCAAGTTTCGTCGAAATCCGGCTAGCGGTTCATGAGAAGATGGCCCTATATCGCTCACCTGTGCAATGTCACAAAAATCAAGCAAATACTGGTATTAAAATAATTGAACTAAAGTGGACTCGTGCCCTGCTGCCATGTACACTCCAGTGACAACACGTGTATATATTTCCTATTATGTAACATGTATGTTTGTAACTAAAAAGAAAATAAATATAAAAAAAAAATACTGGTATGTAAAGTTGTCACTACATATACATCAAAATAAGCCCATGCCAGGCACAAAATGTCAATGCGACAAACTTGAGAAGTCACCAGGGTAGTTGTCTCGCGATATGTACAGATATATCTTACACAATTTTGATAGGTTTGGAGACCAAAACAGGATGCTTCCAGCCTACTTTTTATTGCAATCCTTATATTTTATGTATTATATAACCATATTCCGTAAAAAAGTTTACCCCTATTTGACCCCCCGGGCCATGCCCATTTTTGTCCCTGAGGTCACCATTTTAACAGCTTTGAAAAAGCATTGTACATCGATCATTCCTACCAAGTTTCGTCGCAATCCGGTTAGCGGTTCTTGAGAAGAAGATTTTTGAAGAATTTGTGCTATTTTTAGACAGCGGCCATCTTGGATTACGTAATGACGTCATTTTAACAATTTTGTAATCCCCCTACCTAAGGACCATGACCATGAAGTTTGGTGACTATAGGCCCAATGGTTACCGAGGATAAGACGTTTGAAAATGTTCACGACGGACGCCGGACACATTACGGTAACAAATAGCTCACAGAATAATCATGATCTGATGCCAGGTCCTCGCCACACCAGAATCCCTTGGCCCCCTCCCAAAAGCAGTAGGATCAGTAATAATCTTACTACTTTTATAATGGACAATAACCCAATTTAACTCCCAGGTAACAAAAAGCCAAAGATAATTAGATTGGTCAGTAAGCGAGGCTTACGGAATACCCCCCGCGTGGGCCCAGGTACCCCTAAATATGTAAAAAAAAAATCCAAGTGTGTGGGCTTGTGACCTCGACTCTGGGCTTAGCGGGGGCGGCACAAACGTGAATTTGTCACAGCCTGGTAGAGGTCCATTGGAGCAATGCGTGTGTGAAATGTGAAGCAGATCCGAGCAAGGAAAGAGAAGTTATAACCGATTTCATTGATGTTAAGTTTTGTAAAGAGATTAAGTATGTGACCTTGACCGCAAGTTCAGCGGGGATTTGTCACAGCATGATAGTAGAGCCTTAGAGGAATGCATGCATGAAATATTAAGATTTTTCGATGAAAGAAATAGGAGTTACAACATATTTCTCTGATGTTAAGTTTTGTAAAGATACTAAGTATGTCACCTTGACCTTGGGATCAGCGGGGGTTGGACGGTCGTGGAGTTGGCACAGCATGGTAGTAGACTTACAGGAATGCATGTGTGAAATATAAGCATTTTAGATGAAGGAAATAGAAGTTATAACAATATTTCTCTGATGTTAAGTTTAGTGACGGACGGACGGACTCCAGTATACCTGCCCACAACTCGTTGTGAGGGTATAAAAACATACCTGAGGGCCAAACCAGGCAAATCGTGATTCCTATAAGGAGGAATCGCCCAACCAACCACCCACTTCCAGAGTTGTCTTTCTTGCACATGATAACCTTCACCTCCAAGCAGTTATGGACCAACGTTTTATAAACAAGCAGAGCTCCAGATAAGGAATTAGTAATTGAGTATTGTCACTCCATCATTTCTGAAGCAATTGGGTATTTCAAAATTTTAATTGGGTAAAATAGAATCACACTACTGTTTACACATCAGCAGACCGCACTTATTGAATAGTTTGCTTCAAAATGAAAACACATCTTGGTATTTCATTAGAATTGTCTCATTGGAGACAATTCTAATGAAATACCAAGATGTGTTTTCATGGAAAAATAAGAAAATATGCTATAGTTGTGGTCTGTTAATTGTTTTCTGTAGCATGATAAAGATACCACAAATTTTTCATTGTTTTTGATACTCAGTACTTCTGATTTCAATTGGGTTTTTGGCAATTTTAATTGGGTATTTACGCAAATATGCAGCTTATCTGGAGCTCTGACTAAGGTAAACAGTTAGGTGTGATGGACAGATGGACGGTTGGACGTACGGACAAGGGTAAAACATAACGCCAATAAATATGTGGGGGCATAAAAAACAAGTGTCAGGTTTCCATAGGCCGGTTAACACTAAGTAACCGGAATGGACTTTGATATGTTAATTTTTCAACCAATCCAATTGTCACAAAATGATTTTCAGACTAGTCCATTTATGAAAAGTGGTGTTTTTCTAAAAAATATAAAAATTACTTGCAAAAAGTGCAGAACCTGATGAGACGGCTCATCACGAACCGGCTCATCTGGATCTACACTGTTTGCCAATACCACTATACAGGCCTGTGGTGTTGAAAGGGTTAAGAATAAAATAATTGTCCGAGGATTTATGTAAAAGTAATTATATTAAAATATGTACATGTGAGAGTATATACATCTAAGACATCTAGCGGCTCCACACGTATATAAGACATAAGAATCTATATATCAACAGCTTCCTTGTACAATTACATCTCAAAATATAACAATTAAATAAGAAATCAATATTACTACATTTGTACATATATTTTGAACAAAACAATCTTTTTAATCTATGTAGATCATAATGAGCAAACACATACACACAATATGTAAGTTATAGTGCATATATTGAATATAGGAATGAATGGCCTTTTTGTGGAATTTATTGGGGTATAAACTTGGAAAAGTCGCGGGAATACTGGACGAAGCGATAATTTTTTTTATATTTTTTTCGAAAATTGTAATTTTTTAAGGCCTCGTCCAGTATATTCCCGCGACTTTTCCAAGTTTATATCCCCGATAAATTCCACAAAAAGGCCATTCATTCCTTATAATTCCAGCATTTGCAATAAATTCATCAAGAAAATGTGTTTATTTTCCGTTTTCTTAAGAATTATTTTAACTGCGCCTCACGGTTACGGAAATTAGTTCGGCGTGGGAGTTTACTGGGATATAAATTTTGGACAGAGACTTGCTACGGGCCAATCAAATGTTATGGAATTGTGTAAATATTTTTGTGCTGGAATTATTATTTAATAAATTCATTTCGAGCGAGAGACAGAGAGCACAGAAATTAGTTTATTAAAAATTTGATATAATTATGAACTATAACAGTATTTTTGTGTGGCCCGCCATCTTCACGTGCAACTGTTAGCTTGAATATTGCACCTTCCAAAAACGCACTTTCGAATTGCGATGCTATGATGTGCTTGGCAGTTTGACACCTTTTGAGCGTGCCAACGTGGTAGTAACATGGTGCACAACTCGGGAATTTACGACAACAAGGCGTGACCTCTGGTCTAAATATAACTTTTTTTTTTTACTTATTGCAACATTTAATGATTAATATAAGATATTGGCGAAAGCATCAGCAAATGTGATTAATGAGACAAACTGCTGTTCTTTCATTTGTCAAGAATCTAGAGAAAGCAATAAAAAGTTAAAAACCAATATAAATATTGTTCAAAAGTAAATGTAACTACAAGCATATTAGAAGCTATAAATATTAAAATTAATCGTATTCATAATAATTATCACAAAACAACAAGTCAACATAGTGGCCCTGGCTTATTTTAACTAGCACTGAATATATGCAAAAGGCTTCTGGGTTACAGTTGAAAAGTCAGCAAATTACACGTGAACTTGCAAACTCAACATTACAGAACTACTGTCTGTTCCACGTTTTGCTGCCGACAAACTTTTGGCTATTAAATACATTAAATCTAAAAAATATTTAAAAGTAAGTACTTTTTCATCAATAACAAAAGTCACCCTCCCAAAAAAAAAATTATTTGATGAAATTCCATCAAATATTGATTTTACTGCGAAAAAACGATTTTCCTGTGGGAATTTAACATTCTAAATATAGATTTTTTACAAATATTTATTTTATTTGAGGACCGATTTTCAAAATCATTTTCAAGCTATCTCGCCAGGTTTCGGAGTCAATTTCCAATTTTTTGTTTGTTTTTTGATCCTTTGGAAATTTACTCCCCATGTTAAATGGAAAATCGTTTTTTCGCAATAAAATCAATATTTGATGGAATTTCATGATTTTTTTTGGGGAGGGTGACTTTTTTGTTATTGATGAAAAAGTATTTACTTTTAAATATTTTTTAGATTTAATGTGTTTAATAGCCAAAAGTTTGTCGGCAGCAAAACGTGGAACAGACAGTAGAGCATGTGAGCTGGGGCTCACGGATACCCCCGGTCACCGCCTCATTCGACCAACAAATATTTTGGCCTCGACTCTGGGCACGAAAACCACATGATTGGGCTATAGCAGAATGACCATATGAATGATTATAACGAAGTACCGTAAAGATTCTAATAGACGCCCATGCTCTAATAGACGCCCACCCCCCACTTTTCACGTTGAAAATGACACATTTTTTGGCCGATTTTCACGAAATTAGTGCCTCTAATAAACGCCCAGTATCGACTTGAAACAAAATCGGAGCTAATTGTCCAATTAGATTTCTTTTCTTTCCATTATTTCTAAAGCGACTTCATTTAAAATCATGGAAAAAACATAATTTCTACTTTCACTTTCAAAAGCGGAAGCGAAATTCGACTGTTTCCGGTGTCACAGTAAATTCCTCATCAGCAGTAGCTATTTGCACGGACACAGGGTGATCAGAATTTACACGGTTACGGAGACGCCATTGTCAAAGCATCTCAAACCAGACAGATCCGAAACGCTGACACTGACGAAACGTCCGTAGGCATAAATCTGATCAGCATTAATGATTGACGCTGTCTTGATACACATTACCATTACATTTAACATTTCTACCGGCTGTACCATAATGACCAGAGTGGGCCGAAACGTCTTGGCCCAAATGTTTATAAACTGACAGACAGTACAATCAAGTTTGGCGTTTGAGAGTAACGTCCCTTAGTTATGTTTTTGCTTAGATAGCAGAACATCGTATATTTTTTTATCATTTTCCCTTTGCTGAATAACACTTGCCTCTATTAAACGCCCACCCTGGACTTCGGAGCCAGTGGTGATTCTAATAGACGCCCGGGCGTCTATTAGAATCTTTACGGTATATGAATATCAATTCGTCTTGCTATTGCAGATATAATAGTTACCCAAAAACTTTAACGCAAATCTTATGGATGGGTCCGAACGGACGAATGAACGGACAGATGGAAAAATGAAAACTATATATCGCTCAACATACTTCATATGCCGGGGGTATAAAAAATGTGCTGAAATCAAAATTAAATGTATCATCAATGCTGTCCTTCTCGAATCTTCGAGACTTCTTTGAGTCCTATCTTGCAACTTAACCTACAAGGAAAATAGAACATGATTCAACTGCAAGGCATACTGTAATATCCGTAAACAGAGCTCCAGATAAGCTGCGTATTTGCGCAAATACCCAATTAAAATTGCCAAAAACCCAATTGAAATCAGAAGTAGCGAGTATCAAAAAGCAATAACAAATTTGTGGTACCTTTATCATGCTACAGAAAACAATAAACAGACCACAAATATAGCATATTTTTCTTATTTTCCATGAAAACACATCTTGGTATTTCATTAGAATTGTCTCAAAGGAGACAATTCTAATGAAATGTCAAGACATGTTTTCATTTCGAAGCAAACTATTCAATAATTGCTGTCTGTTGATGTGTAAACAGTAGTGTGATTTTATTTTACCCAATTAAAATATTGAAATACCCAATTGCTTCAGATATCATGGAGTGAAAATATTCAATTACTAATTCCTTATCTGGAGCCCTGCCTAAATATTCGGACACATTTGATTCAGAACTACCTGCATAAACAAATGATTTCCCAAAATAAGCGTCCCAGTATGTGATTAGTATGGCTGTACTGAGTTAGCAAAACGATGTATTCGGATGTATTTGTTTTGGGAAAACCCTATTTTTTGACAAAATAAAATGTGTCCTAATAGTTAAGGTTATTACAGTACACAGATAAAGAGTATTCTTTATATGCACTGGTGTGGGACTAAGAGTATTCCATATATACTCCGGTGTGTGACAAGGATATTCCACCCGAGTGGTCAGAATATGTTGTCAGAAACTCGGCTTTGCCGAGTTTCTGACGACATATTCTGACCACGAGGGTGGAATATCCTTCGTCACACACCGGAGTATATCTGGAATACTTTTTCTCGCATACCTACTAAATCCAGAATCATGTTTAGCCATAGTACGCCATCAACGAACCACCATGATAGTATAATACTAACTTTTTTTCTTTATATGCTATCTCCAATACAACCACTCAATCGCATTACCCGTATCAACAAATGGGTGTAAACAAAGTTTACACCAACAAATTAGAGTCTCCTACATTGGATCGAAACATTTAACACATAACGGCCCAATAAAAATACGGTCTGAAGACGCCCATGACAGATGGGTAAACCCATTACTACAAACACAAAATAAATAGGACGCAGTACGAGACAAACTCATATACATATTGAAAGTAGACCATATATCCTCAATTCAAATTTGTACAATAATGTTTACAGAATCATTTGATGTTTTTATTTTGAGTATTTATTGCAATTCCGAGACGCTGTCTTCAATTACGCAAATATCAGTCCACCGAAAGTTTCTCTCCGACGGACCGTTGCCGTTTTCAAGAAATTCTTGCTCACTGGATTATTAAACACATATTCCAATCACTATCAACTGTCACTATACATATGTTTGGTGAAGAATCAACAACATACGAGGTAAATATTTTGCTGTAAATTACATGTTTCTTCTTTAATAATAATCATGTATTCAGTATTCGGCCAACTGATTTACAGACGCACCTTACACAACTCGTCCCACAAATTTACGCAAATTTGATAAAACTGGATAAAACATGAAATAAATAATAGCCTACACAACAAATCCAGAGCGACGTTGTTGACATTGTTGTCTACTGACAGTACTGTGTAGAGAGCGTGTGTTTGTAAACAATGCAGACGACGTTTGGAAGCCAATACACAAAAAGTAGTTCTGGCAGTGTGTGACAGGTCACCTGTGTGAGATAGCCGTGTGAGACAGAAAAATCCCACATGGGCGTGGCTTCGGAAATAACATTGAAATGGACTCTGGGTATGCGAGAAAAGGATATTCCACTAGAGTGTCATAATATATCATCCTTGTCCCACACCAGTATATATCAGAGCTCCAGATAAGGAATTAGTAATCGAGTATTGTCATTCCATCATTTCTGAAGCAATTGGGCATTTCAACATTTTAATTGGGTAAAATAAAATCACACTACTGTTTACACATCAACAGACAGCAATTATTGAATAGTTTGCTTCGAAATGAAAGCATGTCTTGGCATTCCATTAGAAGTCTCCTTGGAGACAATTCTAATGAAATACCAAGCTGTGTTTTCATGGAAAATAAGAAAAATATTTATTGTTTTCTGCAGCATGACAAAGGTACCACAAATATTTTATTGCTTTTTGATACTCGCTACTTCTGATTTCAATTGGGTTTTTGGCAATTTTAATTGGGTATTTAAGCAAGTACGCATCTTATCTGGAGCATGGTATATGATGGTTACTTATTCATCCCTATACAGAATATACTTGCAAAACTCAAACTATTTATCCGACATCTAGAATAAGACTCAAGTTTTATTTGCTGAATTTAATCAACCTTTGATACGTCCAAATACTTGAATTATTTTAGTTATCATGGTTACAAGCTCAATATTTAAAAAAATCAAAGAGAAATAACTCTGAAACTGGACATGTGACATACGTGGTTTAAGAACTCATCTGAGATTTTGTCAATATATGCATGCTGACAAAGTTTGGTGGAAGAAAGTGGACTTGAAACGTTTCGAGTTATCGCGGCCACTGTAGCTACTGAACCGTACAGCAGAGCTGCAGTTAAGGTGGTAATTTTATCAACTTTGGGGAAACTTTCGTTATTTCTTCGCCAAAATTGGCAAGTTGGGAGTGCTTTAGAATCGTCTCGATGAGACGATTCTAAAGCAATCCCAACTTGCCATTTTTCGTGAAGAAATAAGAAAAATACCCGGAAAATTTGGTCCAATTACGCACCTTCACTGGAGCTCTGGTACAGTTCAAGGTCCAAGAGAATGGAGCAACGTGCACACATCTACTGAACCAGAAATTTTAAAGTCATTTGACCTTGACATTGGGCATGAGGGGGAGCATGTGTGTGGCGGGGAACGAAAACTATGGATGATGACAAATATGAATATGAAGTTTCAAGCAAATCGGCCATACAGTAAGGAGATGTTATGCAATGATAATGGAAAAGATAACCAACAGACAGACAGACGGACGGATGACTTTCACAGCTATATTTCCCACTTTCGCTATGTGATGGGATACAACACTAGCCAACTTCTTACCATAGAAATGTCGCAGGCATATACTGAGCAACGTAAGTAAACAATAAGGCTGGATGTCTGGATATCCAGGCCTCAGGAAGTTTATTGGCTATGGCGACGGAGCACAGTTTGGCACACCGGGCGGTTGCCATCCTCTTCTGATCTGTCTTCATTGACCCTTGTAATGTCTGTAAGTTAAGTCGGATCTATGGTAAACTATTGCAACATACTATGGGGAATATGATACATGTACACTCGCAACACACTACTTCACTGTTGCTCAAAACTTCTCCAGATATTTAACCCTTCCTACGCTGTTGACGGAAATTGCCGTCTGCTGTTTTTCATTTTTGCTTTAATTCTTAACAAAAAACTGGTTTTGACAGCACATGAGAATCGTCTCCACTGGAGACAATTCTCATGTGCTGTCAAAACCAGGTTTTTGTCGAGAAATATTGAAAATAAAACGTTTCCAGCAGACGACAACATTTAATTCAGTGTAGTAAGGGTTAAGAAACTAGGTCGAAACAAGCCTCTACTGCATGTGTGCATGACATGTAATACCCGCCTGGGGCCCGTTTCACTAAACTTCGTACGACTAAAATGTTCGTATGAAGTGCAAATTTAGGATCGTCTGGAGATTTCAATTGATGGATTTAGATTTATTGAGCATATGCAGCCTATGCTCAACAAATGTAAATTCAATAATTACATAACAAGAAAACAGGTCAATGTGAAATTTAAAGAATATCATAATTTTGCACGTACAAACATTTTAGTCGTACAAAATTTAGTGAAACCCTGGTGGGTAATACAGGTCATGCACACATGAAGTGGTGGCACCAACCCAGTAACCCAAATTGTCTGGCAATCAAGCAGGGCGACTTCGAAAACTATTGTTATATACCCACCTGCCCTTGTTTCTCTGTGAAGCAATTCTCCAGGAGGTTAGAGAATACCGGTCCAGGACAGAGGTTGGTGACGGTGACGCCACTATGGTACACCTCTGGCCGGAGTCCATCAAACCAGCCCTGTATGGCGTGCTTGGCTCCCGTGTAGGACCCCGAACCTGGCACCCCTGGTACAATCAAAGGGACAAGTAGTGTATGATTTCAACAATGTGAAGGTCAAAAAGGTCAAGGTCATGTTAATGGCGGCATGATTGTGATCCAAATGCTCACATGTACCACGTGTCCAAATATTGAAGCAGTCTGTAAAGAAATATTAAAGTTATACATGTATCATGATGAAAAAAACTGTATAAACTTTTTGACATCGTTGACACGGACTAGAACGACGATGGAAAAAACGGCGACTATAGTCGCGCCTTCTGCTAAACCAGGCGCAACAATAAAAGAGTGCAATGCTGATGATATATTGTATTTTAACGTAATAATGTGGGATTGCTAGCAAGTTTTTCCAGACAGATTGCAATACAATTTAAATTTAGCACATTGAATCGAAAGCAGACAATGCAATAATTAACCCACAAACATATGTTTATGACCAAGGACAAGTTGCAACTGCATTCATATAATATTCATTGATGTATCTCAACTGTTTTTCTGAAATGCGTCTTCGGTGGTACCATCTAAAACACAGTCGTTATAAGGGTCCCAATTGGCTCTTATGCAGGGATTCCGCTGGCGATCGCCACTTTCGCAATTGGCGATAAAAAATTACAATTTTCGAAAAAAAAAAGAATTTTTTTTTTTTGAAGTGGCGATTTTTTTATTTTCCCCAGCGGAATCCCTGCTTATGCCTTCAATACCCATTGACCCAGCCGCTATATGCAACACCTGGATAGATCCAGCTGGCAGAATGGGAAATACAACAGTGCCGGGATCAGCGATCAATCCCGAGCCGAGGTCGTCACCTCTCGGCTACAATTCCACACTTTCCTTACCAACTTTTCCGGCGAGGCTGCTCATGTTTACAATATGGCCGTCCTTCCGCGCGATCATGTGTGGCAGTATGAGCTTGGTAAGGGAGAGAACTGACAACACGTTGAGCTCCAACATCTCACGATCGACGGCCAGTTCTGTATCCACCCACCACGCTCGCTGTGATCGACCAGCATTGTTCACCAAGATGTCAATCTGGAATTTAACATATATGGCTGTGACTGGAGATATGCGACCAGTGTAGATCCTGATCAGCCTGTGCATCCGCACAGTCTGATCAGAATCTGCACCATTCGCCAATCCATCAATGAAACACCAGGCATGCTTCTAACATGCAATGTACCGATAGATCGTTATCAGACTATCAGAGTGTACTATATCGCCAGGAGCTACACTGGCCACAAAACCCAAAAGCCCCATTTCTCCACTCACAGTTTAAAGCCTCATCCAACAGACCAGTGGGATGAAAATACCATGAAAGTATTGTCGATACCCAAGGCGAGGTTTGAATGCACATCTCCGGATTGGAAGTCAGGTGTTCTAAACCCTAGGCAACAATCCATCCTGGATGTGGATCATATGCAAAACAAAGCACCAGCCCTGGACACACCGTGTGGCCAAATATTATCAAAATCGCTAACGAGTTCATAAGTTATTGAATATTGAAAGGTGTTACAAACGCACGCACGTACATACACACATATGTACGTACATGGACTAACACTATATCCCCTCTTGCCTATCGACGAGGGGATAATAAATCACATTAATATTTTGCTGTGAAATAAATAGAATAGAACAATGTTCGAATATCACCTGCTTATATCTGGCAAGAACTTCATCCATGGCTGGCTTGTGGTGCTCAAAGTTCAACATATCAAGGGGCATAACTAGCACATCCTTATCCATCAGTGTATCAAATGCTGAAATACAGTGCAATATCATATGTTAAAGGTACATGCCCACTCAGTAGGCACAAACTGTTCTTTATGGGAATAAAACACATGTATAATTGTGTCAATATTCCACCAGTTCTAAAAATTACGAGTGCCCGCTATACAGATATAATCATTTAGTAATATTTATTTTACTGATACTGACGCGCGGTGGTATCAGGCTATTTTCATATGCAAATGAGGCATGATATTTTTTATTATTTATACTAATTAAATGTGTCGCGTAAAAAAATTATATTTTCGACAGATTATAAAGTATGATCATTGCAACATCAAACAAGAGGGCCATGATGGCCCTAATTCGCTCACCTGACTCCATGAACACCAGAGGAGAATGTGACATTGAGTTCATGTGTTTTAAAAAAATTGTGCTATTTTTAGATGGCGGTCATCTTGGATTAAGCAATGACTCTCATTTTACCAAATCTGAAAATGCTTCACCCAAGGATCTTAACTTACTATGAAGTTTGGCCATCATCAGCCATGTGGTTTCTGAGAAAAATACGTTCAAAATCTCGAATAAATGACCTTTTGGCGGCCATCATGGATGACATAATCATCCGACAAATATTGCACCAGAGCAATCGCCTCATCGATACCTTCAATTTGATACATGACATTAGCATATCTGGTCAAAAATAAAATTTGACTCCACGGGCCACACCCATTTTTGACCCTGGGGTCACCATTTTCACAAATTTGAAAGAGCATTGTATATCAATCATTCCTACCAAGTTTCATCGAAATCCGGCCAGCGGTTCATGAGAAGAAGATTTAAGAATTTGTGCTATTTTTAGACGGCGGCCATCTTGGATTAGCGAAGACCTCCATTTTAACAAATCTTGAAAAGGCTTCACCCATGGACCATACTTAAGTTTGGCCACCATGGGCCAAGCGGTTCATGTGAAGAAGAATTTTGAAATCTCTAATAAAAGAACAACCTTTTGACCTTTCGGCGGCCATCTTGGATGACATAACCATCCGATTTCGACAAAAAATGCACCAGAGTGATCGCCTCATTGATAAATTCGATTTGATATATAACATGACCATATTCAGTCAAAAATAAAATTTGACCACACGGGCCACGCTCATTTTTGACCACGGGGTAACCATTTTAACAACTTTGAAAGAGCATTGTACATCGATCATTCCTACCAAGTTTCGTCGAAATCCAGCTAGCGGTTCAAGACAAGAAGATTTTTTAAGAATTTATGCTATTTTTAGATGGCGGCCATCTTGGATTAGCGATGACCTCCATTTTAACAAATCTGAAAAAGCTTCACCCATGGACCATAACTCTTACGTTTGGCTACCATGGGCCAAGCGGTTCATGTGAAGAAGAATTTTGAAATCTCTAATAAAAGAACGACGTTTTGACCTTTCGGCGGCCATCTTGGATGATCTAACAATCCGATTTCGACAAAAAATGCACCAGAGTGATCGCCTCGTTGATACCTTCAATTTGGTATATGACATGACCATATTTGTTCAAAAATAAAATTTGACCCCAATTTAACCCCACGGGCCACGCCCATTTTTGACCCCGGGGTCACCATTTTAACAACTTTGAAAGAGCATTGTACATCGATCATTCCTACCAAGTTTTGTCGAAATCCAGCTAGCGGTTCATGACAAGAAGGTCTTTTAAGAATTTATGCTATTTTTAGACGGCGGCCATCTTGGATTAGCGATAACCTCCATTTTAACAAATTTGAAAATGCTTCACCCATGGACCATAACTTTTAAGTTTGGCTACCATGGGCCAAGCGGTTCATGTTTGGAAGAATTTTGAAATCTCTAATAAAAGAATGACCTTTTGACCTTTCGGCGGCCATCTTGGATGATCTAACCATCCGATTTCGACAAATAATGCACCAGAGTGATAGAGTGATCGCCTCGTTGATACCTTCAATTTGATATATGACAAGACCATATTCGGTCAAAAATAAAATTTGACCCCAATTTGACCCCACGGGCCACGCCCATTTTTGACCACGGGGTCACCATTTTAACAACTTTGAAAGAGCATTGTACATCGATCATTCCTACCAAGTTTTGTCGAAATCCAGCTAGCGGTTCATGACAAGAAGATCTTTTAAGAATTTATGCTATTTTTAGACGGCGGCCATCTTGGATTAGCGATGACCTCCATTTTAACAAATCTGAAAATGCTTCACCCTTGGACCATAACTTTTAAGTTTGGCTACCATGGGTCAAGCGGTTCATGTTTGAAAGAATTTTGAAATCTCTAATAAAAGAACGACCTTTTGACCTTTCGGCGGCCATCTTGGATGATATAACCATCCGATTTCGACAAATAATGCACCAGAGTGATCACCTCGTTGATACCTTCAATTTGATATATGACAAGACCATATTCGGTCAAAAATAAAATTTGACCCCAATTTGACCCCAATTTGACCCCACGGGCCACGCCCATTTTTGACCCCGGGGTCACCATTTTAACAACTTTGAAAGAGCATTGTACATTGATCAGTCCTACCAAGTTTTGTCGAAATCCGGTCGGCGGTTCTTGAGAAGAAGATTTTTGAAGAATTTGTGTTATTTTTAGACGGCGGCCATCTTGGATTACGTAATGATGTAATTTTAACAATTTTGTAATCCCCCTACCTAAGGACCATGACCATGAAGTTTGGTGACTATAGGCCCAATGGTTACTGAGGAGAAGACGTTTGAAAATGTTCACGGACGACGACGACGACGGACACATTGCGGTAACAATAGCTCACATGAGCTTCGCTCAGGTGAGCTAAAAATAAATACAGAGAATAAATAGTAATGTCAGTTAGTATCTTACTGAAACACGGTTATCTCCCTTGATATCAGTGTGAACATTTACGTCTGATATAAAATGTATAACGATGCCAATTAATACGCGGGGTAATTGTGAATGAATGTTTATTTTGCAAGAAAATGTCTCAGATGATGTCTGTGATATAAAGTACATTTTGTGCCTTCTGAGTGGGCATGCACCTTTAACACTTAGACCGCCATCTTAATTTTTTTGTCGTCTGCTGTTTATTTTCTATTTTCCATTTTTATCATCAAAAACATGCTTTGACAGCACTTGAGAATAATTTTCAACATCCTTTGACAGCACTTCAGAACCATTTCCAATGGAAATGATTCTGAAGTGCTGTCAAACCATGTTTTTATTGAGAAATAAGGCAAGATATAAAAGCAACAGCAGACGACAATTGTTGTGAGTAGCGGTCTAAGAGTTAAATGATGTTTTAAAGGTAATTGCCTATATAGTAGGCACAAAATATTTTTTTTATAGGAATTAAATAAGTGTATAATTGTGTCACTATTCCACCAGTTCTAAAAATTACGAGTGCCCGCTATACAGATATAATCATTTAGAAATAATTATTTTACTGATAGTGACATGCGGTGGTATCAGGCTATTTCCATATGCAAATGAGGCACGATATTTTTTAATTATTTATGTTGATTAAATGCATCACCTGAAAAAATAATATTTTCAACAGATTATAAAGTATGATCATTGCACATCAAAAAATAAATACAGATAATAAACAGTAATGTCTGTTAACATTTTAAGGAAACACGGTTATCGCCCCTGATATCAGTGTGGAAATGTAAGTCTGATATAAAATGTGTAATAATGCCAATCAATACGTGGGGTATTTTGCCAGAAAATGTCCCAGATGATGACTCTGATACGGAGAACATTTTGTACCTACTGAGTGGGCATGTACCTTTAAGGATCCACAAACACACTACCGTATTAACCCTAAATATTCGGACACAATTTGCTTTGGGAAACCCCTATTGGAGCCTATTGGGGTTTCCCAAAACAAATTATATCCAAATGCATGTACATTGTATATTTAACCCTAAATATTGGCTTTTGTGGGGAAACCATGTATTTTTATATGTTTCCCCAAATAAATGGTGTGTGAATATTTAGGGTTATTACGGTATTAGCAAAAACCCAATTGAAATCAGAAGTAGCGACTATCAAAAAGCAATTACAATTTTGTGGTACATTTATCATGCATCAGAAAACAATAAACGGACCACAAATATAGCATATATTTCTTATTTTCCATGAAAACACATCTTCGTATTTCATTAGAATCGTCTCCAAGGAGACAATTCTAATAAAATGCCAAGACATGTTTTCATTTCGAAGCAAACAATTAAATAATTGCTGTCCGTTAACGTGTAAAAAAGTAGTGTGATTTTATTTTACCCAATTAAAATTTTGAAATACCCAATCGCTTCAGAAATGCTGAAGTGAAAATACTAAATTACTAATTCCTCATCTGGAGCCCTGTGGTTCATTAAACACCATTCAATATGAAACACAGAAGACATGGAAGATATTTGTCATGCACTGGTAAAAGACATAGGAATTGTAGGAATGAAGGATCAAACCGGCACTGACCGATACAAATATCAATCATCACAACTGAGCTTCAAACAATATGCTCGACTTTCTTTATCAAGGTCACGTGGTTATGACAACAACAACAGTGGCTGAAAGTGTTGAAATCTTGCCTACTCCAAAGTCAGTATTATTTGATATTTTCCTGAATATGTAACGGATTTTGATGAAATATGGCGCAAACTCGTCTTCACGAGCTGCATTTGGTCGTCCTGTGAGTTCGGCACAGACTTGTCTACCAACACGGAAATCGATTATTCGCAAAAACGTCAGAAGTTTGGGCCAAAGTACAGAGTCCATCAAATGCAGCTTCACAAGACGCGTTTGATGCGCCGTATTTCATCAAAATCCGTTACGTAATAAGGACAATAAAAAAGAATACGTACTTTGAATCAGATGGATTCTGGAAGTTTCAGTACTTGTTGTTGTTGTTGTTAGTACCACGTGATCATACATCTTGTTTATGGAATAGAGCAATGCATGTATGAAATATGAAGTAGATCCGTGCAAGGGAACTGAAATTACAACACATTTACGAGCGTGTTTGAGGTTTTGTGACGGACGAAAGAATGGACAAGACGGATGGACAAGGGTAACACTAAATTCCCCCTCCACTATCGAGGTGGGCATAAAAAGGATCGCTGAATAAACTTCATTCATTGACCTTGGTACATTCCATGAAGCTGTGTGCATATATACATTGACATCGTTTCCTCGCCCTCTCCAGTTCGCTGAAGTGACCAGTGTGCAACATATCGGTTTCGATATCGGATAGAATCTCAGACGCAATAAATCCCATACTTCAAAATGACCGTTGACTAAACTTCATTCATTGACCGTGATCAATGTCTTGAACCGGTGTACATAAATGAATCGCTAATTACATAGGCATTGTTTCTTCACCCGCTCCAGCTCTTCGACGCGACGAGCAGAAAGAACCAGCCTACACCTGACCTTGGCCAGCTCATATGCCAGTGCCTCACCGATGCCACTAGAGGCTCCCGTTATCCAGACCACACGCCTCGCTAACACCTCTGCAACAACCAACAGAGCTCCAGATAAGGTGCATATAGGCATATTTTACACAATTATTTTAGCTGAATACGCATTGATTATCAAAAGTGGGAGTACACAATATGCACAGCAATGTGAAAATACGCATTGATTTTAAAATTGAGTAGCGCAAATACTGTCATAAAGTGTAAAATTCACTTATTTGAGCTGCAAAAAGCAAACAGTGTTGCAGCTCAAATAAGTGAATGTTGAAATTTGTTATATTTTTGCATCATTTGTTCCCTATTTAGTAATGAAGAAAATCAATTGGAAATGATTCTGAAGTGCTGTCAAACAATGTTTTTATTGAGAAATAAGGCAAGATATAAAAGCAACAGCAGACGACAATTGTTGTGAGTAGCGGTCTAAGGGTTAAAATAAGTGGTAGGACCATATATCTTCATCGAGAAATTAAGAAAATAGTTAAATACCAAAGTATCTCCCCTGTCTGTGAAAGTTTATATTGCAGCCTAAACTCCTTAGCTCATTGAAGTCTATGGACACAATACATTTTATTGACAAACCCTGATTTTTTTTTATTTCTTCATAAAAATATAGGTTGTTACCACTCATCTGAACCGTCTCATCGAGACGGTTCAGATGAGTGGTAACAGCATATACTTTCGAGAAGAAATAAAGAAAACTGCGAAAATAATTCTCAAAAGTTTCATACTAATGTAATTTTATACAGCCTACAATAATTTGATCAAGGACATTGAGTGGCTGAATGATTTTATTTATCTCCCTTCAGCTGCAAGGTCCCTAGAGTGTCTGGTTTTGCATGGTCCACTGTATTTTGATTTTGTCTAAATGTAAATGTTCCAACTTTTGCAAAGGAGTGCAAAAATAATTTGACCCTAAATTTTGTCTTCAATTTGTTATTTTATTTTCAAACCATGTTTTTGTTGAAAAAGAAGTACCGGTAGCTGTGGAGAAATGGGTTTACAACCAGTGTACAACAGTCTGATCAGGATCCGCACTGTTCACTAGTACATCAATCAAACACCTGTCATGCTTCTAACAAGCAATATACAGATTTGTATAAGACTACACGAGTGTGATATTTGATCAGGAGCGGCACTGGTCACAAAATTCATAAGCCCCAGCCCATGAGTCCCACTACTAATGACTAATTTTTTACCCGTCGACGTGCCAAACATCTTTGCCCACTGGAGACTGAGGTCGCAGTCCGCACACACAAATCGAACCAGCAGCCCAACAATGTAGAGTAGAACTACGTACTGAATCAACGTACACCAACACCAGTCCATGATTAAGCGTCACTGAAATGACATGTACGCCAGGGGGCCGTTTCACTAAACTTCGTACAACTACACTATTTGTAAGTGCAAAATTACCGTATGATAGTCTGTAAATTTAAAATTAACAATGTTTTTTTTGTAAACAATTATTGGATTTACATTTTGTGAGCATAGGCTGCATATGCTCAATAAATGTAAATCCATCAATTGAAATTTCCTGACGATACGAAATTTGCACTTACGAACATCTTAGTTGTACAAAGTTTAGTGAAACGGGCCCCAGAATAAGAGATTATATACTGTAGCCATGAGATTTTGCACCTAAGATGTGTGATTGTTCATGAAAATAATTTAACTGTGATATCTTTTGTAAATGACGTTAAAAATTGACGAACTGTTCAGAGCAAATGTGGAATTGTATTGTCGTCATTTGCCGAAAATTTCATAAATTTTGTAAACAATTTTTATGAGATATCATGCACACATCTTCTTCGGTACAAAATCACATGTCTCGTCTCATAAAAGGTTAGTTGCGAGCAGCGTAACGTTATATTGATGATTCTGCTGGTATATACGGTAGTAATTTACGCTTCCGAAACTAATAAAAGGTTATATAGGCATAATACAGCAAATTTGGTAAAAACTTGATGGCTGCACTCAGTATGGAGTTACGTGCCACAACAACGTGTCGGATTCCGATGCTGACTTTCGTAATCTAGTATTAAAATTCTGTAACTTACATTTTAATACTAGATTACGCGACATCACAGGCAGAATGGGTGCAGGTTATGAGAAAATAGGTGCCACAACATCGATACGAAAAATGAAAGTAACAGATAATACCAAAATGTGTTGTAATGGTTGGCTATACATATGAAAAATCAATGGTGGTAGCCCACCTATGAAGGTACAAAAAGGTGGGTGGGGAACCTTTATTTATGGCTGTTCTACAGCTATGTAAGCAGAGTTGTTAACTGATCGAGGGAGACACTGCATTGCGCTATTTAAACGGTGTAGTCATACAACATGTGTTGTCGCATTAACTGACCAATGTAATGTGCAATTGCAGAATATTCTTCAAACTGAAAGTAGGAAGGAAATGCACAACAAAACACCTGATAATGAACTTCCGGTGGTAATCTGGTGTATTATATTTTCTAACACAACGCATATTATCGGGACCTAATATGGTCAGGATAATAAATAATAATAATATTAATAATGATAATACTAAATAAATAAAAAATAATAATAATGACAAGCATATGTTAATATACATATGTAAATTGACACTGTTTTCTTCATATATTCTGCAATAAGTTCTCGTAAATTGTCTGACAAAGTAATCGAATGCCAGAATGGTAAATTCTACGACTCAGGTTATGTATGAAATCACATTTAAAATCTAAAGTAATGTTAGGTGAATTTCTATCTGAAATTGCCCGTTCAAATTGTCCGCATCACGAATCACATCTGCCAAGTTTGAATTTACAACCGTTGTTCATGACGTCATCAGTCGCCATTTGTGCTTTAATATTGCGTTATATACGTTTATATTTTCAATGTTATGATGCAAACTATCATATGTATAACTATCAGGAACTTTCAGAAAATAAATCGCAAGAATACTACACAGAACTAGCTAGAGCAAGTGAGCAGAGGCCGCCGCCTGGACTGACAAATACAAATTTACACGCAAATCTTACGTACAGACGGATCGACGAAAACTATATAATCATAGACTTACTTCGTTATAATGCCGGCGTATACTTATCTGTTTTCAATTAAATTGAAATAAACAGGTTGTATAATAATTAAGACTTACATTTCAAACAGTACGCCTGAATGTATTACATTATCACAGCCAACATGGATGTGATAATGTAATACATTCAGTATAACAAAAAGTAATAAATTTCATAATTCAGTACATAATCTCCGCAAATGTGTATTGTCATAATAATACTTAGTCAATGCATACTTTTCTGATTGATAATTATTGGGATATCAATGGGTTAGAAATGGGTTGGGCTTTATACTTACTACATTTAGTTACAATTAAATATCTACAACCCGGTCGCAATTAGAGACGTTCTCTGACTCACAATGTCCACATTCGACATGTAACTATCCGTCTGACAGCGATAGTATCATACAAACATATGTGGCTGTGACTGGAGAAATGGGTACGCACGTGCACAGTCTGATCAAGATCGGCACTGATCGCCATTTCATCCATGAAACACCCACCATGCTTCTAACAAGCAATACAAGTCGTTATCAGGGTACATGCGTGTCCTTCGTGACCTGTAGCCGATTTCATCAACATTGCAAAGTATACTTTAGTAGCAAAGTATACTTTGAGGGAGAAATTTTCAATTTTATGATAAATTTATTAATTTTTATTATACTGAATTTATTACATTATCACAGCCAATTTGGCTGTGATAATGTAATAAATTCAGTATAATAATTCTGCATACTTTTAATCATGAAATATATGCATTTGTTAGTTCTATATGAAATAATGCTTTTCGGGAAAAATAAATGATTTCTCCCTCAAAGTATACTTTGCTAGTAAAGTATACTTTGCAATGTTGATGAAATAGGCTACAGGAGCTACACTGGTCATAAATCTCATAAGCCCTATTTGACCAGTCACAGCAACACATATGTTGATAACGCCCGCGCAAGGACAATTAACTCCACTCAGGGACAATTAAACTATCAATTCAAATCAAATCAACTAAAACATAATTGCCACTAACAAGGTTTGATAGTTCGTTCACTGGCCATTCCAAGTCAGGATCCTTGTCGCATGGCTACTACTAGTGTACACACATTTCTGTCTTTTCTTTTTTTCACGTGCCGATACCTTTTCACTTACCTTTCTTGCCGTGTCTTACCATCGTCGACGTCTAGCCATGCTCAAAGACTCGTGTGGACGCGTGTACATACGTTGTTTTGTTATCACTCTGAAAGTGTCGGGTTGTGGCGTAACATATCGATGTAAACCTGCTTGGATGAATGTGCTAATGTTTGTTTCAAGTTAAACACAATTTGAAGAGTTGAAGGTAGTGTATCATTGCAACTTCTTTAGGTTGATTGATCCATATGTTTACACGTATGTTACTGAATACGTTGTCTTTTGTAACCAAGAGGGTCCTAGCTGCTCTTTGAATAACGTTACGTGTTTTATGTCCATGATGCATTCGTTGCCACTATTGCATACTTTCTCCATTTCTTATGGATTCATGCAGTTTCATGGGAACCCCGGTTCACCGCTACCTATGGAATACACACTTAATTGCGTTAATTACGTGATACTAAACCATGCAATGCCTACCTATGCATGCTTACCTGTTTATGTATGTTCTAGAACTCGTTGTGTTTTAGTTGACCTCGTTATGGGCTCTTCGGTCTCATTTTGGCTATTGTTTTCTGTTTCCCACTTGTTGTTCCATAAACTGCATCAAATATTTATACCCACAATTGTACTCGGTGTGTTAATTATATAAATTAATGTTCACAATGTGCTTGACATAATATACGGTCATTTAGAAAGACAGGGCTAGCGTTGAGACACATTGTTTTTTTGTTTTATTTCGAGACAGAATTTGTATATTGAGACACAGGGAATTTGATTAAATCATGACTCATTAAAACTATTGTTGAAATATATACAATGTAATGCCAAAATGTAAAACCGCAATACAGATTCGCATGATCAAGTAATAAACGAACAAGCGGGAACATATGTGAAAGTTTTAAATCCCCTTCACATTAGAAAGAACAAACAAGCTATTGTTCGGCCTGTCCATATCAGGAGTTATAACGTCGATTCGAATTAATCACACGGCACTGGTTATGAAGGTGTGGTGTATATTGTTTGTTACAGTCGTATTTAACCAGTCTAATTAGGGGCTACGGTGATCACCAGATGTATCGTGCATATTAATTCACATTTATAAAAAGAACACCACGGCAGAGTATTATCGACACCGGCCACTCAGATTCAGTTTCTTCAGTCCGTCTGTTTAATTGCTATTATTACTTCAGACCATTCAATGCACGCTGTTGCATAGTGTTGTCTGGGGTATTTCAGTACTATTGGGTGTACTGTCTTTAATTTTACAATAACATAGCACAACTCTTTTTAGCTGTGCAGATGACGGTTGTAGATATTTTCCCTATGTTTTCAGTCAATATAGTTATTACATCCGACCAGTTGGGGATCGCTGAGATCTTTATGACTTTAACTGTATTCGCATATGTTTACTTGTGCTCTTCCATCTGGTTGGACAGATTATCCTTATTTCTGTTACACCAGAATTGCTATGAGCAGTTACATGCAAAATGCCATATATTGCATTTAATCAGTACCCATCTTTAACTATGATATTGTTTTGGAGACATATACATGGTCCGTTTCTGATATGGGTGGTCGAAACGCAAACTCACCTTGAAGTCTGCAAACTGTTTACAGTTCACATAGGTACAAGGTACAGTCATGGCAGTATTACCTGTTTAAACATGATTACATTTGATGTAAGGTCGTCCACACGTTATACCTATGTATATCTTATATAGCGAATAAAACTTTTCTTTTAAAACACATTGTAAGTGATCAATAATGGGGTGGGGTGGGTGCAGGCGATCTGGCGATCAACATCACACGCACTACCCTGGCCGAGGTTCGATCCCTGACAGCGTGGATGAGAACTGCGCAAGTTACAGATTACACCTGCTCATGTATACCAATGACAGCGCCGACCGAAGTTACCACAGTTTAATGACGATTGAACTCCCCACCCGCATACACCCATTAGATAAATTCATCTGGTCCGACTATACTACGTTATACGTACTTTATAATAGGTAGTATGGGGGCGGTGAGTGAGTATGGAGACGGGTGAGTTCAATCGCATGTGATGACACAAACGCCACATAGCACCGGCTTATGCGAAACTCATTGTAAATGACACAAACTACCAACACATATATGACACAGGCGAGGTATAGCGGTCCATGATCATTGCCGAACACGGTTGCCAGGAAAATCCAAATTGCAGATAGCAACGGAAGAACTCGAGTAACAGATAACAGTACATGTATGCTTATATAAGTCAATTATAAAGAAAATATAACTCATCATTAGTAGTACATGGCATAAGTCAAGCTTGCACTATGATACTAAATCTGTGAATGTATGTAACCTGAAATGAAACAGTGGTGAAACTAAACCTGAATTGATGACAATGTTCAACATGTTGTCTGAAATTTATGATCATGTCGGTAGCATATACATAAACTGTGGCAGATTGTCAAACTCAATGTCTGCTGTACGATGTGATACATTCCGTTAAGGATCTTACATTATTCTTATTCTTATTTAAGGAATAAAACACGGGCTGTTGTGTTTACTGTAGTACGAAGCACATTTGGTCTGTTTAAAGTGCGTGTAGTCCGAAGGACTTTAAACAGACAAAATGTCGTTCGAACTACAGTAAACGCAACTGCCCATGGTTGTATTACTTATATTTACAAGTTGCATTTTCGGATAGTTTCAACAATGCAAATAACAACATACGGCGTTAAAATTAAGAATCCTATTGTTTTACATAATTTTATCGCAATTCATAGAACAGCGACGTTGCCTGCCAATACGATAAACGTCATTATGTTAACGAATCAGTTAACGTTAACGAATCAGCAACGTCGCGCGACGGCACGTGGGGTTAATGTAATGTACTGGGATATAAACGCAATACGTTAAATGGTCGTTTCCATTATGAACTTAAGGACAGTGTAAATATTACATTGTGAACGCCCATTTTACGCAATAAGCAACAGAGCTGTGTTATATCTCATATATTGCTCCATGTATATTACCACGACACTGTCTCAAAGTACTGTTGCGTTATCTCGTTACTAGTTCATAATTAATACCCCGGCCTCATGGAAAATATGACGTATCGCAATAAGCTAACATGTAACATTATATTTCATAAGTAATATATTTGTGTATGATTTTTTTGTTGCATAGTGAATGCATTGTATCGTTTGTAGTAACGGTTTCATTGACATACTTGTATGCGAATTGTATATTTCTTTTATTCAATGTATATATACGAAATTCCATAAATCGGTATCGATGACGACAACTTGTAAACAGTGTCGACCATTGGGCGATGTCTGTCTGTTCATGTGTTTAAACACACATAAATACCTGTGGAAATATCTAGAGTGTCACGGTGTTAACAAAAATATAAAACCCGATTTCATTCAGTTCATTGATATTGACTTACGCCAATGTCAGTTATATCATGTCTTTCTTTATAGCCACGTTAAATGTTAGTGCACTCGATTGGAGGTTCTATTGATTTCTTGGTCCAATGCTTTGCTGGTTCTTTTATCACCTCATAAGGTGCGTAAATATGCGGTAATGTCCCAGGTAGGTAGGGTAGTATTGAACAATTTACCGATATAGGACAGAACCGATCAGTACACGCTAGAAAACGGCAGTCATGAAATAACCTTAACTGTTGGCTGGACAGTGAAATAGTAACTAACATTAACTCATAATGGACTGTTTAATACAACATTCACAACCGCTCTGGACAGGGGTCGTGTCCCACGGCCTGCCACCGTACCATCAGAGGAATTATTTCCCGAACTTTTACTTCCCACGAAAGACTTCATTCAGTTCACAACTTTATCCAGGTAAGTCAACGGCATATTACGTTTGTTGTATTGGTTTTCAAAATGGCTACTGTTTACGGGTTATTATGTGTAGTGAACACGTATTGTAAATGTTTCTAATACCTCTGCGTATTTAACTTTATTGCGCAGAAGTTATTTGTGAATCACAGTTGTTGTTAAGATCACATAATGTATGTTGTTGTATGTGCCTGCTGCCAAGCATATGTAAAACATATATATTATTGAATGTGTAATATTCATGTTGTAAATATATAATTTTCAATATAATTCCTCTGAGAGCTTCGGGGATGTATACTAGTAAACCAAATGAATAAGGAGTTAAAAACAAGTTTCTGACCACGCACATCTTGTTCGCACAGAATTGTGATGGATTTTTAGCAATACATGTTGACGATATTCTCGCGTTTTGGTTAGCCAAGGCTTTGTAACACAGTAGCTTGAGCATAGACCAGCAGATATACTTACGATTATAAGCTATATACAAGCACGGAATATAGACGAGGAATGTATAACATTGAGGTTAAGCCACAATGCACATAACTATTAATGTATCGCTCTCAATATGACGTATGTTTTAATGTAAGTTAAAAAGGCAATAACAGCGTAAAGTGACACATTTCTCACGCAAACTTCAAGCGGTACACGTTCACACATGATCAAGATCTGCACTGTTCGCCACTCCACCAATGAAACACCTCTCATGCTTCTATCAAACAATATAGAAACAATATAGAACATTATCAGACTACAGGCGCGTGATATTTGATCTGGAGCGACATTGGTCACAAATACCATAAGCCCCCCCCCCCCCTTCATTTCTCCCGAAACTGCCACATATACAAAACTGCATCGAACTTTGAGACAGACCATGAACCACAATGGATATTAAAGAAAAAAGCATTCTTATTGATCGTATGGCAGAAAGCGACGACTAGATAAACACGATAACACAATTAATGTCATGGCAAACAACGCTCATCACTGTATCCATGTATTGTACAATAATAAAGCGCACGCTCTATTAACCATAATAAACCATATACTTTGGATAAACTGGGAATTTGTACATGTTGCATTATTGTGTGCTTCTTCTTCCATTTGCCACACTGGCAAATTATATTATATTTTGCGTCAAGCCTTTCAAGTACTTGTATACTATGTTAATCATGGTAATATGTGCAAATATGGAAGTTAGTAGTACAACGTATACAGTATGTGCATCAATCGCAATAGTATGACAGATCGGAACACCACAGAAAACATGTTATTTCATCTGGCGCAGTTTCATACTGTCTGTACTGTCCTTATGCAGTGAATAGCATTTAAGATGTATGTTGATCTACAGGTACATGCCCACTCAGTAGTCACACAATTTTCACTATAGGAATTAAATAAGTGTATAATTGTGTCACTATTCCACCAGTTCTAAAAGTTACAAGTGCCCGCTGATATACACATTTAGTAATATGTAGTTTACTGATAGTGACTCGTGGTGGTATCAGGCTATTTTCATATACAATTTTTTTTAATTATTTATACTAAACGTCACCTGAAAAAATAATATTTTCGACAGATTATAAAGTTGATCATTGCACATCAAACAAAATAAATACAGAGAATACATAATAATGTCCGTTAACATTTTAAGAAAACACGGTACGTTATCGCCCCGAATATCAGTGTGGAAATTTACATCTGTTATAAAATGTATAATAATGCCAATCAATACGTGGGGTAATGGTGAATGTCTGTTTATTTTGCCAGAAAATGTCTTGGATGATGTCTCTGATATTATAAACAACAGTTTGTGCCTACTGAGTGGGCATGTACCTTTAATATGCATTTTGTCAATTTATTAACTATCATATTAATCATCATTCATGCACGATCATATATTTAATTAACCCAATACATGTACATGTATAACCTCACTTTGAATGACAGTATCGGGTGAGACTGAGTTTGTCACGGTGCAAACGAGACATGAACACGAATCAAAGTGAAATACTATTATGCATCAATCATAAGTGCACATATGGCAAGGCAGTAACGAACGTCCTTCAGTTCAATATGAATATATGCCAACTGTAAAATCCGCCGATTAGTTTTTGACAATTACACATTTAAATCCGAATATTTAAAAATAAAAACGTTTATGTAACCCGATTTTTCGTCACGTCACCGTGTCTATCTGCCCGTCATGTCGTCTGTCTGTCCGACATTTGCGTTAACGTTTTCGGCTACCTACTATCTCAATTACTGTACGAAGGATTGGTTTGAAACTTCCTATACTTATTTGTAATCATCCTTATTTGCATTCATGCGGCCGCTGTGCTCATGGCCAAGGTGAAATGACTTAGAACTATTTGCGCTATTTCTTTTTTAATTCGCGGGTTTTTGAGGGTTACATCAATCAGTGTTGCTGATTTCTTGTTCAAAACTGAAACAATGAACAATAATTTATCATCCGACATTTTTATTTTAAGCCATTCGGTCCAAAAATTATGTAACAGAAACATTAGTTTACAGAATATTTTTTAATGTGTAGTAAAAATGTAATATGTACAAATACATTGTAAGAGGATTAGAAAAAAACAAGCTTAGTACAAACCTATTATATGAATCCTCTCTTAATTCTTTCATCTTATCAGGATCTGCAGCATTTGTCAGTACTGTTCAATTCTAAAAATAAATCACTAGCATCGCTCATTGCTGGACAAGTCCAAAAATTATCATGGATATAACGATGTTGGATATTTAGGGTTAACAGTATTACACTTGATCTAACAAAGGGACGGATGGGAAGCGGTATGACGCATTCGGGCTTACCTCGTTATGGAACGCACAATTTACATAAACTCAAATAATTAATGCTAGCTTTAAATAACTAGAGCTAGCATTAACTATTTAGAGCTATAATTAAACATTAATGTCATTATGGCACATATGCATAAACATATATATTGTAATTTACCCTCTGCAACACCTTTCAAATGACAAGTATGGAACTATTAGCGCGCTAATTATAACTAACTAAATATAATGATACAAACAACAGATTGGTCATTTATCAATAATGCGGATAACCTAAGCACAGCTTGTGAATCTATATAGTCTGGTTACAATACATCCCAATAACAAACCTTGGTATAACTCACTAATTCGTAAAACATCCCGTCAACGTGACCGTCAGAAAACAACAGCTTTACACACCAATAATGAACATGATTGGAAGTTATATAAAACATTACGCAACAAAGTAAACAATATGAAAAAGCACGCAAAAACAAATATATTATGATAACTTAGAATTCACAATGCAAGATCTTAACTCTTCTAAACCACGAGAATACTGGAAAATTGTAAAAACTGTTGGTCAAAGAAAATTCCAATAATTGTGAAACAATTCCACCTCTTTGTAAATCACACAATATATACACATTCACTGATACAGAGAAGGCTGAAGTACTAAATGACTACTTTGTTTCAATTCAACAGTAGATGATACAAACGTGACTCTACCAAACGTTGTACCTCGAACAAATGCTAGTATCGATTCAATTCAAGTCGTAGAACAAGTAATTACAGATATAATTTCAACACTAAATGTTCATAAAGCAACAGGACCTGATGAAATCAGGCATATGATGCTAAAAGAAACTTCATCTACTATTTGTAAGCCTCTCAGATTACTTTTTAATCGATCACTACAGGAAGGGTTATATCCAGATACATGGAAATACGCGAATGTTATGCCACTTTTTAAAAAAGGTGAGCGTGATCAACCATCAAATTATAGACCTATTTCTTTGATTAGCTGTGTAGGAAAAGTTATGGAAAGGATATGTATTTAAATACGTTTATAACCACCTATATTCTAACCACTTGATTTACAAAAATCAATCCGGATTTTTACCTGGTCACTCTACTGTATATAAACTGATTGACATATATAACCAATATGTAAAGCAATAGAATAAGATGAAAGAAAACATACGTGTATCGTTTTTGTTGTGACATATCGAAGGCATTTGATAGCGTTTGGCACGCGGGACTTCTTTTTAAACTGAGGCAGAATGGTATAGATGGCATTCTTCATAGTCGGTTTGGAAACATTTATCAAATAGATCACAGAAGGTTTTTGTAGGTTCAACTTTTTCTGAAAACAGCATAATTAGTGCTGGTTTTCTTGGTCTTCTCCTTTTCCTGATATATGTAAACGATATTGTCGACAAACTAATCAGTACAACTCGACTTTTTACAGATGACTCCTCTATAGCAGTTTCGACACCAGACATGAATATAATAGAACATAATATCAATCATGCCTTAAATAAATTAACAGAATGGTCAAACCAGTGGCTTGTAAAATGCAACCCCTCTAAAACTGATGCTATGATTTGTTCATTAGCGAGACATTCACAACCATCTTTATATTTTAATAACGTCCAACTGCAATTTGTCGAACATTACAAACACGTAGAGCTAACTCTTAGTCAAGATGGAACCTGGCATGAACACATTTAAAATATAATGGTAACAGCAACTAAGGTATTCGGTTCTATGAAAATGCGTAAAATTAAACTGAACAGAAAGACACTAAACGAAATATATATTATATATCTTACATGAGACCAATTATTGTGTATGCATCAATTGTTTGGGACAGTTGTGCTCAATGTGAACGTGATTCCTTTGAAATGCTCCAATATGAAGCAGCCAGAACAGTTACTGGTCTAACCCGTTCAGTTTCAATTAATAGGCTCGTTCAAGAAATTGGATGGGTATCACCATCAGATCGAAGAAAAATACAAGAAATACCGAGTTCTCATTTATACAGAAAAGGCAGGTAAACTTCTAACATATCTATACGAATTATTCCCACAACTTGTAGGAGAAAATAATCGATATGAATTACGTAATAGGAGCAATTGTATTACATTAGCCAGACGAACAGAAATTTACTCTAAATCTGTTATACCGTCTTCTATAGCGTTATGGAACGAGTTAGATGACGGAATTAAGAGCTCTCCTTCCATAACAGTTTTTAAAGCTGAGATAAAACAAATATTCAAACCGCCTATTGTTCCAGAATACTATATGATTAGTGATAGAACGCAATTCGTTTACCACGCCCGTATACGGAATCAATGTAGTAATCTAATTTCAGGCCTTTTTACGAATAATCTACGGGAATCACAATTGTGTCACTGTAATCTTGATGTAGAATATGCTGAGCACTTCTTTGTTAAATGCGCATCATTTTATCAGCAACGCCAACAATTGCTTACCGCAACCCGTCAATACCATCCGTTATATATAAATACTCTGTTATTTGGAGACGATTTAACAGATTTTGAGGGTAATGCCAGTATTTTATTAGAGGTCCAGCGCTACATTAAACTTACTCGTCGTTTCAATAATTAAGGCACACTTGTGAGACTACCAGGCTAGTGTCTTTTGATATCAAGTTTATCAGTCAAGGCTAGGAAACGCGTAGGAATTTCGAGGCTTGCCGAGGAATTCCTACCGTTTCCGAGCCGAGCCTGATAAACTTGATATCAAAATACACTAGCCTGGTATTCTATTTATCAGGAAACGTTTTATACTCAAAAATGACCCCAGATGACGTCGTTATTTATGGACAGAACGCAGACTTGTTTACGTTGCATCATTACACTGACGTAATTCGGTAACGTCACGTGACGTCATCCGACAAATGGAACGTCAATATTCACTTCGTTGTAACCCGGATGTTTGTATCAGGTCAATGCCTGATACAACAATATGTTATCAGTCAGTACGTATTCGGCCAATACAGGGCAGGTTACCTGATAAATTTACATGTTGGTGTGTATTCACTGGACAGTGCAACCAGTTGATATTGAACATTATTTTTGAAATTCCTGTTCTACATGTATTTGCTCTATACAAAGTTGTAGTATACCTAGTAACAGTTATGTCTACCGCTATTATACCACATTGTATAGTACATGCAATAAGCAATTGGGAAGACCTGTAACTAATGTTGTTGAAACTTGTAGCCCAATCAGTTTCCTCTTATTATAGTCAATTGTATATCTTGAAACTACTGTATACTGTCTAAATAGGGCAATACAATATGTTTAAATCAATTCGAGTTTATGTAGATTGGCGTTCCTGGAACGCCGAATCTACATAAACTCAAATCATTATGGCTGGCAGTAAATATTTAGAGCTAGCTCCAAATGATTTAGAGAGTTTTCAAATGATTTAGAGATAGCTCTAAATATTTAATGACAGCTCTAATTATTTAGAGCCAGCATTAATTATTTGAGTTTATGTACGTTTTGCGTTCCATACATCGTTACCGACGAGCGAAGACCCGTACACAGACTGCATTTTAAATATTGATTTCATAATTGCTACTAAACCATATGGGAATTTAACATGCAGTGGGCTTAAATGAGTGTGATGATTGTGTTAAATGTATCGATATGAAAAACTGACCACAAACAAAGGTAACTGTTGAAAATGTGTCAACAGATGATAAACTTTGTGTATTTAAATTCTTGTTTTAGTAAAATTTTCCATTGAAAATTAGTATCGTTTTGTTTTCTCAAATAAAATCAAATTTGGGCGGAATGTCATCAACTAAACATTGAGGAGTGTATACCTGTTAGTGTTAACAATATCACATTTAGGAACGTTTCATAATACATATTAAGTTATATATGCAATTTGATATTATTTTAAACTCTATTTTGCACAGTCATTTATCGTTTAGCCGTTATATATCCCACCCCGCATTCCCAGAAGAAAAAAAGAAAGAACACGGAGACATGCGCTTCAATGTGCCTACTGTACTGTCCCGATGTCAACAAACAAATTGGTAATTACGTTCAGCATATTTGCGTGCTAATTTCATATGTTTGTTATCCACATTCCACCAATAATGAAATATTTCAGCGCATTTTTTTAATGAAATGTGTCGGGTGTCTAATCTGATATAATGCACTTTGCTGGAGTCAAACAATCTTTAATTGTGACGTCCATTTTATTAACGGGTAAAGTTTGGCTATTTTGTTCCATTTTAATGCAGGACTTACATGTACACCCACCCTGACGGTTGCACGAGTTCCTTTGCGCTATTAGAAAAAAACCCGCGAAACAGACTGTTTCTAATTATGATCAATAATAGACACACTTGCGACGCGATTATAAGTCAGTGAACAAGTAAAGCAGAGAGAAGAGACATCGTTGCAATTATTTATCACTCATGTACTACTTCTAGATGTACAGCATAATTTTCAATGTCTCCAGTCTCATAATGCCTGTCTGCTGTCGGTAATTCTCTGAGGGGTCAATTAATCGGTTCTGTGACTGTTGTTGTTGTACTGCATGTCCGTAACTCGGGCGCTTATTTTTGTTCAAAATGTTTTACTGAATCTCTCGACAGCCACAAAGACTGCGAGACATTGTTCCGACACACCTCGGTTGACCTATACCTGGTCAAAAAATACCGAGGAAAACACGTGGTTTGCAATGTACATACACGTCCACCATGCTGACAGTCCCCGCTCTTCAAATTAATTGGAGCTAGCTCCACATGAATTAAAGCTAGCTCAAATTGATTTTAAGATATATCATATCTTTTTGACCTCCAAATAATTTAGAGCTGGCTCTAATTGAATTAATGCTAGCTCTAATTCATTTCAAGCTAGCTCTATTGCATTTGAGCTCTAAATCATAGCTAGCTCAGGAAAGTAGATAAAACACTGTATTTGACTGTTTATTTGATAATAAATGCTATTATGGTTTACTGGTAAATCCCCTATTGTTGAACTTGTGTCACATGTTCCTCCCTCCACAAGGCACCGACGCCCTTCCCCCCAAAACTGCACACATACATGTTTACCTGCATACATTATGCTGAGATGGAAATAACTCTGTTACCGAGCATTGTTGACCTCAGTCTATTCGGTCAAATATTACAAATCCATAAATTATTGTATGTGTGCACCCAATGCTAGTATTCAATTTACATTCGTAAATCGGTATGTGTATCGTCATAACCAGCACAACATTTCAACATGCATGTCGGTGCAGGTGATTTGGGTCTACACTGTTTCATACATAAAAGACACGGCTGTATATGATTTGCTTGGGTATGAGAATTTTACTAAACCTGCCTGATATTAAAGTGACAGCAATAATCTGAGACAAATGTAAGGCTGGTATGTCTGTCGCTGTGGCATATGGCATTCGTTCCAATTTTCCATGTTGTCTGTCCAAATTACGTTTCAGGCTGGCCATGAAATAACCGCTAATATTACCTGGCTGAACAATTGTTTGAGATATATTCTCTTATGTAATTGATGTGAAATGTTGGCACAAACTTCAGAGCAAACATAGTCTCCATGATTCTGCATTTGCTCTGAAAAAAATTATCACTTTTAATGTGATTTTCGGAAAGCATTGCAAACTTTCTAAATATTTTGTAAATTACGTCAAAAGTTGGCACAAAATTCAGAGCAAATGCAGAATTATTCTGCATTTGCTCTGAATTTTTTACCAACTTTTAATGTGATTTTCGGAAAGCATTGCAAACTTTCTAAATATTTTGTAAATTACGTTAAAAGTTGGCACAACAGTAGAACAAATGCAGTTGCCGAATCATTCTGCAGTTGCTCTGATTCTTTTACCAACTTTTTAATGTCGTTTTTGGAAAGCATATTGCAAATTTTCTAAATATTTCTTGCAATACTGCTGCAAGTTACATGAACAGGTTCATTTGATACAAATATATGACACTGTAGGGCATTTATATTATTGTAAACAGTCGTCTTAATTTTCAGTTTTAAATGTTTGTCTTCTTGCCGCTCAATATATGTCAAACATATTGGATAGTTTAAATTATGAAGGAACAGTGTCAAGTTATAATTTATAACAAAGCATTCTTCAAATATGTGTCAGAATATCATAATTTGATTAGCTTAAAGGCATTTCTTCTGTCTAGTGTTTAATGCCACAAGTGTTTATTGCCGTTCTCCTGTTTACTTAAATTTCATGTTATATTTCAGTTGTTGCTTTGTTTCAAATAATCCATTTTGTCATTTAATCTGATCTTTAGTTAAATTAGTCATTCATTCGTATTGCTCACCCACTTCACACATTAAAAGTACTTCTACATGGTGTGTATACTAGCAATAACCCATGCACATCTGACCTTGGTAAATAAAGTCATGGTCACCATATGTGAAAAGAATTGCAATTTCAAAGCTGTAGCCGTCTGAGTGGTACATTGGAACTTCTCTAAACTGGCGCCCGTTTCACTAAACTTTGTACGACTAAAATGTTTGTAAGTGCAAATTTAGGATAGTCTTGGAAATTTCAATTGATGGATTTACATTTATTGAGCATAGGCTGCATATGCAGCCTATGCTCAATACATGTAAATCCAATAATTGTTTACAAGAAAACAGTGTTAATGTTAAATTTACAGACTATCATAAGTTTGCACTTACGAACATTTTAGTCGTACAAAGTTTAGTGACACGGCCCCCTGGTTCCCATGGTGTCTGGTTTAGATAGGCTCCATTGTATTTTGCAATCATGAACATTGAACACAATATTGCCTGGAGGTCTGGTTTATAGACGTTCTGCTGTACTGGTGGTGTTTCTCTCGCTGCATGGCTGTTTCTGATAATAGATACAGTGGAACCAATCTAAACAAACTGGATACCCAGGATACCTTTGCTTGGATTAACCCAAATATTCCAGCTGTCGTACAGGGTGACTTACAAGTCAAACACATTTAAAAATTCACTTATTTGAGCTGCAAAAAGCAAACTTTTTGCAGCTCAATTAAGTAAAATTTCAACTTTATTGAAGTATTTTTACTATTGAATTTAAAAAAATTCACATTGGTGCGAGTATTTTGTACTCTCACTTTTGATAATCAGTGCATATTCTGCTAAAATAAGTGCGTAAAATACGCCAATACGCACCTGATCTGGAGTTGTGAATTATGATAAATGCAATGTTATTCCTCGCACATCTAAAAGATGATTGATTGCTGATTCGTTTCAGGTACAAGCCTGTTCTTCCCTAATGACGACGATGCGGACTATCCCGCTGATATTAAGGGAGAGCTGGCGGTGCCGACAACGACGATGCCGTACAACTGTATGGCTGACGACAGCGCGGACATCAAGGTCTGCGTGGTGTGTGGGGAGCGAGCGAGCGGGTTCTACTTCGGCGCACTCGTGTGCCTACCATGTAAAGTAAGTGGTAGTTAACTATCTCGCAGATAAGGTGCGTAACTTGATCAACTTTGGGGAGACCTTCGTTATTTCTTCGCCAAAATTGGCAAGTTGGGAGTGCTTTAGAATCGTCTCGATGAGACGATTCTAAAGCAATCCCAACTTGCCATTTTTTGTGAAGAAATAAGAAAAATACCCGAAAAAATTGGTCCAATTACGCACTGGAGCTCTGCCTCTCATCCCTGTAGCCGATTTCAACAAAATTGCTAAGCTTACCTATCTAGCTGAGTATACTTTGACGGAGTAATCATTTATTTTTCCCGAAATGCATTATTACATGCATAGAACTATTAACAACTGCATATATAAAAGATGATTAAAGGTATGCAGAAAGATAGCTTGTCGTTGTTTACACATCAATTTCACATCATTTTAATTTTTATTAAACAATTTTTCTTTGATTTAAATGTGGCCCATTTAATTTGGTCTAAATGAACTGCTTTGGTTTATAATCGCGACTTCAGTTTGTTCAAACCAAATTAATTTTGGTCAAGCTTAAACCAGCGAAAACAGGTTTTCTAATTAAAAATATTAAAGACTGTGCAAACACCATGGCATTCATTGAAAGAAACGGTAGACGTTTAAATAGTTGTGAGCCGGGTATTTAAACTCAAATATTGTCATCACCTAGGCCAACATTAAAAATATATTTGTTTCCCCTCCCACTACCCGGGTCATATAGGTGTGGGTAGGTCGGTAGGGAAAATATATTTTTTTATTCTAAATAATATTCTATTTTATGTGATTTTTTGTGATAATTACACCTTATGCCATTTCTATTTGCCCAGACTCTGTATTATTAATGGTTACAGATGGAGTCTATGTATTATCACGAGCAAATATACTGACCAATTTGGTCATGAGTGTGTAATTGAAAAGAAATAAAATATTTTCCTTACCCAACGACCCAACATTTATTTTCTTTCTGATAATTTTGGTGGTTAGGTAGCGGGAGGGGAAACAATTAAAATATTATGTTTGGCCTTACAAACAAAACAAACTATATTCATTCTATGCAGAGATATTTAGAAAACAGTAGGCTGAAGCGGGTCTCTATAGCTGACGTCATTTGACATTGAGTATATACTGTAAATGTAAAACACAATTTACCAGTGTGTGTTCTTATCACACTAACTATGTGTAATGTTGAAACATGAAATACATTAACATAACTTCAATATCAATAAGCAAACACAATGCTTTGTTATGCAAAGATTATCTCGAAATTTCGTCAATAATTTATTTGAATTCATTGTAAAATCACGGAAATGGAGTGCCTCGTGGCTTATATATTTGCCAAACGGGTATTGAATGTGTGCATGGTTTAATTTAACCCTTTCACCCCTAAGTAACTGGAATGGAATTTGATATGTTAATTTTGCAACCAATCAATCCAATGGTCACAAAATGATTTTTCAGACTAGTCAATTTATGAAAAAGGTCTGTTTTTGTTCTCAAAAATATAAATATTACATGTACATGCAAAAAATGCAGATCCTCGTTATGAGCCTGCTCATCTGGATCTACACTGTTTGCCAATACCACTATACAGGCCTGTGGTGTTGAAAGGGTTAAAGCGACTGTGTCTCAGATGATGTTTCAGATACCAAGTATCATGCACATTAAATGACATATGGTAAAGATTCTAATAGACGCCCATGCTCTAATAGACGCCCACCCCTCACTTTTTACGTTGAAAATTACACATTTTTTTGGGAGTAAAATACGCATTGAATTTGAAATCTGAGGGTATAATTCTTTAGAGACACAACTTATCGGGAGCTCTGCTCTTGTGCATGTCCGGTATGCACATTTTGAAATGCTTTGTTTTCTATTTTATTTTTTTCATTGTCTTTATATGTCACCACTCATTTTAACCGTCTTGTTGCGGTTCAAATGATGATATATTTTTTAAGGGGAATTCAGCTAAATGTTGACATTTTTCTGTGCGTGATATATTTCAATACTACACACCTGCAAAAAGTGCAGATTCAGACGAGCTGGCTCGTCGTGACGAGCCATCTCATCAGGATCTGCACTTTTTTCAAGTAATTTTCATATTTTTGATCTCAAAACCATCCCATTTTCATAAATGGACTAGTCTGAAAATCATTTTGTGATGATTGGATTGCTTGCAAACTTAACATATCAAAATCCATTCCAGAGTGAGTTACTTTAGGGTGAAAGGGTTAAAGTTGCATGGCACCAGGCCAGGACACGTCTTTCAGTGCTGAACAGTTTCCTTGTAATTTTAGTGCTGAATATCAGTGCTCCAGATCATTTTTGTGTAAATTATGTAAAGAGTAGTATACCCTCATATTTAAAATTCAATGCGTATTTTACTTTTACAAATTTACAATGATCGTCTTCCTTATTAAATAGGAACAAATATAAATACAAAAATAAAACAAATTAAGTTGTTTTGAGTCCAGTACAGAAAATATTTATAACCACGGGACTTTACATGTTTGTTACAAACGGTATGATACATATCAGGCTACAGTTCTGGGCTATCAGATCAGGAGCTAGACTGGTCACATATGCCATAAGCCCCATTTCTCCAGTTATAAGCTCATGATATGGACATGATATTGGGAATAAATTCCAGCCATTTTGAGACATAAGGAATGTGAGAGTACAAGTGTCATGTCCTGGTTGAGACATTCTTGTATGTTAACTCTTTGACCCCTAAGTAACTGGAATGCATTTTGATATGTTAATTTTCCAACCAATCCAATTGTCACAAAATGGTTTTCAGACTAGTCCATTTATGAAAAGGGTTTGTTTTTTGCTATGAAAAATATGAAATCTACATCTGGATCTACATTTTTTGCCAACACCGCTATACAGGGGGCCGTTTCACTAAACTTCTTACGACTAAAATGTTCGTAAGCGCAAATTTAGAATCATCTGCAAATTTTAATTGATGGATTTACATTTATTGAGCATAGGCTGCATATGCAGCCTATGCTCAATAAATGTAAATCCAACAATTATTTACAAGAAAACAGTGTTAATGTGAAATTTATCTGGATCTACATTTTTTGCCAACACCGCTATACAGGGGGCCGTTTCACTAAACTTCTTAAGACTAAAATGTTCGTAAGCGCAAATTTAGAATCGTCTGCAAATTTGAATTGATGGATTTACATTTATTGAGCATAGGCTGCATATGCAGCCTATGCTCAATACATGTAAATCCAACAATTATTTACAAGAAAACAGTGTTAATGTGAAATTTACAGACTATCATAATTTTGCACTTACGAACATTTTAGTCGTAGGAAGTTTAGTGAAACGGGCAGTCAAAATTAGGGTATCTTGTCCAAAATTGTTAAGTAATAGTAATAATTGTAGTAATAATGTGGACCGCCTGACTATGGACGGCTGTAGTGTAGAGGGCGGGGACAACCCTGGTCTGTGGTGTTGAAAGGCGGAACCAAAAATTATCATTGCTGTTGGAAATGATTCTCAACTGCTGCCAAACCATGTTTTTGTTGAGAAAACTGGAAATTAAAAAATAAACAGCCGACGACAAAATTTAATTGAGCAGTGTTAGGGTTAATAAAGATTTGAGTAACATCGATATGGCAAAGTGAAATAAAGCTGTGAATAATACAATATAGTGTGTTAAAATGCTGAATTAAATTTTAATAATACTTTATAAAGTGTTGCCAAACCATGTTTTTATTTAGAAAGAAGACACAATGTAAAATAACAGCAGATGATAAATATTCGGTTCCCATCTTTTAAGAGTCACTTAGTTATATATATAAATATGAGCATTTAGTGCTTGATGTAAACATTTTATGCACATCTATCATTGTCGCGCCTGCTTGCGGACAGTGCGATATAGTTGGCACATTGGCGTACGTCCGTCCGTACGTACGTGCGTCTGAGTTAGAGTTTTTGGTTAAAGTTTTTGGTATACATGTACTATCAAAGCCTCGGCGGGCTTGATCTTTGTTATGAAACCTGATGGTGTCAAGATGTGCGCAAATAAATTATTATTAGTTTTATTATGTACCACAAAATATATTCTAGGGTTCATATAGCTGTCACTCTGTCGATCTGTTTGTCTGCTTGTGCGTGTATCGGAGATTTATGTTAACCCTTACACCACTATCTTAATTTTTTGTCGTTTGCTGTTTATTTTCTATTTTCCATTTTTATCATCAAAAACATGCTTTGACAGTACTTCAGAATCATTTCCATTGGAAATGATTCTGAAGTGCTGTCGAACCACGTTTTTATTGAGAAATAAGGCAAGATATAAAAGCAACAGCAGACGACAATTGTTGTGAGTAGCTGTGTAAGGGTTAATGTTTTTGGCTACCTACAATCTATGTTGCCGTAAGTTGGATTGGATTATTTGTCATCATCTGTATGTTCAAATGGAGAAACTTTTGTTATAATTAAAGCGAGAGGTACATTTTTATGAAAATGTGTGCGGGTTAGAAAAAGTAGCAATTCCATTAAATCTATTACAAGAATTAAAACTAAAATGGCATAACTGGTGTAACAGTGGCACCTATCGAGAGCTCCAAATAAGCTGCGTATTTGCGTAAATACCCAATTAAAATTGCCGAAAAACCAAATTGAAATCCGACGTAGCGAGTATCAAATATCAACAACAATTTTGTGGTACATGTACCTTTATCATGCTTCAGAAAACAATAAACAGACCACAAATATAGCATACTTTTCTTATTTTTCATGAAAACACATCTTGGTATTTCATTAGAATTGTCTCCAAGGAGACAATTCTAATGAAATGCCAAGACATGTTTTCATTTCGAAGCAAACTAATAAAAATAAATTCAATAATTGCTGTCTGTTGATGTGTACACAGTAGTGTGATTTTATTTTACCCAATTAACATTTTGAAATACCCAATTGCTTGAGAAATGATGGAGTGAAAATACTCTTACTAATTCCTTATCTGGAGCCCTGCCTATCTATACTGGACACCCTGTGAAAATAATGTAAATTAATGCTTTGATTTAACGACGTCACTGGGTCGATGACCTTGCATGTCGGGACCGACTATTTCAGTCCCCATCCGATAGGACTAGGCTAGCGCGAAGTTGTCTTGCTCAAGGACATGCTGAATCGACCATTTACAGCGGTCGAGGTGGGATACGAACCCGAGGTCCGCAGTCCCGACTCTACCTACTGAGCTAATCCCGCCACTGTGAGGTCCCCAGGGTGTCTGGTTTGGAGAGGTTCCACTGTAATTGAATATTATGGTATCATATGTTTGTTTCAAAACACTGGTTGTTTTTATGCTTTGCAATCATGAACAGCCATTATACCAACAAAATTAAATGACGGTGACAAATATCAAAAGTAAACACATTACCATACCCTGGCTTGTTTAGTCTAGAGAGCAGGTGGTCACCCCATGTGACATTTTGGATAAGGTACACACCAAATTTGGTAGAAAATCGATCGATTCGAGGAAAGAAAATGTCAATTTCTCAGCTTATACGCAATTGATTTGATCAAATAAACCATACCTGCCAATACGAGCACCTTTCCTGGTTGTAATCCGCATTATGCTAAACATTATAGTTTTACCAAACTTTCTGAATCTTTATTTGTGTGAACCTTATCCACGCTTTTAAGACTCGGAGTGAGGAGGGGGAAAACAAAGTTCCCGGATGTTTGGGACAACTATGTTTAGCGTAATGCGGGTTAGAACCGGGAAAATGGCGTACTGTGCGCTTTATTTCATCAAAGTCAGTTGTGTACAAGTTGAGAAATTGACATTTTCTTATCTCGAATAGAGCGATTTTCCTCTAAATTCCGTGTGTACCTTATTCAAAAAGTCACGTGGGATGACCACCCTATCTATGGTAGGTTGTTGAAGGTTCACAATTTGGAAGAAGAAAAAATCAGACATGCGGCATTATTTATTGGACCACCCTGTAGTAATGTTCTCATGATATTACCTGTGTTATACAACGTAAGGGTGTGTCATTTGTTGGCAGAAGTTGACAATTTATGGCCGTTAATTTATAACAATTGCAATACACCTGTAAAAGTAATAACATGTCTCGCAACGCAGTGCGACCTCTTCAAACGGGACATCATGGGAAGTCCCCAAGGTTTCCACTTTACATGATTGTGTTCTCTGAGCATACAAACATCATGTAACATTGGCCCTATCAACACTACATACCTCTATAGTGTTGTTTGCAAACTGTGTAGATCCGGATGAGCCGGTGTCGCAGAATATTCTCCAGGGGGGGAAATATTCGCCGAATATTTTCCCCTCCACACAAATATTCTCCCCCCCCACCTCCATTCATTGTAGGAGAGGGGGTGGTGGGGGGGGGGATAATATTCGGCGAATAATTTGCCCCCCCCCTCCCAGGGTGGGGAAATATTCGCTGAATATTTTCCCCTCCACACAAATATTCTCCCCCCCCCCCACCTCCATTCATTGTAAAATCGGGTGGGGGATAATATTCGGCGAATATTTTGCCCCCCGTCGCCCAGTCAGCCAAACCCTTTGTGATATGAGTGTGATGTAGATGAGAGGTGGGGGGATAATATTCGGCAAATATTTTGCCCCCCCCCCCCCCCCCACCCCCCCCCCACCCCCGGTCAGCCAAACCGTCTGTGATATGAGTGATGTAGAGGAGAGGGTGGGGGGGATAAAATTCGGCAAATATTTTGCCCCCCGTCGCCCAGTCAGCCAAACCCTCTGTGATATGAGTGTGATGTGATGAGAGGTGGGGGGGGGGATAAAATTTGGCGATTATTTTACCCCCCGCCCCCCGGTCAGCCAAACCGTCTGTGATATGAGTGTGATGTAGAGGAGAGGGTGGGGGGATAATATTCAGCGAATAATTTGCCCCCCCGCCCCCCAGTCAGCCAAACCCTCTATGATATAAGTGTGATGTAGAGGAGAGGGGGGGAGGATAATATTCGGCGAATATTTTGCCCTCCGTCGCCCAATCAGCCAAAACCTCTGTGATATGAGTGTGATGTAGATGAGAGTTGGGGGGGGGGGGCAAATTATTCGCCGAATATTATCCCCCCCACCTCTCCTCTACACAACACTCATATCACAGAGGGTTTGGCTGGACTGGGGGCGGGGGGCAAATTATTGCGAATATTATCCCCCCCCCACCTCTCTCTACATCACACTCGTATCACAGAGGGTTTGGCTGACTGAGCGACGGGGGGCAAAATATTCGCCAAATATTAACCCCCCCACCACCTCTCTCTACACAACACTCATATCACAGAGGGGTTTGGCTGACTGGGGGGCGGGTGGCAAATTATTCGCCGAATATTATCCCCCCCCACCTCTCCTCTACACAACACTCATATCACAGAGGGTTTGGCTGACTGGGGGGCGGGGGGGAAATTATTCGCCGAATATTATCCCCCCACCCTCTCCTCTACATCACACTCGTATCACAGACGGTTTGGCTGATTTGGGGGCGGGGGGCAAATTATTCGCCGAATATTATCCCCCCCCACCTCTCCTCTACATCACACTCATATCAGAGAGGGTTTGGCTGACTGGGCGACGGGGGGCAAAAATATTCGCGAATATTATCCCCCCCCCCCCTCTCCTCTACATCACACTCATATCACAGAGGGTTTGGCGGAGGGCAAATTATTCACCGAATATTATACCCCCCCCCCCACAGTAACAGTAATAAAAGTCAGGAAAAATGTGGGGGGGGGAATATTCCGGTGGAGGGCAAAATATTCGGCGAACATTCTAACCCCCAGGGGGGAAAATATTTGTAATGAGGGGGAGATTATTCGCCTGGGGGGGAGAATATTCGGCGAACATTCTGCCCCCAGGGGGGGGGGGGGGGAATATTCGTTTACACCGGCTCGTAACGAGCCGTCGCTTGTGACGAGTCGTCTCATCAGGATCTGCACTGTTTTCAAGTAATTTTCATATTTTTGAGAACAAAAACACCTGCTCGTCATAAATAGATTAGTCTGAAAATCATTTTCTAACGATTGGATTTGTCGGAAAATTAACATATCAAAATCCATTCCAGTTACTTAGGGGTGAAAGGGTTAAAGGCACTGTCTCGGATGATGTCTCAAATATTCAGTGTTTCTCGCTTTATGTACAGTTAAATTACCCCGTTTCACTAAAATGTTCGTAAGTGCAAAATTATGATGGTCTGTAAATTTCAATAAATGTAAATCCATCAATTGAAATTTCCAGACGATCCTAAATTTGCACTTTGCAGGTTTAGTGAAACGGGCCCCTGACACCCAGTCAGCAGTGTTCATTCTAGGAGGGGCCATTGGGCCATTAGCCCCTATTTGTCATAAATGGCCCCAAACATAAATAGTGAGGGGCCACGATGGCACATACATTTTATAAATGGCCCAGAATTATGAATCCAAGGGGCCACATTTTAATACCTGAGAAGAATCACATAGAAACAGCAGAAATATAATGATTTTTATCCCGTCAACGCAGTGCCTATGTGCAGTGAAACAAGGTCACAGGTGCCGTGAAGCATATTTGATATCCTGTCAATACGACCTCATCACAATTCATACACGTCATTCGTGTTGGTGACTACTTTTGCCAGTATAGTTCTTGAGTTGACTGAATAGACTGATGGAAATGGAACTGTGTACAGTGTGAGGGTTAAATTTGGCAAATAAAAACGATATCGCCGGAAAATAAGTTCATGCCATTTTCTGGATGCCAAATCAATTTCCATTACGACCCTCAATTTCCAATTGGGTTTACTCTCTACCCATTTCGTACGTCTTTCATACATGACTGACGTCATAATTATAAGTACGTCAATAAGTCTACTACATTTGTATGTCATTTAAAATAAAAATGGTTGCTCCCAGTGTTTCCAGTCGGGTAAGGAAATAAACGAAACAAAATGGTGTTTGTGTTGTTGATTTTGATTCTGGACAGATCGCATTCTTTGCAGAATCTGCCCCAAATGAAAATGGATGGATCTGGTGAATTTTGAGAGTGTAATTTCACATTGTCGGTGACAAAATATAAAGTATCAACAGAACAGTCATCTGATCTGTTGAACCTGCCTGAAGTACACGTTTTAATGGTTAATTCGGGATGCATGGTCGCCATTCTAAATAGGATTTTAAATCGTAAAGCTGCCATCTTGTGTTTTTTTTCATTTCCATGATTCACAAACTATGAAAAGAACAGAAACAAAATTGTTGTAACATTTTAAGATTATGCTGAGTATTTCGATGAGTAAAGTTCCTAAAATCTAAAACAATTATTGATCAATTTACTGTCATGACTGTTGATTAAGGGATTTTACAACCATACTTTATCGAACTATGTTCTGAGCGCCAATGGGTGTTTGATGTAATTCGGTTCTTACTTATCTCGCGTTTAAAGGCTAAATTAACTCAATTAAGTTGATTTAAATGCTGTTTTATCATGTTGACGGGATAAATAGAATAGTAGGTTAGTGCCGTGAATGGGAAAAAATATCTGGCTCGGTACGGAAACAAGATGAGCTCGGCAAGCCTCGCCCATCCAGTTTCCTAAGCCTCACCAGATATGTTTTCCCATTCACGACACTAACCTACTATTCTCTATATAACATGATTTATAATTTGAAACATAAAATGGTATTTTCATTGTATTATAAAGATCTGGCATAAATGAGGTGTACATGTATATACACATAAGAATTACAACAATATAGATAATATTCCGGCAAATAATACCCATATTTTTTTATAGCTTTTTTGAGTTTGGGGTGGCCCCCGTTTAACTCTGCATGCTAGGGGCGAAAATATCCACCAAACAAATAAGGACTATATGTTTTATTTCTCTCTGTAAATATGTCTTGGAATTTCATTAGAATTGAGTCCTCAGGACTCCAATTCTAATGAAATTCCAAGACGTATTTATGATATTTACAAGGAGAAATAAAAGAAAATATGATGAATTTTTGTCCGCTACTTTTGAACTATTTATAGCCCACAAGTTTCCCAGCATGCAAAGAGTTAAAATATGAATGGGCCAGTGGCCTGAAAATGCTGGAAACCTTCACACACAGATATTGAACCCAGCAGTGCCTTTCTTTACTTTACTTTTGCACATGTGAATCTTTCACAATTGGTTGTGAAATTAACATCTTCAGTTTATTAGATATGAAGCGTCTATATTATTGGCATTATAACATTGCAAACCGATACAGTATCAATATTAAACATCCATTAACTATAAACCGACCTATTTACAATGTAGATATTTTGGGGTGCTCCTTGATGACCTTTTTAGTATATGGTTAACCCTTTCAATACCACATGCCTGTATAGTGAGTGGTATTGGCAAACAGTGTAGATACAGATGAGTCGGCTCATCAGGATCTGCACTTTTTGCAAGTAATTTTCATAATTTGGAGAACTTAAACACCCCCTTTTTCATAAATTGACTATTCTGAAAATCATTTTGTGACGGTTGGATTGGTTTCAAAATTAACATATCAAATTGCGTTCCAGTTACGTAGGGGTGAAAGGGTTAAACTGTTAATCTCTGTTTCTAATATCTTTAGAATTGCAGTGAATGAAGTTGTGTCAGTTGTACAAGGAACGGAAAGAATAGTAACAATTTCCATTTTTGCCCATTTTGTGATTGTTATTCAGGCCTAGTTGCAAAAACATAATATTGTTTTTCTGCAACTTAGAATATGTTTTTTCCCCCAATTACCGGTGCTGATCCCGTCGGGGTTGTGTGAGGCGCACACCCCCTCTAAATTGGTTGAGTTTAGATTTTAACCCATTTTTTATGTGGAAAGATCTGATTATTTCCTTATTTTTCTCTCAAAGTGTATGTTGTTACCACTCAGTAGAACCGTCTCGTCGAGACGGTTCAACTGAGTGGTAGCAACACATACTTTTGATGAGAAATAAGAAAAAATGCAGAAAATAATCTGAATTTTATGAAAGTTCATGATCATATGTGTCTCATTTGAAATCCATGCCCCTCGTGAGATAAATCATGGATCCGCCACTGAATTATATATAACGTACAAATTTGCGAAAATTAAAACCAACTAAACGGATAATGTAAAAAGTTTAAAACAATACATAGAAGTATGAATTAAAAATGTCAAATATTTTGTTAGTTTATAATCCAATCTCTACAGCTAGATTTCAGAGTAAATTTCTATTTATTTATTTTACACTTCAATCTGAACCTGCCGCCATTTTGGATTTGAGTCGCCCCCTTTTTGGATTTGAGTCGTGTTGACCGGCTTGACAGAAAACATGGGCTCATATAACATGTCAAGCAGCAGCTGACCAATCAAAACACAGGAAATTTATCTTCGGTATAACAACAATAGATCGTGAATATCTGAGTTGATGTACACGCAGGGATATAGCACCATTGGCTGGCCTAGCTTACTGACAGATCCAGAAGTAGCTGGTATTTTGGAAGGATATTATATTCATGGCTGATAACAATAGGGCAAACATAAAACGTGAATGTCACTCGTCAGCCGAACATGAGATATGTCACATGGAACAGAATTATTGCATGTTGATTACCATAACTTATTGGTATGTTATGTTGTTGGTATTGACACATTGCATCAGTTACTCCAAAAAAAAAGTATATTATTTTCGTTTCTATCCAAAAGTATATGTTGTGACCTCTCATTAGAACCGTCTCGTTGAGACGGTTCTAATGAGTGGTCGCAACATATATTTTTGCGGAGAAATAAAAAACATGCAAAAAATATGTACAATTGTAAGAATTTAATTGTTGTACTAATCTGACTGCGGTTTTGCCTGGCGAGCGACCAATCCTTCAGAAATGAGATGTATACAGCACATATTTCTCATGCAGTAGCTGAAGCACCTGATTATCTGTTTGTCGTCATTTCAAAATGCCTATCCATGTTGTCTTGATCAAAGAAAACAGTTTTGTGATTTTCGCTCGGGCATATCTAGCCAGCACACCGCAGCTGTGAGTCTAATTATCTCTGTAGTAATGGTTTGATTTAAGAATAATTTCAAGTTTACTGACTAATAATACCTATTAATCAAGTATTTAACGATTTGTACACTCTGATCCAGAAATGATTTGCATTAAAACCTAGTAGATTGGTTTCTGATGTTAATATAGCTTTTTTCCCGGTGTACGGTTCATTTTCAGATCAAATATTGTCAATCAAACAGCCAATATTAGATATTGTTTGTTTGTATTCAACGCCATTTATCACCGAGTTTGAAACAAGAAGATTTGATTTTCTGATGCAGATAACACTTAGGTAAACAACAACGCATGATAATGGTGATTTCGGGACTGTTGATAAGATAATTATTATACAACAACGACACACAAAGCCCAATAAGTTGTCTGAAGGTTTTGTCTGAAAGCCACCTGAGAATGATATAATCTTGTCTTGTGTATGGATGTAGATGTATAAATCTCGTGTTCCAAACATGTTTTTGAAAAATGTTTTAACCCTTAGACCGCTACACACAACACTTGTCGTCGGCTATTGCTTTTATATCTTGCCTTATTTCTCAATAAAACATGGTTTGACAGCACTTCAGAATCATTTCCAAATTCTAAAGTGCTGTCAAAGCATGTTTTTGATGATACAAATGGAAAATAGAAAATAAACAGCAGACGACAGCCACATGTTATGCAAATGGTGCCGATCCAGATCAGTCCGCTTGTAATGAGCCCACTCACTCAATTTACACTCGCTGTTATTTTTTTTAGAAATTGAATGCATTGTCTGTGACCTTGACCTTGGGATAGCAGGGCAGTAAGGGTTATTAGCTTGGTCATACCATACTACATGTATAGGACTATCCGAGGAATGCATACATGTGTGAAATATCAAGAAGTTCCACGAAACGAAACACTTGGAAATTATAAGACATGTACACCCACTTTTAACCCTTAGAACGCAGCGTCGCTATCTTAATCTTTGTTTATTTTCCATTTTTATCTTCAAAAACATGCTTTGACAGCACTTTAGAATAATTTACAACATGCGTTGACAGCACTTTAGAATTATTTCTATTGGAAATGATTCTGAAGTGCTGTCAAACCATGTTTTTTTTAAACAATAAGGCAAGATATAAAAGCAACAGCAGACAACAATTGTTGTGTGTAGCGGTCTAAGGGTTAAGATTTTAGAGAACACTACCATCTGTGACCTTGACCTTGGGACTAGTGGTGGTCCCAGGGTCATGTATTTGTCACAGCTTGACACAGGACCATCAGAGGAATGAATAGTGTGTGGATAAATATGCTTATCTAAAGACTGGACAAAAACATAATGTTTTCCGTATTGTGTGGGCGTGGCAGAGTCTCTGTTTAACACTTTGCATGCTGGGAAATTTGTGGGCTATACATAGTTCAAAAATAGCAGATGACGATTCATTATATTTTCTTTTATTTCTCTTTATAAATGTCATGAATATGTCTTGGAATTTCATTAGAATTGTGTCCGGAGGACACAATTCTAATGAAATTTCAAGACATATTTACAGAGAGAAATAAAACATATACTCCTAATTCGTTTGGCGGATATTTTCGCTGCTAGCATGCAAAGAGTTAATTATCTTTTTGCCAGCCATAAACCGTTTTCAAACAGGCTGGGGAATATATATGTGGCTGTGACTAGAGAAATGGGGCTTAGGGGATTTATGAGCACACACACCTGTAGCCTGATACGATCTAAACTGCTTGTTAGAAGCACGACGGGTGTTTCATTGCTAGTAATGGCGAACTGATGAGTGGTTTATTCACGGAATGGCGAACAGTGCAGATCCTGATCAGACTGTGCGGATGCACAGGCTGATCTGGATCTACACTGGTCGCAAAACCCATGAGCCCCATTTCTCCAGTTACAGACACATATGGCATGATGAATAGATCAGGTCAAATATTGAAAATCAATCCTCAGCTAAAGTGCATTTAATTGCGTAACGCGCTATTTTTAAACATCACAACAATAGCCTCTCTATTCCAGCCATTCTGTTAATTATACTATATGTGAGCAAAACTGTAATCTATGAAATTCAAATTAACCAGAAAATGATAATTAATGAGACCCAGCCCTTCCTTATTCTTCTGAAGGCACAAGTTTATTCAAATGAAAATAGATGTTTTGTGTACATAGTCAGTCAGCAGGGCTCCAGATAAGGAATTAGTAATTGAGTATTGTTACTCCATCATTTCTGAAGCAATTGGGTATTTAAACATTTTAATTGGGTAAAATTAATCACACTGCTGTTTACACATCAACAGACAGCAATTATTGAATAGTTTGTTTCGAAATGAAAACATATCTTGGCATTTCATTAGAATTGTCTCCTTGGAGACAATTGTAATGAAATACCAAGATGTGTTTTCATGGAAAAATAAGAAAAAATTGTTATATTCGTGCTATGTGTATTGTTTTCTGCAGGTACCACAATTATTCTCATTGCTTTTTGATACTCACTACTTCTGATTTCAATTGGGTTTTTGGCAATTTTAATTGGTTATTTACGCAAATACGCAGCTTATCTGGAGCCCTGTGTACATATCTACATCATTTCTAGCATATCGATGATATGGTCATACGTATTTTCTTACCAAGTGATCACAGCACAGTTTCATCAATTCATAATTCCCTGAATCTATTATAACCCTTAGACTGCTACACACAATAATTGTCATCTGCTCTTGCTGTTTTATCTTGCCTTATTTCTCAATAAAAACATGGTTTGACGGCACTTCATAATCATTTCAAATGGAAATGATTCTAAAGTGCTGTCAAAGCATGTTGTAAATTCTTCTAAAGTGCTGTCAAAGAATTTTGTAAATTATTCTAAAGTGCTGTCAAAGCATGTTTTTGATGATAAAAATAGAAAATAAACAGCAGACGACAAAGAATTAAGATAACAGTGTAAGGGTTAAGTCTTGTTTTCTCGTGTAGTTCCGGCCACCCAATACTAACTTGCAAATTACGTCACAAATGTCAGTATGGTGTATAATATACAATAATGGTATTATTTTCTCAAACCATTAGTGAAATGTAGATCTATCATCAATTATTTTTGCTATTGGTGTTGGCATCTACGGAAGCCCATTAGGGCCACTTCACTTTTTTTTTATCTTTTCTTGAATTTTCGAGATCTTTTATCTTTTCTTGAATTTTCAAGATCTTTTCTTGAAAATTCAAGAAAAGATCTTGAAAATTCAAGAAAAGAACTTTAAAATTGAAGAAAACATCTTGTTTTCAAGATGTTTTCTTGAATTTTCAAGATCTTTTCTTGAAAATTCAAGAAAAGAACTTTAAAATTGAAGAAAACATCTTGAATAAATATTAAAAAAAAGTGAAGTGGCCCTAATGGGCTTCCGTAGGTATGACAGTTCTCAAACATTGTCAAATGCTTCCTCTGCATAATAAATAGAACGTTTATACTTTATTCAATTGGAAATACATGCGCATTGTATAATTATATGTGTATACATTGTAAACCAAATTCTCTTGCTGTCCAAAATATTTCAAAATAAACTCTAGAGGCTTTGGCGTTTAAAAAAAGAATTACAGCTAATATAAATATAGTCCAGGGCTCCAGATAAGGAATTAGTAATTTAGTAATTTATACTCCCATCATTTCTGAAGCAATTGGGTATTTCAATATTTTAATTGGGTAAAATAAAATCACACTACTGTTTACACATCAACAGACCGCAATTATTGAATAGTTTGCTTCGAAATGAAAACATGTCTTGGCATTTCATTAGAATTGTCTCCTTGGAGACAATTCTAATGAAATACCAAGATGTGTTTTCAGGGAAAATAAGAAAAATATGCTATATTTGTGGTCTGTTTATTGTTTTCTGCAGCATGATAAAGGTACCACAAAATTTGTATTGCTTTTTGATACTCACTACTTCTGATTTCAATTGGGTTTTTGGCAATGGTATTTACACAAATACGCAGCTTATCTGGAGCTCTGGTCCGTTAGTACAGCGCACATTTATATAAATTGAGTATGATTCTGTTATGTTTTCTTTGTTTTAGAATCATTTTAGTGCACATTCAATTAATTCATATGCAATATCTAACAATTTCATAAAAAAACATGAACAATAGATAATCGATGAATTTTCATGATATTTTTTTTCCAAAATCAGGAAAATAATCTAACTATCAAATACAAGAGAAACAATGTCAGCTATGGACACCTTTGATATATACCCCACATACAGACCTCCTAGTGGGCAAACGACATGGAGCCATGTTTCCACAAACCATACCTTAGTTCAGTATAACCAAAGTGTTGATGACCGATTCTAACAGAAAAAGTCACTGAGAATTCTGATCAGGATTTAGCGTTTGCTATTCCATTACGGAATAGCAAATGTTAAATCCTGATCAGAATGTGCAGATGGACCGAATCTTGAGTGAGCATATCTGACCTGAACCCTTTCACCCCTAAATAACTGAAATGGACTGTCCTACATTAATTTTCCAACCAATCCAATGGTCACCAAATGATTTTCAGACTAGACCATTTCTGAATAATTAATCGGTGTTTTTTCTTTCTTAAAAACATTGAAAATTACTTGCAAAAAGTGCAGATCCTGATGAGACGGCTCGTCACGAGCTGGCTCATCTGGATCTACACTGTTTGTGCCAATACCACTATAGAGGGCTGTGGTGTGGATAGGGTTAAGTTGGTCACTAGACTGGCCTAAGTCAGATTTGTTCATAGTTTGACTCGTATTATATCAAGGGAGTTAAACAATTGTGTCCTCATTCTATTGTATTACTACCACCAACAATGGTTAACCCATTTCATGTTGTCTGAAGATATGCCATTTTGTTTGTGGAAAATCCTAAATATTTGCTTTATATGAGCTCAGAAATATATGTCGTGACCACCATTTGAACCGTCTCGTCGAGACGGTTCAAATGAGTGGTCACAACATATACTTCCATTGATAAATAACAAAAATAAAAATATATAAAATATTTAAAAAAAAATCGTACCTGCAAAGGTGTATTCTCCAGGTAATGGGTTAAAAATTGGAACAGTGTAGGAGTTTGTCTGTTATATCACACCTCTGTATGTCACCGATGATCATTCCCCCCCTGAAAAATAAGATAAATGTGGCTATATGACTGGAGAAATGGGGCATTTTTGACCAGTGTAGCTCCTAATCAAATGGCACACTGCAGTAGCCTGATAATGATCTATATACAAATGTAGCTTGTTAGAAGCAAGACGGGTGTTTCATTGACGGAATGGCGGACAGAGTAGATCCTGATCAGACTGCGGTTGCACAGGCTGATCTGGATGTACACTGGTCGCAAAACCCATAAGCCCCATTTCTTCAGTCACAGCGACAAATAATGTCTACAGAAATTTACATAATTTAATTCCGTGTGTACTGTAAGATTTTGTCATCTCCAGATGTCACTTACAAAAGATATTGTAGTTTTTCATGAACGGTTAGGCCAACATTACAATTATATTTGTTTCCCCTCCCGCTACCCGGGTCATATAGATGTGGGTAGGTAGGGAAAATATTTGTTTTTGTTCTAAATAATATTCTGTTTTATGTGAATTTATTTTGTGATAGATAATTACACCTTATACCGTTTCTATTTGCCCAGACTCTGTATTATTAATGGTTACAGATGGGATCTATGTATTATCATGAGCAAATATACTGACCAATTTGGTCATGAGTGGGTAATTGAAAAGAGATAAAATATTTTCCCTACCCAACGACCCAAAATTTATTTTATTTCTGATAATTTTGGTGGTTAGTTAGCGGGAGGGGAAACATTAAAATATTAAAATATTATGTTTGGCCTTATGGAAAATTCTCATATTCAATACAAAAAATAATCTGATGCACTTGCCCAATTATTATGTAACAGTGGATTGCCAAAAATATACAATAAATACTCACATTAGAATAATCACCATCTGAAATGTGTAGCCAACGTAGACCTAGCTCAGCTAGTATGTGACATTATATATATGGAGTGACATTATATAGAGTGACATTATATATATTGGAGTGACATTATATAGGAGTGACATTATATATATGGAGTGACATTATATATATGGAGTGACATATATGGAGTGACATTATATATATGGAGTGACATTATATATATGGATATATGGCCTTGATGTACTGAACCTTTTTCCATGAAACTATTTTTTGTTCATATGTTTGTTACCAGATTATTGCAATCCAATTAATAATATATATAACCCTTTCAACCCTAAATAACCGGAATGGACTGTGATATGTTCATTTTCCGACCAATCCGATCATCACAAAATTATTTTCATACTGGTCCATTTATAAAAAGGGAGTGTTTTTCTAAAAAAAAAAAAAAAAAAATTCTTGCAAAAAGTGCAGATCCTCATGAGACGGCTCGTCACGAGCCGGCTCATTTGGATCTACACTATTTGCAAACATCATAAAAGAGGTTTGTAGTGTTGAAAGGGTTAGTACCGGTAGTTTGTTATTAGGTACTGGTTCTGAGAAAATAGAAAGATTAATTGGGAAAAAAAATACTTTTATCAGAAAATCATGTGTAGCTCTACAAAGAAGGTAAATTTTATCGAATTCACAATCAATGTATTTGTACAATATTTAATCATATCGATATACAAATAAAATCATATACAATGTAATTGGATTGATTTTTAATTTACGAAAAGCTTTATTTAAATCCTAAGTCGCATTATTCACTTGACCTTTGTATGTTATGGAAAGTGTTTTTCTTGACAATATGTCAAACAGCGAAATGAATATTACAGTCAAGCACATGAGATATGCACTTCTGACATAGGAAGTAATAATTTCAATGATTTACATGATTCTGAGCATTTCCATTGGCTATGAGGAGCCACACCCAAACACATGGCAAGAGGCATATTGCAAGAGGTATATGTGATATTTACATACAGTTGAAATTTTGTATCAAATTGAAATGTCAAATTTGAAAAACACAATATTTCAAACAAATAGCCTACATTTCCGTTTGTTCTGACCAACGTGCTTTTAATTGATGATTGGCAACAAATTCAGTCACATAATTCTTCCAATTCTTGCTATTGATCGATGGCTATACAACAAATACTGATAAAGACAACAACTGCTTGTAAAGACAACAACTGCTTGTAAAGACAACAACTGCTTGTAAATACAACAACTGCTTGTAAAGACAACAACTGCTTGTTGCTTGTAAAGACAACAACTGCTTGTAAAGACAACAACTGCTTGTAAAGGCAACAACAACTTGTAAAGGCAACAACAACTTGTAAAGGCAACAACAACTTGTAAAGATAACAACTTGTAAAGGCAACAACACTTGTATAGATAACTTGTAAAGGCAACGACACTTGTAAAGATAACAACAACTTGTAATGGCAACAACTTGTAAAGGCAACAACAACTTGCAAAGGCAACAACTGCTTATAAGGTTAATGTCACCCACGTTAGGTGACATGTTCACATGTTGTAGACAAGTGCCTGGTGTCATGTGATTGGCTGGTTATCTCTTATTGATAGCATAGAGGATGTTCATGCTGTGATCTGCTCAAGAATGATACATACATAAATGTTACTCCAAACCATTTCCGATTTTTGCAGGTATTCCATAATGCTTCTGAAAATTCTATATACCGTAGTGACCACAATTGAACCATTGACCGTTTAAATGACCAATAGTCTCTTTGAGAAATAAGAAGAGAAAACAAATATGTAAACGCAACAACAGCCTGTAAAGTTTTGTTTCACTAATTATTAACGCCCTATAGAAATGAAGCACACCATATTCTTCGATCATGTTCTCACAATTTTGCTATTTACTGGTGTACTGGAAATATCTTTATTTTGTTTATTTCTCCATGAATGTATATGTTTCATCGAGACGGTTCAGATGAGCGGTAACAACATATACTTTCGAGATGAAATAAAGAAAATAGTGATTTTTTTCTCATAAAATTATCATCCAATTATAATTGTATGCCGTGTTTATTGGGTTATGGAAACTTTGTGACATATATACATGTATATGTGTTACAACTACAGTTAAACCTGTGAATAAAGGCCAGCCATGGGAAGAAAAAAATCTGGCCTTTGTTCACAGGTGGTCTTTATTCGCAGGGTCATTTATATAGTAATTGTGCCATTGGGACAACAAAAGTGTGGCCCTTACAGCCAGGTGATTGCTATTCGGAGGTGGTCTTTACCACAGGTTTGACTGTATTCTATGCCACCTGTTGAATAAAATTTCACTTCTAGATACTAGTTTAATTAAGTTAAATAAATAAAATTAGTAATCATTAATTGTAGAAAAACTAGGTCTAGTTACTTTTCAGTAACATTAAAAAGATTTCTTTTCAACAAATCAAGATTTTCTCCCATATGAATTCAGAAACACGATACAAATCTCCCATCAAATTGCCGGTATTTTTTGCTTATTTTTTTGCTTCACATCCTACACCTATCTTGAAACCGTGCCTTTAAACCTTGGAGTACCTAGCTCAACGGGACAATTGCGGCACTGGTCTTGTCCCATCGTGGTCGTATCCGGCTGTGTGTTTACTCTGTGTCTGATAGGTGACAGCTATGACGTTCGAATGGCCATTAATCAATAGGGATAAATTGTTTTCCGATGACGAGACCGTTTTGTCTCTCCGCTCTCTGAGAATCCCATTCAGACTCCATTGATGTGTTTGATTTCTGATCGCAGAGAATAATCTGCAAAAGGTCTTATGATCAATTAGCGCTGGCGTCTATTACCGTAATAACCCTATATATTTGGACAGCATTTATTCTGGGAAACCCATTTATTCTGGGAAACCCATGTACCGGTATGTAGTTTACCACAACAAAAAGTGTCCAATGGTTAGTATGATTGTACTGTATTGGTTTATCACAATAACAGTGTATTTGGATACAATTTGTTCATTACGGTACATCTTATTTTACATTACAAAACGTAGCTGGGGAAACATAACACCACTTTTTTTACTCGTGTACCGTCTGTTGCAGGACGGTGCATTAGTAAAATGTGTGTTATGTTTCCATAACAGGGTGGTGTGCGAGTAAAATGAAGTGTTAGTTTCCATAACAGAACAGTATGTGAGTAACATAAAGTGTTATGTTTCCATAGCAGGACAGTATGTGAGTAAACGAAGTGTTATGTTTCTGTAGCAGGACAGTATGTGAGTAAATGAAGTGTTATATTTCTGTAGCAAGAATGTGTGTGAGTAAAACAAAGTATTATATTTCCATACCAGGTCAGTATGTGAGTAAAACAAAATGTTATGCCTCCGTATTAACAGGTCAGTATGTGAGTAAAACAAAATGTTTTGCCTCCTTAGCAGGTCAGTATGTGAGTAAAAAGATGTGTTCTGTTCCGTAGCAGGTCAGTATGTGTGAGTAAAATAATGTGTTCTGTGTCTGTAGCAAGTCGGTATGTGTGAGTAAAATAATGTCTTCATAGCAGGGCAGTATGGGAGTGATACAAATGTTACGGAACTTGACACAATAGGTGTTTTTGAGTTGTTGAGCCGTATAGGTTCTGATCAGCTAGCACAGGTTTGGAGCCTGGAATGGAAATTAAGTTCTCATTTGAGGCATCAGACATGTTTGCTAAGGTGACCAGCAAACAAGTGTATGCCCTGATTGGACTGTGCAGATGTGCAGGCTGATCTGTGGCTACAATGCTTACAAATTCAATAGAACCATTTTTCCAATGGCATGTATTATGTAATACAAAATGTATAATCATATCCATGGGCAAATATGATTTCATGCTCCTGGTCGATATAGGCTAGCCAGTGAAGATAATGTACATGTATATGTAGCTGTGTCTGGAGAAATGGGGCGTGTTGGTTTTGCAACCAGTCTGATCAGGATCTTCACTGTTCACCATTCCATCAATGAAACACATGTCAAGTGTTATTTGATGACGAGCTACACTGATTATAAATCCCATAAGCTCAATTTTTCCAGTCACAGACATGGGGTTTGTGACCAGTGTACCTTCTGGTGCAGAGTGCAGATCCTAATCAGACTGTGCGGATCTACACTGGTCGCAAAACAAGCCCCATTTCTGTGGTCACAGCCACATTTAGGGTCTACGGTATGGTACATATCATTGGCGGATGGATATTACCCAATATCCAGCGGTCAATATCACAGTGTTATTGCTGACATTAGCGTGCCTATTACATGGCTATATATGGTCGATTTGTGTCTATTTTGGTATCGTAATCACCTGTGATACCGTGTACAGATAGGTCATTATAAGGTGGTGTCCTGCTACGTCAGGTATGTGGGCTACGGTTTGCTGCAATCCCCTTTTCATGTCCACAGTGTATCACCAGTTTTATTTTCGAACAAACCAGACATATCTTCCATAAATGACTTTGAAATTTTGCAAAAAGAAATTCTAAAATTGTGTCACGTTAGTGTCCTGTTGGGATTCCTACATACAAAGTTAAATTTGTACAACAGTTTTTGTTCTTGTATTGTATTCACGGCCGTAGACACCACCACGACAGGACAGCCACGGCAAACGGTGGCACTCTTTGGGGCCGTTTGTTTCCTTTACTTGCTATTGTTGTTGTATGCTGACCAATATTCTACCAATGATAGCCTCTCTAATGTTACAAGTACTTTAACTCTTTGCATGTTAGCAGTGAAAATATCCGCCAAACGAATTAAGAGTATATGTTCTATTTCTCTCTGTAAATATGTCATGAAATTTCATTTGAATCGAGTCCTCCGGACTCAATTCTAATGAAATTCCAAAAGACATATTCATGATATTTATGGGGAGAAATACAAGAAAATATGATGATTTTTTTTCTGCTATTTTTGAACTATTTATAGTTCACAAGTTTCCCAGCATGCAACGAGTTAATACTGAACATCTTGGTATATGTTGTTTTACTGAGAGAGTCTGCAAACACACAGGGTAATGCGTCGCAAAGACACCCCAGTGGATTATATAACAATCTTACATGTTGTCGATCACGAGACATTTTCGTAGTGTTTACAAAACGTATACAAGCCACTGCCAAACTTATTTCACCAGCATGTTCAGCATTACATCACAAAATTCATTGGCTATATCAGGTACAAATAAAATAGAACATGTAAAATGAAACAATTGAAACAAATCTTGTCTTGGCAATTTTTTTTAAATCGCCAACATGTTTTACTCTTGAGCAAAATTACTCAATTCTCTGTTGGCAAATCATAGCATTTTTTTGTAAAAATCGGTGATGTGTGTTAGGCACTGGATTCGTTTATGGATTCCCCATATTACATCTTATCTGGAACTCTGTGTTTTATAGCATTTCAAAATGAGATTTATGTTACTAAATCATGGTGTTGTGGTTAAATGGGCTCCAGGCTGATTTAAGGGACTTTACAACATGTGCGACCAGTGTAGTCCCAGATCAGCTTGCGCATTTGACGCAGTCTGATGAGGGCCTACACTGTTTGCCATTGAGTCAGTGAAGTGGTGTTACAATAGTCAGCAAAACTATTATCTCCTAAGGCCATTTTTTTTTTATTTGTTGGTTTACGGATTTTTTTTCCGCGAGATCGGGTCGGTCGGTCGGAAAAAAATAAAAATAAAAAAAAGTTTTTTCAATTTTTTTATTCTTTTTGGCACAGGGTTGGGTCGGTCAAGGAAATAAAAAAAAAAAAAAAAAAAAAGTCGGAACGCGGATGCCACCGGCGGCATATTGAAGAAACTGACAAACGGGTGAACCAAAAGTGTTAAGTCAAAGGGTGAAGGTCATATGTAGTATGGCAAGGCAGGTGTAGCATACATGCAAATGAATGAAGTATGGAAATATTGAAGCAGTTAAGCAACTTATGTAGATGCTATGGCCAGTTTGAGAAACTGTGACAAACTGGTTAACCGAAATTGCTAAGTCCTTTCAGCAGCCCTGTGAAGGTCAAAAGGTCATGGTAATATAAAGTATGACAAGGCAGGTATAGCACACATACCAATGAATGATGTGTTGAAATATTGAAGAACTTGAGCAACTTATGTAGAAGATATGGCCGGTTTGAGAAACTGTTACGAAGTGGTTAACCGAACGTGTGACGGACAGACGGACGGTCCGAACACCATAAAAATCACCTTTTTAAGGCACCTGGTTGGGTCGGTTCACCTTTTTAAGGCTCATGGTTGGGTCGGTTTGTGGTCGGTAAAAAACAAAAAGGCCAGTGATTGTGATAGAGTGAAACTTGTGTTAACCGGCATCGTCTCGGACCAAGAGTTTGTCGGTTAACGTAGGGAGTCGGTTCAGCAAGTTTCTTTATATTCTACATAGCAACTCAGTTTCATATTCACATACTGTTGAATGTTGATCACTGTGAATGGGTTGCGTAATGCGTACATATTAATACCGTATCTGGTATAATTAAATACAAGACAACGAAGCGGCGATATAGTTGAAACGAATATCAGTGGGGGTGGCACGAGTGTGGATTTGTGGCAAGGCGAGTGTGGATTTGTGGCAAGGCAGTAGAGGACCTAGGAAGAACGCATACATGAAATATGAAGCACATCGGAGCAAGAAAACAGAAAATATAGGCCATTTACCCGAGCGTTAAGGTTTTGAATTTTTGCATTCAATCTGAAACAGAGATATATCAAATCATATGAATCTATATCAAATCATATCGTCCATTCGCAGGTTGTTGTTGTTGTCGCTGCTGCTGAGATCCGGTTTCCGCCACTTACTTTTCTCGGCACAGCAAAAAAAAAATTGGAAATTAAATATTTTATTTTTTTCCACATTGTCAAAAAATCGGGTCGGCAGATCTGTAAACCAACTACCGGTAATAAAAAAAAAATGGCCCAACCCTTCAACACTACAGACCTCTATGACAATGTTTGCAAACAGTGTAGATCCAGATGAGCTGCCGTCCCTTCGGGTGAGAATCTGCACTTTTGCAAGTAATTTTCATAACTGGACTAGTCTGAAAATCATTTTGTGACAATTTGATTGATCGGAAAATTAACATAGTCACAGTCCATTCCTGTTGTTATTGAGGGTTGAAAGGGTTAACCTGATGTGCTATTGTGCAAAGGGGTGGGGGGGTCAGCATGTACAATTGTAACCCAAATATTATGGCTGTCACGCAGAGCGACTTACAAAGTCGCCCTGCGTGACAGCCAGGGCCCGGTTGCTTAAAACATCCGTTAGCTTAACGGACTGTTAAATCCTTAACTGAATGGTTAAAATCTCTGTTTTAACAGAGATTTTAACCATTCAGTTAAGGATTTAACAGTCCGTTAAGCTAACTGATGTTTTGAGCAACCGGGCCCAGACAATTGAGATTATTACAATTGTTACAATGGTCAGCTTCTACAATTATTGCAAATGCTACAATGTCTTGTTTCTGAAACACAGTTCCAACTGTACATGTTTGAATGTCAGGATTACCGCCATTGTTAGCTGCATTATCATCATTTACATTCACTGATAACAGAATAATAGCAGTTTCATAAACCACCACAAAAAGGAAAACTCCCCCTACTATCAGTAGAATTTACGATGAAACAAGTTTTACTGTATACAAATATCGAGTGCTGCTGCTTTTTGGTTACTTAGAAAATATCATGATAACTCATTAGGTGACATAAAACATGTTTGTGCGATTATGGTTACCTGGCTGACCCAATATTTATGCCATCGGGTCATCCACAGCACCGAGTGGCAATATATATATGTTTGACTGTTCCCAGGGTTCAAGCTTGCCCTTCAAAATAGGGAGAAGTTTTCACTAAAAAAATGAGAAAATATACCATTTTTTCCAAAATTTCTGATTTATATAGTGAAAAACTTCTCCCTCAACTCAAAATAGGGAGAAGTCAGACAATTTAGGGAGAGAATTTCACCCACTTTGCCACGTAAACTGATCCCTGGTTCCCCGAATGAACATGAAATAACTGTTTTATTACCCAACCTGTAGTGTACTATACTGTGTCAGACATGTTCTTTAATATTATGAACGTGAATTTGTGGTGGGGGGCACCGACTCGCCGATATGAATTGCATAGACTTTTTATGACGTAATCTTCGACAAAACGTCATGACATCATGATTTTTAGGGATGAAAATAGTTTTGACTATTCCACAGGCATGCGGAGCTACTGCCCAGGTACGCGAAACTATTTCCCAGACACGTCAAAATCCAGAAAAATAGTCAAAACTATGTTTTATCAACTTACATAGGGAATTGGGTTATAAATAACACTGTTAATTGTCATTATCACAGGAATAGTTAGTATTCCTATTAACCCTTAGACCGCTATCTTAATTTTTTTGTCGTCTGCTATTTATTTTCCATTTTTATCATCAAACACATGTTTTGACAGCACTTTAGAATAATTTACAACATGCTTTGACAGCACTTCAGAATCATTTCCAATGGAAATGATTCTGAAGTGCTGTCAAAACATGTTTTTATTGAGAAATAAGGCAAGATATAAAAGCAACAGCAGACAACAATTGTTGTGAGTAGCAGTCTAAGGGTAAATATCCTGTTAATATCCACTTGAAAAATAATAGATAAAACTATAAAATACCCCAACCAACCTTACCCTGTCTTCAACATGTGAATAGAGAGAACCAAACAGTGCATTCCCTTACAGCTTGTGAAATACAAATTTTGTAACAAAATTGTGCATTTTATTTCTTATTATTCTTTCTTGAAATGTAAGTATATCCGATGTTGCGACCACTCCCTTGACTCGAAATATCCGCCAAACGAATTAGGAGTATATGTTTTATTTCTCTCTGTAAATATGTCTTGAAATTTCATTAGAATTGTGTCCTCTGGACACAATTCTAATGAAATTCCAAGACATATTGATGACATTTATATTTTTGAACTATTTATAGCCCACAAATTTCCCAGCATGCAAAGCTTTAAGCTCTATGGTGATACCAGACATACAACATTTCTCCACTCGCACAACAGCCTATCTACCTAGATCATGATAAATGTATATCGGCAACAAAAGGATCAAAAGGGGAGTAATGCAGGCTTTATCTATGTGCGGTATTATCAATGTGTAGATCCCGGCCATAGCCCAAAACTATTGGGAATGTTCTGGAAACAGTCTCAATTAGCCACCATTGTGAGATCAGGTTTATATTCTAATTTCAGGGCTGAATATATATTTTCTACATAAATCTTCAGTTCTAATTTTGGGATACCGCCCCACCATCCATACAGGTGACTAACAGGATTCGACCCTGTTAACCCTTAGACCGCTTATTTTGTTGTCGTCTGCTGTTTAGTTTCCATTATTATCATCAAAAACATGCTTTGACAGCACTTTAGAATAATTGACAACATGCTTTGACAGCACTTCAGAATCATTTCCAATGGAAATGATTCTGAAGTGCTGTCAAACTATGTTTTTATTGAGAAATAAGGCAAGATATAAAAGCAACAGCAGACGACAATTGTTGTGAGTAGCCGTCTAAGGGTTAACCATGCCTAAAATTACCTAATAGCTGTTCACAAGCCGTTAAACACCATTAAATAAATATATAGCTACCATTGCATTTGGTGGACTCGCTGTAGTAAGCGTGAATAGAAGCCGAATAAATATCTATATGTGGAAAAAAAGTATTACTTATTATTTATTATAATTGAAGGGGGCAGTGGAAGATATTGTTGAATTGACATAAAACCTTCACCAATCAATCAACCAATTAATCAATCAATCAGTCAATCAATCAGTCAATCAAATAATCACTTATTATAAGTCTCAATGACAACAGTTTGTATGTGGTTACACGTTTAAAATTGGTGACGCTAAAATATGAATCAAACTTCACTTTTCAGTGCAAATAGTGTGGACTTTCATTTTGTCTATTGATTGCATTTTCTATGACACTATCCACTTTCAGGTCATCCGAGTGTTTTGAGTAGGTTGAAAAGTACTCCTTTGGAAATTAAATATTTGTTCCATTGTAATTAACTTGTGTGGTTTTTGTGACTGGAGAAATTGTGGCATATGTCCTTTGTGACCAGTGCAGACCCTGATCAGCCTGCACATCTGCGCAGTCTGATCAGGGTCTGCTCTGTTCACCATTCAGTATAGATATTAAACTCTGCATGCTGGGAAACTTGTGGGCTATAAATAGTTCAAAACTAGCGGACAAACATTCATCATATTTTCTTGTATTTCTCCACGTAACTATCATGAATATGTCTTGGAATTTCATTAGAATTGAGTCCTGAGGACTCAACTCTAATGAAATTTCAAGACATATTTACAGAGAGAAATAAAACATATACTCGTAATTCGTTTGGCGATATTTAGCATGCAAAGAGTGGAGGTAGAGGGGTGTGTTGGCATGTCAGAAATTAAACTAAGCCACAAAGGCCGTCGTGGATAAGTCCCATTGCAAGGTCATACGTCATCCGTTCTAACCGCATATATGGCCGTGACTGGAGAAATGGGGCTTATGGGATTTGTGACCAGTGTAGCTCCTGATCTAATAGCATATTCCTGTAGCCTGATAACAATCTATATCCCGTCAACACAGTGCGTATGTGCCGTGAAACACGGTGCCGTGAAACATTTTTGATATCCAGTCAATACTATTTTTGCATTTTACAGCCATTTGTAGGTGTTGACGGGATAAATAGAATAGTAGGTTAGTGCCGTGAATGGGAAAAACATATCTGGCAAGGCTCAGGAAACGGGATGGGCGAGGCTCAAATAGAATAGTAGGTTAGTGCCGTGAATGGGAAAAACATATCTGGCGCGGCACGGAAACGGGATGTGCTCGGCAGAGCCTCGCCCATCCCGTTTCCTGAGCCTTGCCAGATATGTTTTTCCCATTCACGGCACTAACCTACTATTCTCTATCTATTTTCCTTATTTCTGAACCAAAGTATATGTTGTGACCACTCATTTGAACCGTCTCGGTGAGACGGTTCAAATGAGTGGTCACAACATATACTTCTGATGAGAAATAAAGAAATTCTTGGGCCTTGCCGGATATTTTTTCCCATTCACGGCACTAACCTACTATTCTCTATATATTGCTTGTTGGAAGCAGGACAGGTTTCACTGATGGAATGGCGAATTGTACAGATCCTGATCAGACTGCAGATGCACAGGCTGATCCGGATCGACACTGGTCGCATCACCCATAAGCCCCATTTATCCAGTCACAGCTACACATATATATTACTGTCTGTTCCACGTTTTGCTGCCGACAAACTTTTGACTATTAAACACATTAAAACTGAAAAATATCAATAACAAAAAAGTTACCCTCCCCAAAAATATTATTTGATGAAATTCCATCAACTATTGATTTTATTGGGAAAAAACAAATTTAACATGGATTGTCAATTTCCAAAATTTTGGAAATTGACTCCGAAACCTGGCGAGATAGCTTGAAAATGATGTAACTAAGAAAACAAGTTACATTTTGAAAACCGGTCCACAAATAAAAAAAATAATTAAAAAAAATCTAGTTTTAGCCCCCATGTTAAATTCCCATAGTAAAATCGTTTTTTCGGGAGGGTAACTTTTTTGTTATTGATGAAAATGTACTTACTTTTAAATATTTTTTAGATGTAATGTGTTTAATAGCCAAAAGTTCGTCGGCAGCAAAACGTGGAACAGACAGTAATTGATCACATGACAGGATGGTTGTACAGTAGATGTATAGATTGGTTTATAGCGACACACTATTTGCAGATTTAATAATACAATAAAATAAAAAACTAAAGAAAGATTTTTATCACAAAACTTTTTACATTCTCTCTGTGGCTATGCTGTGAAAGTTTTCATACAATCACTGTCTAATTATGCCTTTAATGATACCGGTTTGTTGAAAGACGGACGTTTACAATTTAAATCTTTTAATCTGGTTTTAAATTTCCAAAGAAATCAGTTTCCATTATACTAGCAATTGAATGACAGGCCAGACTTGATTGTGGCCCTAGCATGCCAGAAGCCCATTATATTGGGCTCTGTCTCATTCAGTTTACACGTTCCCGTGGCTACCAGGTAAATCGGAAGTCGGAACTCACAAGTTGTGTAATATTTTCTTCCGGAGTCGCTACGTAAACAAACTTGTTACAATCGTCGAAAAAAAGAGTTAATAGTACATTCGTGACATTGTGGTTTTCATTGAGTAGCGTTCAAATGCCCTGTTGCTATAAAAAGAAGTTATTAGGGATAACTAATAATTGGTATAATTACAATTATTTGTTCTCATTAGTTTCAAATTTGGTTCCCATGTTTTCCTTGGAGTTAACCCTTTACACCGCTATCTTAATTTTTTGTCGTCTGCTGTTTATTTTCTATTTTCCATTTTTATCATCAAAAACATGCTTTGACAGCACTTTAGAATAATTTACAACATGCTTTGACAGTACTTCAGAATCATTTCCATTGGAAATGATTCCGAAGTGCTATCAAAACATGTTTTTATTGAGAAATAAGGCAAGATATAAAAGCAACAGCAGACGACAATTGTTGTGTGTATCGGACTAAACATTGGGTCTCATAAATATATGCACAGAAAGCGATGAGACAGTTTTGTAAAAGCTATTTAAACTATATATTCTTATTGCATATAATGTGCACTCACACTGTAGTAACACCGTGTAATTAAACTAATAATACACTAGTGTACTAAATATGCAAATTAGCTCATTACAGAAAACTGGTTTGGTGACCAATACAGTTTCATTGTATGCTGATGTGCTTATGCAATAAATTGAATCTTAACATTTCCGATGCTTTAATATGGTATTTATTAAATGTGTTGACTAATTTCACAAGAAACTTGGCATGACTAATTTCACAAGAAACTCGGCATAACCTCGTTTCTTGTGAAATCAGTAAACTCATTTAGTAAATATCATATTAACTCTTTGTATGCTAGCAGCGAAAATATCCGCCAAACGAATTAGGAGTATATGTTTGATTTCTCTCTGTAAACATGTCTTGAAATTTCATTAGAATTGTGTCCTCCGGACACAATTCTAATGAAATTCCAAGACATATTCATGACATTTATAAGGAGAAATAAAAGAAAATATAATGAATTGTCATCTGCTATTTTTGAACTATTTATAGCCCACAAATTTCCCAGCATGCAAAGAGTTAAATCATCACTCATGTAAGATTCTCTATGTATGTGTTGCATTTCTGAACCCATTTGTACCTTCAAGTTGCCTGATAACAAATAGGGGGTTGGACAAAAATGTCTATAAATATTATTGTACTGAAAAAGAACTAATTTAAATTATAGCAGTTAACCTTTTCAACACTTCAGACCAGTATAGTGGTGTTTGCAAACAGTGTAGATCCAGATGAGCTGGCTCGTGACGAGGCGTCTCATCAGGATCTTCACTTTTTATGAGTAATTTATGAGTATTTTTATGAGTAATGCGTCTGAAAATCATTTTGCGACACAATTGCATTTGTTGGAAAATGAACATGTCACAGTCCGTTCCAGTTACTTAGGGGTGAAAGAGTTCATTCAACTATTGTCCAGAATGGCAACCTATTTCTATACGTGGTGTTGTAGTATCATTTCACATCCCAAACACGTTATGATTCACAAATTGTGTTTGCTGGTACAGTAAATAAAGGATCTTGAATGAGTGATGATTTAATATCATATTTATTAAACGTGTTTACTGATTTCATAAGAAACAAGGCATAACACAAATGTTATTCTATATTTATTGCATAAGCATAGCACAATATGTTGAAGCTGTAATGACCACCTAGTGTGTTTAATGTACCAGACTCATTTGTATATTTATTTATTACACTAGTTTAGTATGATTTTTATTACACCATGTTATTACACTGTGAAATTCTATTTTATTCACTAATAGCGGAAATCTGGTTCAATGTAAATGAGTACACGGATACTGTCTGTTCATATTGCAAAACACGAAAACATGTAGTAGCAGTTCAACTGAGTTGTCGAAACATAGTGAATTGACAGTGTGATCTCTCTAAGCTGGACACCTTGGGGACATCCTAGGGAGGCCAGTTTGGAGAGATTCCACTCACGGTGGTAGACACCACCACTACAGCACAGGTTGAAGTAACGGACCTAGGTCTATAAATACATTACATTTATATAAATGTATCAATAAGTGGGGGAAAAATAAGGTAACAATTTTTTTAAAGACTGCCTCTAGACAACGGCATCTCACGAAATAATCAAGGGATTTATATAATTTTCGCCTATTGCAGAAGTTAAACAACGATGTATTCCCCGATACTGTTACTGCAACGGGTGCACCACAGCACCAATTGACGTGCCATGGCAATATTTTGTGCCGTTTTCTTTGCGATACTGGCTATTTTGTGTTTTACGCTGAAAGACCAATACGTTTTTAGCTCGACTATTCGAGAGCTTATGTAGTCACCCCGGCGTCGGCGTCACCGTCACGTCACGCCTTGGTTAAGGTTTTTAGTCAAGCTTGTATATGGAATACTCCTGGCCCTACACCCATCATACTTGGACAACTTCATCTCCTAGTGATGTACATCAACAACCCCTGACCTATATTAGACCTTCACCTACATTTAACCTTGAATTACTTAGTTAATAATAGGAAGGGGCCAAGTGACTTTGGTGCAGTATGGACCTGGCACCAGGTTAGGTTATTCTAATTTCAGGGCTGAATATGTTGTATCTCGATGTAAATGTTCCGTTCTGATTTTGGGATTTTCCCCCCAATGCAGCAGGTTAAAACGGGATCGAACCTGTTTGCCTGGCCTTACATGACCTTAGCTGTTGATAGGCCGTTAAACACCAATAAACAAACAAATACTTAGTTAATTCCCATTGGTTAAGGTTTTTAGTCAACCTTGGTTAAGTTTTTTAGTCAAGCTTGTAGATGGAATACTATTGTGCATACAGACACCATACTTTGACAACCTTTTCTCATAGGGATGTACATCAATAACCCCTGATCTATATTTGACCTTGACCTAAATTTCCTCATGAATTACTTACTTAATTCCCCTTGGTTAAGGTTTTTAGTCAACCTTGGTTAAGGTTTTTAGTCAAGCTTGTAGATGGAATACTATTGTGCATACAGACACCATACTTTGACAACCTTTTCTCATAGGGATGTACATCAATAACCCCTGATCTATATTTGACCTTGACCTACATTTCCTCATGAATTACTTACTTAATTCCCCTTGGTTAAGGTTTTTAGTCAAGCTTGTAGATGGACTACTATTGTGCATACAGACACCATACTTGGACAACCTTTTCTCATAGGGATGTACATCAATAATCCCTGACCTATATTTGACCTTGACCTACTTTTACCCTTGGATTACTTAGTTATTTTCCTTTGGTTAAGGTTTTTAGTCAAGCTTGTATATGGAATACTCCTGGGCCTACAGCAACCATACTTGGAAAACTTCATCTCCTAGTGATGTACATCAACAACCCTTGTAGTTGAGCTATGCTGTTTTCCTACAGCTCTTGTTTCTACTGACGTTACCCGCTCAAATGTTTCTGCGGGATGGCTGCAAGACCCGTGCTCAAATCTGCCGTGGCGTTATTTTAGGCACAACTACGCAGCCTGCCACTGTATATGAATTTTCTCAACCGTTGCATGTTCCTTTCACAATCGTAGGTCATTGAGGTCGTGGCAACTTTATGTTCTCATTTTGTTCTATGAATCACACACTATATATAAACTGGTGTTTGGCCATAACAAAAAGGCTTATTGTGACCTGTGTGTAGCCCCCCCCCCCCCTGATCAGCATGTGTGTCCACACAGTCTTATCAGGGTCTACACTGTTAACTATTGAATATGATAAGTAATCCTTATTCTTCTCCAAAAACCTTAAATCTGTCACCTGTTACATGGGTGATGATGGCTGATTTGGAGCTATACTGGAAAATAACTGACTAAAAGTTGTGTCAGGTCTATAACTTTTCTGAGACAAGCCATGTGATTATACATGAGAATTATACTCTAGAATTAAATTCGTCATTTGCCATGTAAATTACGCGAACTTTCGACATCATTTACGGAAAATATCGTAAATGTTCTACTAAAGCCTAAGAAAAAATTGTTTGGTTCCAGTAACGTTCCAGAAAAAAGTTGGGTAGGTACATGTAGGTAGGTATGGAGTAAAACGGTAGGGTCGGTCGGGTTACCGGAACCAGACGACCAGGCCTAAGGTACAAAATCACATGGCTTGTCTCATATATTGGTTGCTGGCTGATAAAAGGCACCTTACAAAGTTACAATGTTTGCGATCAGCATGGTCTCAGACCACCAGGCACATCTGCAGGGCCGGTGCTGACTGCCATTCAGTCGCCAAAGTAGACTTCACCCTTCCACCCTTAACTGGAATGGATTTTGATATGTTAATTTTGCAACCAATCATATTGTCACAAAATGATTTTCAGACTAGTCCATTTATGGATTTTTTTTTTTTTATGCCACCGGGTTTCGAAGAAACGGGTGGCATATAGTGTTTGGACCGTCCGTCTGTCCGTCCGTCCGTCCGTCCGTCCGTCCGTCCGTCCGTCTGTTTGTCCGTCTGTTTGTCCGTCTGTCCGTCCGTCACACTTTTCGGTTAACCAATTTGTCAGTTTCTCAAATATGCTGCAGGTGGCATCCGCGTTCGACAGATGCATTTCTTCTTTGCTCTTAAAAATATATGAAAATTACTTGCAAAAAGTACAGAGCCTGATGAGCCGGCTCATCTGGATCTACACTGTTTGCCAATACCACTATACAATATACAGGCCTGTGGTGTTGAAAGGGTTAAACTGTTATCAGCAAGATGATTATATTCTAATTCTAATTTCGCTCACCTGCAGGTTATGATTATCTCCCCTGTCGAGGAGCATATGGGGGAAACCTGACCAGTTTTCCTAGTACATGTAATTTATTGATTTTTGAATGCATATTTATAATGTTAAATTATAAAATAGTCATTAAAAATATTCTCACTATTTAGTATTTTCGTAGTTCTAAATGCGAAATATTCTGGCATAAAATTTATGTATTTTAGAGCAAAATGTTTTGTTTATCCCCCAAACAAATCGGGTCGCGTGACTAGTGTTACGTCACGCCAACTTCCAGAATATTACTGAATGTATTTACAAGACGACTTGGAAGATTCAGTTGTTGTAAGGTACATTTTCTCAGCCAGCAGCCCGTATATACAGTAAGCTTATACATGTATTTCACTAATTATAGGACTAAACATTGTACCACTGGTATTAGTTTCTTTGCACCTGATGTTAAGCCGATCAATTACGAACAATTTGTTTATGATAATTTTGTTTTGACTGCAGATTAAATTTAACCACATAATTTCCGGATCAGTAGCCTATCTCACCAACATTGCAAAGTTTACTTACCTAGCAAAGTATACTTTGAGGGAGAAATTTTCAATTTAATGATAAATTTATAAATTTTTATTATACTGAATTTGTTACATGGCTGTGATAATGTAATAAATTCAGTATACTAATTCTGCATACTTTTAATCATCAAATATATGCAGTTGTTAGTTCTATATGACATAATGCATTTCGGGAAAAATAAATGATTGCTCCCTCAAAGTATACTTTGCTAGAAAAGTATTCTTTGCAATGTTGGTGAAATAGGCTACAGGCATACTCATTCCCGATTACATTTAGGATAATAAAAATAAAATTTAATTTATTTTCATTACCATGACCATTTTCGACCATATACAGCCTTTATTTATCTCTTGATATGGTGTGACCACTCATTTGAATCATCTAAGTGATTCAGTTAACTTGAGTGGTCACAATTAGTAATTAGCTAGCTATCTTTATTTATTTTCTTATCAGCATATGATCTCGAAGACTTGCAAGACGTTTGTTTTCTACAGATCACATGACTCGCGGAAAATCACCGGCTGCTATGTGTTCTCTGATTGGTTGGCTGGTTATTTACCAGCCAGCAGCGGTTACCAGATGACCAACCAGAAACTGTCTTACAACTGGGTATATTTGTGCGGATCATGTGACCAGTAAACGCAACATGTCGACCGTTTCCATCAGGCAAGATGATGATAAGAAAATAAAGATAGCTCTTGTCGGTAGATTGTATTTCCGCATTTGACATTGATAACTAGTACTACTTTATTGAAAATCTCGAGGATTCTTGAAATCCCAATCTGGTTTGTTCAGTTTAGTCTTGAGAATTTTAGTAAAAGCGCGATGTGAAGTCTTGTCCGACCTGGCATAGTCGGGTGAGTTGTCAGGTTTTCGGTCTGGTACGGCTTCTGCGTGTAAAATGCTGTTTATGTGTTGGTTTTATTAGGCGCAGGTGGGCCTTAGCTCAGTGTAGGTACTAGGAATAATGGGATTTTATGAGAAATAGAAAAGATATTACTTCTTGAAACTGATACCAATTCTCGGAAAGCAATTTTCTTATACTCGTGACGTAATTTCCGCCGATTTTTTTGGTGAAAATCTGCTGTGTATAGATGCAAACTATTTTTTTTCCCGATTTTTTCCCCAAAATATAGTGCGCGCAATACACAGCGAAATACGGTAATGGTGAAATTGAGGTACATAAAGTTCAAAGCCTTGATTGTAAATAAATTGACTATAGAATGACGACATTTTATTATTTTTCTTCTACATGTCTAAAAAAGTAGAATACACTATCCTATCAACATCCCGATCGCCTGAGGTAGAAAGGGTTAAAAACCCTTTAACATATTTTTTCTGGCAATGAGAAAAACACAATATTAGATCTATATTTTGACTTTAGTTTCTGACAATGATTTCTTCTGTTGCAGAGTTTCTATATCCGTTGCACGAAGGAAGGGGAGCCGACGTTCACGTGCCAGTGTAGCGGTAGTTGTGACGTCGTAAAACAAGGCCGCATTCGTTGCCAGTACTGTCGCTACCAGCGATGCCTCTTGGCAGGAATGTGCCGCAAAGGTTTGTATGTTTTTCCGAGACTTAACCCTTTCAACACCACATACCTGTATAGTGGTATGGACAAACAGTGTAGATCCAGATGAGACGGCTCATGACGAGCCGTCTCATCAGGATCTGCACTTTTTGCAAGTAATTTTCACATTTTCGAGAGCAAAAACACCCGCTTTTCACAAATGGACTAGTCTGAAGATCATTTTGTGACAGTTGGATTGGTCGGAAAGTTAACATATCAAAATACATGCTAGTTACTAATTAGGGGTGAAAGGGTTGAACACACAATTGATCGTATAGTGGATTTCAATGTCTCGGGATTGTCGCCTATGCCAGAGCTCCAGTTAAGGTGCGTAATTTGACCAACTTGGGGTGAAATTTTGTTCTTTTTTCATCAAAAATGGCAAGTTGGGAGTGCTTTAGAATCGTCTCATTGAGACGATTCTAAAGCACTCCCAACTTGCCATTTTTGATGGAGAAATAAGAAATTTACCTCCAAATTACACACCTTAACTGGAGATCTGCTATGCTTTTCAAGATTAAGAGACATCGTCGTACAGACTACATGTAATATTACGTCGAGATCGAAAATTAACTCGCCTATACGAGCAGACGAGTGGATTTGTCGAGGCCTGTAGCCTATTTCACCAACATTGCAAAGTATACTTTTCTAGCAAAGTATACTTTGAGCGAGAAATTTTCAATTTTAGGATAAGTTTATTAATTTTTATTATACTGAATTTATTACATTATCACAGCCAATTTCCAATTTGGCTGTGATAATGTAATACATTCAGTATAATAATTCTGCATTCGTTTAGTCATCAAATATATGCAGTGGTTAGTTCTATATGAAATAATGTATTTCACGAAAAATAAATGATTACTCCCTCAAAGTACACTTTGCTAGATAAGTATACTTGGCAATTTTGGTGAAATCGGCTACTGGGGTAGTGGGGGTGGGGCTTCCCATATTGTTATCCAAAATATTTCATCCAAATAAATATCTTGTGTGTTCCGATAAAATACAGTTGTTAACCTATTGCATTCGGAAAACACCTTTATGGGTATGAACTTTTTAAAATATTTTATTTTTGTTATATCTCAATGAAAGTATATGTTGTGACCACTCATTTGAACCGTCTCAAATGGTGGTCACAATATATACTTCTGAGCATATATAAAGAAAATATTTAGAATTTCCACAAACAAAATAGCGTACTGTATCTTCCATGAACTGGTTTAATACAGTACCGGTATGTCCCAACGAGAGAGTAGTAGTTTCAATATGGGTTTGCCTGGCAGATCCTTGACTTTTGTATTGTGTCAGAATAGGCCTTTAGAATTTACTTTTTTGCTTTTCGTATTGCCAACTGTAAATATTATGTCAACGTAAAGAAATGAAAGCTTTGAGCTGTACAGCAATCAATGCCACACAACGTACGACTTTTAAGGACACTGGCCCTCGGGTGTTTTCTCGTAATCTCTTGTCAGACTATTTTCATGCGAAATTGACCTGTGACATTTGTATCCATTTGTAAACTTTGTCCATACCAGAAATAATATGAAATAGGCGTCCTTTGTTGAGGTTGGTGTTGTTTATAGTGTTTTAGCCTGATTTATTGTACGCATAAGTCCGTCATCTTTACCATTCGGCCTCGCACTATTATTAAGAAGGATTAGCAAATAAACGAGACAAAACGCTATTCACAGAGCTCAATACACAAGAATACTACATGGACCTTCGTAAATAATTCGGATAAATGTAATTTATTTTATACATGTACAGTGGAACATATCTAAACTGGACACCTTGGGAGATCCCCAGGGTGTCCGGTTTAGAGAGGTTCCACTGTAATTCCGGCATATATATAAACAGTCCAGGACCAATGTGTTTGTCTTGAAGTCACAAACAGATATTATCATTGGAGATAAATGATACGAAGATTCTCTAGGTGTCTGTTTAGAATTGTGCTTGATGCAAAATATAACATAATTATGCTATATTTGGCACTTCCATTTTGATTGTTATATGCATGTACTCCATATTTTAAGAGGTGGGAACTATTTAGTTTACCTGAGGTCTTTGGGCATATTATTATGCTTCTTATACAATAGCAAGGAGGGCATATTGGTTTGCTCTTCAAGTTGCGTGTCTGTCTGTCCGTCCGTCTGTGGTAATTTGCGTCAAAAAGATTGTAAGCATTGCTCCATTTTTATTTTCCGTTTTCTTAAGAATTATTTTAACCTCACGGTCACGGAAAGTAGTTCGGCGTGGGAGTTTACTGGGATATAAATTTTGGACAGAGACTTGCTACGGGCCAATCAAATGTTAGGGAATTGTGTAAATATTTTTGTGCTGGAATTATCATGCCATAATTTGTAGTTTCGTACCCATGTATTTACTGTTTCAAGTGGTATTTTGCAGTAAGCTATATTCATGGGTTAGAGCTTTTAATGAGAAAGGATGGTCTAAATTTGTAATCTGTTTTGTTGAGCGCTTTTGATCCTCTAACCTATAATGTGAGACAAAGAACCTGTATACCAATTCTGCACCAATATCCACTGCACCACATGAGAATACAACCCTTTTGTGCTGAAAGTTTTTATTGTAATTTTACCAGTGTCTCATGATCACATTGCGTACCGTACTCATGTAGCCGGGTAATGATCTATACTCAACAAAACTAGAAACGTCCCTGTTTTATAGCCGGTGTAGCTCTGTCTATGTATGTACCACATGTTCAAAGTACATGTATTTTAAACCGTGGCGATGTTCAGAATACGATCGTGTAGAGTTTAGCCGATACACACGGTTTACATAGCGGCCAGTGACCGGAACGTTGATTTCCACTTTTTGCACGTGCACACTATACTTGTCATCGATAAGGTGATTCAGTTCATGTCGTACCATTCATGCGATAGGGGCTATTCGGAAAATTAAAAAACTTTTTCACTGTTTTCGATATGCCACGGCTTTCCGAAAACGAGCGAAATCAGGCAATTGGGATGCTTGCGGGTGGGATGGCCGCCAGGGCGGTCGCGCCTCGGTTTGGTTGCTGTCGGAAGACGATTGATCGTCTTGCAACCCGGTACCAGCAGACTGGGGCTGGGGTGTTCACGACCGGCAGCGACCTGGTAGGCCTCGTGTAACGACGGCTAGAGCCGATCGTTACATTACGTTGACGCACTTACGTCGAACGTCGATTGGCAGCCACAGTCACTGCTAGGCGATACGGTGTCTCAGGGCAGACCATTCGCAACCGGTTACGCCGTAACGCCCAACCAATCCGGGCACGCCGCCCGTACACTGGTCAGATAATGACCCAACGTCACCGTGCTGCCAGACTGTTATGGGCGCGACGTCATCTGAACTGGAGAAGGGCTGACTGGAACCGAGTTTTGTTCACCGATGAATCTCGGTTCACAGTTAGTCATGCTGACGGAAGATTACGGGTATGCTCATTGTTGAGAAGAACAGGTTTGGGGGAGGGAGCGTAATGGTCTGGGGTGGGATCATGGGAAACCGGAAGACAGATTTGGTTGTTGTACAGGGCAACATCAATGCACAACGTTATGTTGCAGATGTGCTAAATGCACATGCCTTACCATTTATCCGTCAGCATGGTCCTGGTGTGACATTGATGCACGACAATGCCCGCCCTCACGTAGCCAGGGTCACCACTCAATACTTACAGCAAAACGTCGACGTCATGCCATGGCCCGCGGTCTCCCCGGATCTCAATCCCATTGAGCACATATGGGATGAGCTGGGCCGCAAAGCACGAGCTAACCATCAGATTGACAATGTTCGCGATCTTACACGGGCGTTACAATGGGAATGGAGGAATTTGCCCAACGCACTGGTATTGCGTTACGTCACGTCGATGCGGCGTAGGATCATTGCATGCATTCATGCAAATGGTGGCCACATTCGGTACTAACGAGATTTACTGAATTTGCCACATTACTTATTGAAATTCCATCTCTAAACATTAAGTAACACATTTCTGAGTTTTTGTGATTTTTGATTTTGACCCCTACCGCCCTTGGCCGGTTATCTCTCGAATATTTAACAAGATATCCAAATGCAATTTATTGGCTTTGATACAGAAATGAATGAACTTGTTTTTCCATTTTGATTTTTAAAAGTAACCCTTTTGGTTTTTGATGAATCTTTCCTTAAACATGGAGGGACGTTTCTAGTTTTGCTCAGTATATATTGATTGTTAGAAGCACGACGTGTCTTTCATTCATGGAATGGCGAACAGTGCAGATCCTGATCAGACGGTGCGGATGCACCGGCTGATCTGGATCTACACTGGTCGCAAAACCCATAAGCCCCATTTCTCCAGTCACAGCCACATATGACCTTTCTGTGGGACGGACATACCCCAATAAATCAAACGAGTGATTGAGCGAGCGATCAATCAATCGTTCAGTCAGTCGGTCATTTCCACGTGCATTCAGTGAGATCAACATATAGTCAGAGGTCAAACCTGGGGCCCGTTTTTCTAAACTTCGTACGACTAACATGTTCGTAAGTGCAAATTTAGGATCATCTGCAAAATTAAATTGATGGATTTACATTTATTGAGCATAGGCTGCATATGCTCAATAAGTGTAAATCCAATAATTGTTTACAAGAAAACATTGTTAATGTGAAATGTACAGACTATCATAATTTTGCACTTACAAACATTTTAGTTGTACTAAGGTTAGTGAAACGGGCCTCTGCATGGTCTCCCCCACATCCCACGTTGTAATATAAGGAGACACTTTTTCTTTGTCATTTCTTTAGATATGACATTTTTCGTGCAAAAAAACATTAATTTACCATTACTGGACATTTTAATTGGAATGAAAAGACGCACGCATATTCCACCCATACATACATAGTAATTATGACCTCGATGTTGAATACACGTAACAACTTAATCATTGGAAAATCCAGAAAATTCACAATAAAAACCATACTGGCACTTGCCCGCAAAGGATTAACAAGCACTGCCAATCGTTATCAGGCTTCAGGAGTTTCCTGTTAAGCTAAAAAAATAATAATAGGGAGGTAGGTAGGAATTTTTTTTTTTTTCCTACCTTACCTCCCTATTATTATTTTTTTTAGCGTAATAGGAAACAAACAATTTTTTTGGCCTAAGCCCAATTTCTCCAGCCACAGCCACAGTTAACAGTGACATTCATCCTTACCCGGACCTGATATCCGTGGTTTGGCACTCTCAAATGCATTTTTGGCTTTCTTGTATGTGAAAGTTGAATCTGGTTATAGCGATTATACGAGTAGGAAGATTAGTGATATTCCTATTACTTTTAGTGGGCGTAGCTATGTGACTCTGGTGTTAAGAAGATGGTCGCTGTTGACAGGCTGTTAACTGCTTTTAAACAAACACTAACATGATGAATGTAAACATGTGCGAGTGACTGAATGGCAAACAGCATAGGACCAGAACATATGCACAGGCTGATCTGGGGCTAAGCTGGTCACATACAGCAAAGGGTACATTTTCTCAGCCAGAGGCCAATATTCACAATAGGGCGGGGTTGTATTTAATTATTCATAGAACTTTACAAGGCAATCAACAATATCTAAGATTATCTATATGTTTGTACTTGTTTTGTGCATGTGTATGAAAACAGGTAGTAATTTGATATGGAAATTGCAACATTCTAATATGTTACTTATTTTAGCCTAATCCAGTATTACGTTAGCACAGCTCCAGATAAGTTTTGTATCTAAAGAGTATAATATCACCATATTTCAAATTCAATACGTATTTTACTTTTACAAATGTATTATTTTCTTCCTTTATTAAATATTAAAAAGTAAAATATTAAAATAAAAGTTAGCTCAAATAACTAAATTTTAACTTTATTACCGTATTTTCACTACTCGATTTGAAAATCAATGTGTATTTTCGCATTGCTGCGAGTATTTTGTACTCCCACTTTTAATAATCAATGCATATTCTGCTAAAATATGAGTGTAAAATATGCCCACATACACACCTTATCTGGAGCTATGTGTTTGTGTGCGTATCATTGTGCTGGGTGTCTCAAAATAGATTCTTCCGATTGCAATTGGAGGACACTGTTAAATGGTAAATCGCAAGAAACCACATGGTTGTGCCACATGTAGGCGGATTTTCACTTGTCGTAGCTGCACTGATATTTTTTCTTTAACAATTCTAACAGCTATCTTGTACCGGGAATAAGATTGAAATTGGTCGTATTTTATAATATATTTTATCAAGATGGGAATTACTTTTATCGATGGGACATGCGTACATTAAATTGTTGAAGCATAATTAAAAATTACTCGGTGTCGTTTGTTTCGAATATAAAATTTTAATGTCACTGCCTATTCGTCCCTTTAACCCAATTACAATGCTGGGAACTAAAAGTGTCGTCTGCTGTTGCTTAACCCTTAGACCGCTATTTTTCTGCTGTTTATTTTCTATTTTCCATTTTTATCATCAAAAACATGCTTTGACAGCACTTTAGAATAATTTACAACATGCTTTGACAGCACTTCAGAATCATTTCCATTGGAAATGATTCTGAAGTGCTGTCAAAACACGTTTTTATTGAGAAATAAGGCAAGCTATAAAAGCAACAGCAGACTACAATTGTTGTGAGTAGCGGTCTAAGGGTGAATATTTTGCCTTTTTTCTCAATAAAAACATTGTTTAACAGCACTTTAGAATCATTTCCTAAAGTACTATCTTCATGGGTAAAATAGCAAGTAAAACATAAATAGCAGACGACGAAATTTAATTGGGCGTTGTAAGGGTTAATAAGTGTGTTCAAGTGTAAGGAATCATCAACTCTCATTCGCTGGATTGTCAAGTCAAGTTTCCAACAAATCTCCATTTCTTGTGATGCAGATTTATTCATCCATAAATAGCAATTTCCACCCATTTGTGCACAATTAATGGCTTACCAGTCAACAAAATACATTTTACTTAATAAATTTATTGAATAATAGAACTTAACAGCGTGCCATAAAAGTAAAATTTACGATTACTTAGTAATGGGGATTTAATCAATTTCACTGCATGACTCATAATGAGGTATTGTGTTAGTAAAACGAAAATATTGTACGGGTACATAATATCTAAAGTGGAATCTCTCTCAACCGGACACCCTGGGAGGTCCCCAGTGTGTTCGGTTCAGAGAGGTTCCACTGAAGCCATGTTTCTCATTTTAACCCTTTCACCCCTAAGTAACTGGAATGCATTTTGCAACCAATCCAACCGTCACAAAATGATATTCAGACTAGTCCATTCATGAAAAGGGGTTAATTTTTGTTCCAAAAAATATGAAAATTACTTTGAAAAAGTGCAGATCCTGATGAGACGGCTCACGAGCCAGCTCATCTGGATCTACACTGTTTTCATAAACCGCTATAGCGGGCTTTCAGTTTCAAAGCGTTAACTCATTACAATCAGAATTCTCTTTTATGTGTATGTAAATTTTCAAATATTTTCTTGTCTATTTTTGGTATTTCTCAATGAAAGTATATGTTGTGACCACTCATTAGAACCGCCCTGGTGAGACGGATCAATTGGTGGCAACAATATATACATCCGATGAGAGATAGAGAAAATATTCTGTCTGTTAAATGATGAGTCTTCAAAATATTATGGGTTACTTACTACTGGATAATAATGTTAGCAGGTAGGATCTGGAGGGGGGGGGGTTCCAGGTTGTAACCTCCCGTTCAGCCACAGAGTTTACATAGATCACAGTTTACCACCAGTTGGAGTCTCAATTTAAATGCCGTAAAACACAGGAAAGTGCATTTCTAGACATCTAGATTTCAAAATTTGTCCTGGGGGGCATGCCCCCCCCCCAAATGCTGGATCTGCCCCTGGCTAGCCATGTCACATAGACTAAATGGGAAATTCATTAAATTCATGTGAAGTCTTTAGAATTTCGAAAATCATTATTGACACACTGTTCATTCATTAAATGTACTCTTACTTTGATGGTCAAGTAGTTCTTTCACCATAAACATGTCACGATGTTTGCCTTAGTATCTTGGGCATTATTTGTTAGTTAATTCTCACCTCTGGACATTGTTCAGTTTCACGTGGGTGCCTACCACTCCCCCTCCCCCAAATTCCTGACCTGGTTTTCCAATTACTATTACATGCGGCATACACCTTAACAGATTTTTATTTTGTTAGATATTTTATTTGTTATTTCTCAATGAAAGTATTTGTTGTGACCACTCATTTGAACCATTCACCCCTAAGTAACTGGAATGGATTTTGATATGTTAATTTTCCGACCTATCCAATCATCACAAAATGATTTTCAGACTAGTCCATTTATAAATAAGGGGTGTTTTTGCCGGCTCATCTGGATCTACACTGTTTGCTAATACCACTACACAGGCCTGTGGTGCTGAAAGGGTTATATATTGTTGTTGAGTGAGAGTGGTAGTGTGGGTGTGGTGGATTAGTATCTCCAACACAAACTTCAACCCATTCAGATGGTATGGTGATCAACAGATCGGGTAGGTGGGTTTTCTCTGGCTAAATCCAGTTTCCTCCAACTATAAATACCACCCTTATGTAAGTCCATCTATACCATCATATGTGTTTGTAAGCGATTTCCTGTTTGTGTGTAATCATTGTGAAATGGATATGTTTTTAGAATCGGTTGCATAGGGTTAACCCTTTCATTTCATCACCACATGCCTGTATAGTGGTATTGGCAAATAGTGTAGATCCAGATGAGCCGGCTCGTGACGAGCCGTCTCATCAGGATCTGCACTTTTTGCAAGTAATTTTCACATATTTGAGAACATAAACACCCCATTTTCATAAATGGACTAGTCTGAAAATAATTTTGTGACAATTGGATTGGTCCGGAAATTAACATAAAAATCCATTCCAGTTACTTAGGGTGAAAGGGTTAAGTTGTGGTTACACATTCAGTATCAACCTGAACCGCTATCCTGGTTTACCTACACAATCCGATACTATATAGAAACATAAATTTGTGTTTGTAGCATTGGATTGCATAGGGTGATACGCCAGGTTTTGTTATTGTAGTATCAAATGACGACGCAGAAGAAAGAAATTGACCGTTGAAGGCTAACTTGCTAAGAGTACACCGTACATAAATGTGTCAGTGATGTAAACTGACCTACACAGACTATATAGGCTGCCAGAATGACAAGCAATTAATATAAAATCTAAATTACCGATTTTGATTATAGATTTTCACACGGTGGGACCATAGATATTCTATCGATAAGATGACGGATGATTATTAGTTTCCCCATGCCGTTGCAGTGTTTAGTAAATAAACCAGGGATTCCGCTGGCGATCGCCACTTTCGCAATTTGCGATAAAAATAAACAATTGGCGATAAAAAATTACAATTTTCGAAAAAAAATCGAAACAAAAAAAATAATTTTTTTTTTTCTTTTTTTTTTTCGAAAATTGTAATTTTTTATCGCCAATTTTTTGTGAAGTGGCGATTTTTTTATTTTCCCCAGCGGAATCCCTGATAAACCCGATCATATACATTATTTCTGAGTCTACTTCAATGATGGTATGTGTCCTAAAAATAAAAGTACTTTAAATTTTAATGTTATTTAAGTGTAAAAATTTCTACTTGAAGCTAAAATTACATTCAATATTCTTCCAGGGCTCCAGATAAGCTGCGTATTTGCGTAACTACCCAATTAAAATTGCTAAAAACCCGATTGAAATCAGAAGTAGTGATTATCAAAAAGCAATGAAAAAATTTGAGGTATCTTTATCATGCTACAGAAAACAATAAGCAGACCACAAATATAGCATATTTTCTTATTTTTCCATGAAAACACATCTTGGTATTTCATTAGAATTGTCTCCAAGGAGACAATTCTAATGAAATACCAAGATGTGTTTTCATTTAGAAGCAAACTATTCAATAAGTGCGGTATGCTGATGTTTAAACAGTAGTGTGATTCTATTTTACACAATTAAATTTTTTGAAATACTCAATTGATTCAGAAATGATGGAGTGACAATACTCAATTACTAATTCCTTATCTGGAGCCCTGTTCTTCAATTGTCATTCGTTGACGCAATGCCAGCTTGTACATGATCCATGCTATCTGTTCAAGTATAACGTTGACGGTGTACATCAAGAGTACCTTTTATTGTTATTTTAACCCTTTGAACCCAAAAGCCCGCTGTAGCGCTATACCAGAATTATTTACACCACATGCCTGTATAGTGGTTTTGTTTGTTTGTTTATTAGTGTTTAATGGCCTATCAACAGCTAAGGTCATGTAAGGCCGGGCAAACGGGTTCGATCCCATTTTAATAACTGCATTGGGGGGGAAAATCCCAAAATCAGAACGGAATATTTACATTGAGAACAAATATATTCAGCCCTGAAATTAGAATAACCTGACCTGGTGCCAGGTCCATACCACACCAAAGTCACTTGGCCCCTTCCCCTAAAATAGGATTACGAATATCGTAATACTCACATAAGGGGTATAACCATATTCAACCGTCGCATACAAAATGCCAAAGACGTATGTGAGGGCCAAACCAGGTCTCCAGTCGGGATTCCGGTAAGGATGAACCCCGATCGTTAAATTACCCATTGCATGCTCCCACCTGCCTCCCACCCTGTATAGTGGTATTGGCAAAAAGATCAGATCCAGATGAGCCGGCTCGTCTCATCAGGAACTGCACTTTTTGAAAGTAATTTTAATATTTTTGAGAACCAAAAATACCTCCTTTTCATAAATGCACTAGTTTCAAAACCATTTTGTAATGATTGGATTGGTTGCAACATTAACATATCAAAATCCATTCCAGTTACTTAGGGGTGAAAGGTTTAAGGAAGGCCCCATTATCCATACATTTTCCTACATGTCGCATCAGCTACCTGATCACATTTGATTCAATAAAGGACAGATTTCCTGAAGTATTGTATTCTGTCAAGTGTTCAGTGTTGATGATGTCCTTTTTGTGTATGCAGCCATTTCAGAGTTAACCCTTTCACCCCTAAGTAACTGGAATGGATTGTGATACATTAATTTTGCAACCAATCCAATCGTCCCAAAATGATTTTCAGACTAGTCCATTTATGAAAAGGGGGTGTTCTTGTTCACAGAAATAGGAAAATTACTTGCAAAAAGTGCAGATCCTGATGAGCCGGCTCGTCACGAGCCGGCTCATCTGGATCTACACTTTTTGCCAATACCACTATACAGGCCTGTGGTGTAGATAATTCTTGAAATGTCTCCAAAATGACTAGACCTACGAGGACGGCGTCATCAACTGGTGACATTGTGCAGTTTCACTGGGTATCGGGACTTTATCACAGCTAAATTGTTTCAATACATATAATTAGGTATTCCTATATACCCTACTAACCCTCAATATTCGGACACTATTTGTTTTGGGAAACCCCAATAAAATAGGGGTTTCCCGAAGCAAATTGTATCCAAATACATTATTTGTGATGAAGTACAGCCATACTAACCATAAATGTTTGGACATACATGTACCTTGCTGTGAGGAACTTAGACCGCTATCTTATTTTGTTTGTCGTCCGCTGTTTATTTTCTATTTGCCATTTTTATCATCAAAAACATGCTTTGACATCACTTTAGAATGATTTACAACATGCTTTGACAGCACTTCAGAATCATTTCCATTCTTCTGTTCTGTTCATTGGAAATGATTCTGAAGTACTGTCAAACCATGTTTTTATTGTCAGAGAAATAAGGCAAGATATAAAAGCAACAGCAGACGACAATTGCTGTGAGTAGCGGTCTAAGGGTTTCCCAGAATAAATTGTGTCCGAATATTTAGGGTTATTATGTAGTAAAGCATAACGGATAGGAATTGGATAGGAATTGTAAACAGAAGTGTTGCTGTTCAATGATTAGAGCGTCTCTCTCATAAGGCGAAAATGGCTGGCTGGCTGTTTGAACACTTTTTTTCACTATTCAGGAAAAATGTTAGTGGAAATAAATAGCAGGTATTTATGACGTACATACCCCAAACTTGAATATGATAGTTCATTGTCACGCAAATCAATGAATTCATACAATTTAGAACAATGTTTACATATAGAATATTTACATAAAAGACTAAGCCGTGTTTACCAGTTGATTTATACCTTCCTAATGGACTGGCATATTGATTCTTGCTATTTGAAACCCAATGTGCCTATTGATTTCATTAGATAACTGGAGATGAATCAAATTTAAAATACATGGGAAATATTGACGATAGATACAGCATGCATCCGGACGATGACTGTCTGACAGGTTTATCTGACCTGGCATCCATAACTGCATTCAAGTGTCAGATCAAGAACATTTAGTTTGTCCATAAAACATTAACGTTTGCGAGGAGTTCTTCGGACTCCATGCACTTTAAACAGACCAAATGTTTTTCACATTACAGTAAACGCAACAGCCCATGGTTTTATTCCTTAAACATATACACGTGTGACTAATTATGATTGCAGAAAAACCTGAGACAGTCCAGCCAGCAGAAGGACAAGTGTTGTGTAAAGTCTGCGGTGATATCGCCAATGGTATCCATTTCGGGGTGAACACATGCGAAGGTTGTAAGGTAAGTGAAGGTCAAGTGTTGTGTAAAGTCTGGTGATATCGCCAATGGTATCCATTTCGGGGTGAACACATGCGAAGGTTGTAAGGTAAGTGAAGGTCAAGTGTTGTGTAAAGTCTGGTGATATCGCCAATGGTAGATATCCATTTCGGGGTGAACACGTGCGAAGGTTGTAAGGTAAGTGAAGGACAAGTGTTGTGTAAAGTCTGCGGTGATATCACCAATGGTATCCATTTAGGGGTGAACACATGCAAAGGTTGTAAGGTAAGTGAAGGCCAAGTGTTGTGTAAAGTTTGCAGTGATATCACCAATGGTATCCATTTCAGGGTGAACACGTGCAAAGGTTGTAAGGTATGTGAAGGCCAAGTGTTGTGTAAAGTCTGCGGTTAAATCGCCAACATTATTATGTATTATGTCTATTTAATGTACATATGTATTCAATGTGCATGTGTGTGCTGAGAATAATATGCATATAATTAATTCATCAACAAATATTGCATTATTAATAAGTAAAAGTGTGTGATATTTCCACACATTTTGTTGAATTTCAATAATTTAATGCATTACCGTAACCCTGACAATGCTGAATTAAATATTGTTGTCTGCTGTTTTGTTTTTTTTCTCCAGTTTTCTCATCAAAAACATGATTTGACAGCACTTTCCAGTGGAAATGATTCTAAACTGCTGTCAAACCATGTTTTTATTCAAAGAAAAGACAAAATAAGAAGCAACAGCAGACAACAATTTTCGGTTCCCGCAGTCTAAGGGTTAAAGATGGGGTCCCGCACATTAGGATGTATTTATTGTAGGGGTTATCTTTCATTGTTTCAACCATTAGATATGTTATTAATATACACAAATAATAATTAATGTTTATTATAGGAATGAATGGCCTTTTTGTGGAATTTATCGGGGTATAAACTTGGAAAAGTCGCGGGAATACTGGACGAAGGCCGGAAGGCCTCGTCCAGTATTCCCGCGACTTTTACAAGTTTATATCCCCGATAAATTCAACAAAAAGGCCATTCATTCCTTATAATTCCAGCATTTGAAATCAATTCATCAAGAAAATGTGTTTATTTTCCGTTTTCTTAAGAATTATTTTAACTGCGCCTCACGGTTACGGGAAGTAGTTCGGCCTGGGAGTTTACTGGGATATACATTTTGGACAGAGACTTGCTATGGGCCAATCAAATGTTAGGGAATTGTGTACATATTTTTGTGCTGGAATTATTACCTGGTACACTTAATTGCATTATTTTGCCTTGTTTGAATGACGGGTTTTAATAATTTTGAGGTCAGGGGAGATAACCGTGTTTAAATATTAACAACAATCAATATTTATTTATACAATGCATTTTCTGGTGTACAATAATTATACTCTGTAAGATATCGTCAGTAGTCATAACAAAATTTATAAACTAATCACCATTTCTTCACATGTACATACACTGGTGATCACCACTACAGACAAAAAATTGAAATATAAATACTGTGTAAAAATGAACAATTTCGATGTTAAAAACGTGTGGAATAGTTACATAATTAGGAACCGATTAACTTCCGTAAAGTTGTATTTTTACATTACTTTGAGGGCACCCACCTTTAAAGGCAGTGAGTCACAAATAAATGGACTACATGTTGAAACAAAATAGCTAAAATTTATTTGTGGATTTGCATTTTATGTATGAACCCAATTATTGTACTGTTACTGTACATTCAGAGCTCCAGATAAGCTGTGTATTTGCTTAAATACCCAATTAAAATTGCCAAAAACCCAATTTAATTCAGAAGTAGCGAGTATCAAAAAGCAATACAAATTTGTTTGGTATGTTTATCCTGCAATAAACGGACCACAAATATAGCATATTTTTAGCTCACCTGAGCAAAGCTCATGTGAGCTATTGTTATCTCAATGTGTTCGGCGTTCGGCGTCCGGCGTCCGGCATCCGTGAACATTTTCAAACGTCTTCTCCTCGGTAACCATTGGGCCTATTGTCACCAAACTTCATGGTCCTTAGGTACGGGGATTACAAAATTGTTAAAATGACGTCATTACGTAATCCAAGATGGCCGCCGTCTAAAAATAGCACAAATTCTTAAAAAATCTTCTCAAGAACCGCCAACCGGATTTCGACAAAACTTGGTAGGAATGATCGATGTACAATGCTCTTTCAAAGTTGTTAAAATGGTGACCCTGGGGTCAAAAATGGGCGTGGCCCGTGGGGTCAAATTTTATTTTTAACCGAATATGGTCATGTCATATATCAAATCGAAGGTATCAATGAGGCGATCACTCTGGTGCATTTTTTGTCGAAATCGAATGGTTATGTCATCCAACATGGCCGCCGAAAGGTCAAAAGGTCGTTCTTTTATTAGAGATTTCAAAATTCTTCTTCACACGAACTGCTTGGCCCATGGTGCCCAAACTTCACGGTTATGGTCCATGGGTGAAGCCTTTTCAGATTTGTTAAAACGGAGGTCATCGCTAATCCAAGATGGCCGCCGTCTAAAAATAGCACAAATTCTTAAAAAATGTTCTTCTCGTGAACCGCTAGCCGGATTTCGACGAAACTTGGTAGCAATGATCGATGTACAATTCTCTTTCAAACTTGTTAAAATGGTGACCCGGGGTCAAAAATGGACGTGGGCCGTGGGGTCAAATTGGTGTCAAATTTTATTTTTTGACCGAATATGGACATGTCTATATCAAATCGAAGTTATCAAAGAGGCGATCGCTCTGGTACATTTTTTGTCGTAATTGGATGGTCATGTCATCCAAGATGGCCGCCGAAAGGTCAAAAGGTCGTTCTTTTATTAGAGATTTAAAAATTATTCTTCACACGAACTGCTTGGCCCATGGTGCCCAAACTTCACAGTTATGGTCCATGGGTGAAGCCTTTCAGATTTGTTAAAACGGAGGTCGTCGCTAATCCAAGATGGCCGTCGTCTAAAAATAGCACAAATTCTTAAAAAATCTTCTTCTCATGAACCGCCAGCTGGATATCGACGAAACATGGTAGGAATGATCGATGTAGAATGCTCCTTCAAAGGTGTTAAAATGGTGACCCCGAGGTAAAAAATGAGCGTGGCCCGTGGGGTCAAATCGGGGTCAAATTTTATTTTTAACTGAATATGCTCATGTCATATATCAAATTGAAGGTATCGATGAGGCGATTGCTCTGGTGCAATATTTGTCGAAATCATGATGGCCGCCAAAAGGTCCATTTATTCAAGATTTTGAACGTCTTTTTCTCAGGAACCACATGGCCGATGCTGGCCAAACTTCATAGTAAGTTAAGATCCTTGGGTGAAGCATTTTCAGATTTGGTAAAATGAGAGTCGTCGCTTAATCCAAGATGACCGCCATCTAAAAATATCACATTTTTTTTTAAAACACATGAACTCAATGTCACATTCTCCTCTGGTGTTCATAGAGTCAGGTGAGCGAATTAGGGCCATCATGGACCTCTTGTTCTTATTTTCCATGAAAACACATCTTGGTACATGTATTTCATTAGAATTGTCTCCAAGGAGACAATTCTAATGAAATGCCAAGACATCATTTCGAAGCAAACTATTCAATAATTGCTGTCTGTTGATGTGTAAACAGTAGTTGAAATACCCAATTGCTTCAGAAATGATGGAGTGACAATACTCAAATTACTAATTCCTTAACTGGAAATATTATTGATTGATATTTCACTAAAGCTTTGATGAAATTCACCGAAATATGAATATGTTATTGTCTTTCAATGATTTAACCCGTTTACCCCTATTGAACAACTGGAATTAACTGTGATATGTTAATTTTGCGACCAATGCAATTGTCACAAAATAATTTCAGACTAGACCATTTATAAAAAGTGGTGTTTTTTTTCTGTAAAAAGTATTAAAATTACTTGCAAACAATGTAGATTACATGCAAACAATGTAGATCCTGATGAGACAGCTCGTTACGAGCTGCCTCATCTGGATCTACATTGTTTGCAAGTACTACTATAGAGGTATGTAGTGTTGAAAGGGTTAATTCATTGAATGTCGCTGATATCTCACATGAACGTCATGGGAAGGTTTGACGTTCAATTTGCATACACAGCCCACACTTTATACATGTATACAACTTACTCATATCAAGCGAATGTTTCAGAAATTTTTCCGCCGTGGGCTGGTGGAGAACCAAAGCTACGTGTGTAAGGGGGAGAAGGAGTGTGGCATCAATCCACGCAACCGCAACAACTGCCGATACTGTCGCTACCAGAAATGTCTCGCGGTCGGCATGTCACGAGAAGGTAGGTCAATATAGATATAGAATATCTTACATAGATTTGATATGGAATACTCGTTTCATTATGAAATCAGTCAGCTAATTTAATTAATATAATAAAACAGCAGAAATGTGACTCTATTTATTGCATAAGCACAGTATCATACATGAACACAGTATTGAACTCAGAACCTGTTTTGATTTGTTGAATGGCATTTCCGATTGACGTCGGTGTGCTGATGCAACATATAACAAGTCCACATTCTTTTCAACAAAAACTATTTTAAAGTTGACCATCGGCTATCATACAGAGCTGCAGATAAGGCACGTATTCGCGTATTTTATGCACTTATTTCAGTAGAATACGCATTGATTTTCAAATTGAGTAGTGAAAATACTGTAATAAAGTTGAAAATTTACTTAGGTCAGCGGAAAAAAGCAAACAGTGTTGCTTTTTGCAGCTCAAATAAGTGAATTTTTAAATTTGTTTTATTTATTATCATTTGTTCCATATTTAATACGGAAGAAAATCAATAATACATTTGTAAAAGTAAAATACGCATTGTATTTGAAATATGGGGGTATAATACTCTTTAGATACAAAACTTATCTGTCAGATCATATAGCATTACCTCATAAATAGAATACCAGCTTGCGTTTTCTGGCCTTGCCTGATAAACTTAATATCAAAAGATACTAGGCTGGTAATATACATTACTTAATTTGCGGCTGTTAATCATCTTCTAATTGAGATCTTCTTCTACATATATTTCTTTTGTTTGTGCAGCCATTAAAATGGGAAGACCAAAGAAAGCAGATGGCTCCGACTTGTTGCCTAGCAACCTGGCGACCAGTCCCAGAAGCCAGACCCCTGATAGTGAAGACACTCTGAGCCCACAGACAATGACAAATTCTCCAGGCCAGCCGTCCATGTCCCCCCGGGGGCAGGACAAAGGTGCGGGGGAGGATAATGACCAACTGAAGTTCACTTCAGTGGATAGTAGTATAAAAGCGGAGGAGCGACCAAGCTGTGAGTACCTAAACAAGCAGGGTGCTGCGTGGAGGCCAAATGGCAGCACTTCGTCTCAGTGGCCAACGATGATGAACATGAACGGCTCTGTACAGGACATGACAAGGCAGGCTACATCAGGCCTTGCAGCTAATAACACGATGACAACGCAACCCCAAACTGGGATTGCAGCTACTGAATTCATAGAAGAGGAAATGGATGAAATCCTGATGCTTCTACAAAATGACAACCAATCACAGAGCCAGTGCTGGAAGCCGTGTAGCAAGAAGATGCATTGCTACGGTTACAATCAGGGTCAAGGTCACTGTAACCTTCCGGCCCAGAGTCGGCCATGGAATCTGTCTGGAATGTCACCACAGCAGGACATGCAGCCACTGAACTTGAACATGAACGAGCCGATGAACATGACGGCAAGCAACATGACAGCGCCGATGTCGGTGCCGTGCCCTCCACCCCAGTACCCTAGGCTACAACAAGGACTGCAGCCAGGAGCCAGCTGGCATGACGTGCGACTCCCCGCAGGGACACCGACAGTCTCCCACTGGGTACGCCTCGGACAGCGCGATGTCTGTCAACTCACCCGGCTACGCAGCTAACATGAGCCCGATACATTCGCCTGCTTGTCAGTACTCGCCCCAGCACAGTCCGCAGTACCACAGCTCCATGTCGCCCCGCAGTGATGCCAGTCCCCAGGGCTCGCCGTATAACGACCACGTCTACATGCCTCAGACCTTCAACCATCCGGCAGCTCATAATGTCAATGATCTCTCCGTCAACATTCCGAGCGGTAACAATGGCCTGGAACCGAACACTCTGCAGCTCTCGTCACCACATTACCCCAACAACATGACCAGCCCACCCAGCTCCAGTTGTCCAATGACCATTCCACATCAGGAAGGGGGAGGTAACTCCCACGGCGTCTGGAGCGGCGGCGTCGCTGGCCATCGCTATTCATCATCGACCAACCCCGCGACGATTCCAACTCAGGAAAGGGGATATCGACAACCATCAACATCAACAACATACGAGAACCTGCAGAAAATCAACCAGTATTTCACCATGCCAACATGTTACCCGGAACCATCATTACATCTCATGGAACACAACGACGGAATGCTGACAAGAAACGACATCGAGAGAGAAGTCGTCTACCGATCGTTATCGTCAGTCAGCCCGAAGGAGTCGTATTACTACGTGATGTCGGACACGACCAACAGCGACAGTAACAGCAGCTTTGACGAGTTTACGTCGACACAACGACAGAACAAGCGTAAACGCTGTGACGATTACACCGCCGACACCGACAGGACAACGATGAGCTGCCAGGTGGGACGGTACAAGCGGCAGTTGACAGAGAACTACTGGAACAACACGGCGAGCCTCCATGAGAGCCACACGATGACGAAGGACAAGCAGGCACTGTTGGAGCACCTGAGGACCATCTACACACAGATGGCGGACAGACGGACCGAGACCAACAATATCCAGGTAGGCACATCACGGTAAATAAATATTCATTTTGCTTGAAAAATGTCATACTAAAGACTGGATAAATAAAATATATCTCCCTATATTATGGAATTGATTTTGATATGTTAATTTTGCAACCAATCCAATGTTCAACAAATGATTTTCAGACTAGGTTATTTATGAAAAGGGGGGTGTTTTTTTTCTTAAAAATATGAAAATTACCTTCAAAAAGTGCAGATCCTGATGAGACGGCTCGTTACGAGCCGGCTCATCTGGATCGGCACTGTTTGCATAAACCGCTGTAGCAGGCTTTCTGGTTCAAAGGGTTAAAAGAGGAAAGAAAAAGCTAATATTTTCTGATTCCACATTGTGTGTTTCATTACAGGGCAGTCACTGGGAGCAGGCACAGCAGAGGATGGTGAGGAACACGTCGGCCGCAGTCAAGTTTGCCTCCCAGATCCCAGGTACTCCCACTTCTTATCACACTTGGTACTGCATTTTTGTTGAAGCCACTTTGACCTATTGTGGGATGTGTTGTGTCCTAGGGGTTGGAACACCTGACTTCCAATCCGGAGGTTGTGGGTTCAAACCTCGCCTAGGGCATCAAAAAATACTTTCATAGCATTAGCATCCCATTGGTCTGTCGGATGAGACTTTAAAACTGTTGCCCCTTCTCTATATGACCTTTATAGCTGGGACGTTAAACACTTTCACTTTTGACCTATGATTTTAAATGCTGTATGAATCTGGAAAAGTTGGGATAATGGCATTTGTGGCAAGTCCAGTTCTAATAATACATTCCTGTCGCTTAATGATGTAGATCTACACATGATTTGTGTTTCGCTTTGAACAGTGTCGACACAAAGGGTGTACTCTGGTCGCAAAGGAGAGCAACGTCATTCCTCCAGTCACAGTCTTAGAGAATCCCAGGTTAGTGTCTTTTGATATCAAGTTTACCAGGCAAGGCTAGTAAACGTTCCTACCGTTTCCTACCCGAGCCTGATACACTTGATATCAAAACACACTAGCCTGGTATTCAGTTTATCACATAATGTTTTATGCTACAGAATGGGGAATTATGACGTTGATTTTTTAATTGTTTACACTGCGTCATCACACTGATGTCATTTGGTAACATGTGACGCTGGTCGACCAATTAAACGTCAGTTTTCAATTCATTGTAACCCAGATATTTGTATCGGGTCGATGCCTGATGCAACATTATTTTATCAGTCACCACGTATTCAGCCAATATAAATCTTGTTACCTGTAGCAAAATTGCAAAGTATACTTATCTAGCAAAGTATACTTTGAGGGAGTAATCATTTATTTTTCCCGAAATGCATTATGTCATATAGAACTAACGACTGCATATAGTTGATGAGTAAAAGTATACAGAATTATTATACTGAATTTATTACATTATCACAGCCAAAATGGCTGTGATAATGTAATAAATTCAGTATAATAAAAATTAATAAATTTATCCTTAAATTGAAAATTTCTCCCTCAAAGTATACTTTGCTAGATAAGTATAGTTTGGAATGTTGGTGAAATCGGCTACTGAATCTGATAGAACATTATGTTATCAGTCGGCACGTACTCGGCCAATATTCTATTCTATTCTATTCGGCTTATATTTAAGGATGGGAATATAAATCTTGTTACCTGATAAATATGTATAAATATCTCACCAGGATTCAGCAGCCTACACCCCGAGGACAAGACGTTCCTGTGTAAGAACGTGACGTTCATGAGCGCGATGCTGGCCGCGGCCCACCAGCAGGTCAATCCCACGGAGAACAAGTTCCGCGAGTTCTGCGACTGGAGTGCGGGCTACCAGAACCTTTCGTTCCCATTCAAGCAGAGCCTGTTACAGATCGGCGCCAAGATCCACGCCAGCAATATGGACATGTACGAGGTGTCGGCGCTGTCTGCGCTGCTCTTCCTTTCAACAGGTATGTGCATATTCAGTAGATAACATAGAGATGGCTTGTGGCTGAGAGGTTGGAGCACTGGACTTCAATACCAGAGGTTGTGGGTTCAAACCTCCCGGCTTTAAATGCCCTTAGCTGTTGATAGGCCATGTAACACCAATCAGTCCATGAATCAATCAATCAAACCTTGTCTAAGACATCAAAAATATTTTCATGGTATTTCCATCCCAATGCTCTCTCAGATGAGATCGCGTCCCGAAATGACAGTCGCTCTTTCTGGGACGTTAGACCCATTCAATTTCAATGGATAAGATATGAGGTCATTTATTATCGTGACTTGTGTTATACTTAAATCGATATACATGCGAAAAACAATATGTGAAACAACATTATGTCGCTTTAAGATGATCAAAATCAGGTAACCTCTTAACCCTTACAACCATATAGACCATCAAACCAACATGAGCAAACACTGTAGATCCAGATGAGATGGCTCATCAGCGCTCCAGATAAGGAATTAGTAATTGAGTATTGTCACTCCATCATTTCTGAAGCAATTGGGTATTTCAAAATTGTTATTGTGTAAAATAGAATCACACTACTGTTTCCACATCAGCATACCGCACTTATTGAATAGTTTGCTTCTAAATGAAAACACATATTGGTATTTCATTAGAATTGTCTCCTTGGAGACAATTCTAATGAAATACCAAGATGTGTTTTCATGGAAAAATAAGAAAATATGCTATATTTGTGGTCTGTTTATTGTTTTCTGTAGCGTGATAAAAATACCACAAATTTTTCATTGCTTTTTGATACTCACTACTTCTGATTTCAATTGGGTTTTTGGCAATTTTAATTGGGTATATACGCGAATACGCAGCTTATCTGGAGCTCTGGCTCTTAAGGAATCATCTCATCAGGATCTGCAGTGTTTGTCAGTATTGTTAAATTCTGAAACAAATCCACATTTTCTCACTAATGGAAGTGCAAAATTAGCATGTAAAGCCACTGTTCAATGGATATGTCGGGGTGAATTGGTTCCTATGGATGGGTTTCACTGTCATTCATATGTGCTGATAATGTCTGTTCATGATTGCAAAGTGTCCAAGAATGTAATGGGAGTTCTCGTATGCTTGAAATTCAGTGGAATCTCCAGTGTGCTTCTAGGGTTTAAAGGTACATGCCCACTCAGTAGGCACATGTTCTTAGAGACATCATCTTAGACATTTTCTGGCAAAGTAAACATTCATTCACCATTACCCCACGTATTGATTGGCATTATTATACATTTTATATCAGACGTAAATTTCCACACTGATATCAGGGACGATAACCGTGTTTCCTTAAAATGTTAACAGACATTTACTATTTATTCTCTGTATTTATTTTTTGATGTGCAATGACCATACTTTATACTGTGTCGAAAATATTATGTTTTCATTTAATTATTATAAATAATTAAAAAAGTTCATGCCTCATTTGCATATGAAAATAGCCTGATACCACCGCAAATCACTATCGGTAAAGTACATATTACTAAATGATTATATCTGTATAGCGGGCACTCATAATCTTTAGAACAGATGGTATAGTGACACAATTATACACTTATTGAATTCCTGTAAAGAACAGTTTGTGCCTTTGTGCCTACTGTCAGAGTGGGCATGTACCTGTAGAGTATTAAAAACTGTAAATATTGCATTTAAAGAGGTTTCCCGTGTACGTGTATGTGCTAAAAAGTTAGTGACAGCGAACCGTATCCAAGGTCCTATGTAATGGTTAAAGGGAAATAACTGCATTGTGCTTCTCGGTACAAAAATGCCCCCATTGGTAGATTGGAGAAACTTCTTAACTGGACACACGATGGACACACATTTAAAAAAAATATATGCCTCACGGCTTGACCGAGACCGTGGCACGGTCTTGGTCAAGCCGAGGCATATAGTTTTTTTTAAATGTCCGTGGGCATAACAATAATTTTAATCACTTTGAAATAGAATTGGGTTGGAATTGAAATGGAATTTGGTTGAAATTTTTCAAGAATAAACCTCTGACCTTCAACCAGTATGCCTTATTTGATAAACAAATGTTACTTATTATTCATCTCTAAACTATAAGCTGCAGTGGGTAGACAAATGCAATTTATACTAAAGCAACTTTGCATATGCTAAAATTTATAGTAAATAGATATCTACATGCTGGTTCACTTGCCACTTTTCACCTACACGTATGTGACAAAAGGTTCTTCGGGTTGGTATGGTGTACCATGAGGACTTGGGGGCCGTGATTATTCTAACATGTGTTATTTTATTTAATTGAGCTGATGCACTTTCATGAGGGAGCTTGGACTTTGTTCATTATAGATATATTTTTTCACATGCATTCGTGACATATGCTGATCCTGATCTGACTGACATCTGTGTAGTCCGAATCTGTGTAGACCGTAGTTTGAATATTGCTCATTAATATTAATTTACTTTAGTAATTTGTGGACCCCGTCTTGTCGTGACGCATTGCCTGCCTACATGAGCTTTATAGACGTCACCTTGCTAAGTATTTATCATACATTTCTTGCTTCTCTTATTCCACCTGCGAGTGGGCTGAAACTCTTTGTATAAATAAAGATCTGTTCTGTTCTGTTCTGACAGTGGCCTGTACATTTAAAAGTTTATACCCTAATACATTCTCCAAATATATTATTTATTCCTACTTTATGATAAAGTTTCCCCTAAATTAATGTCAAATATAATTGCAACCAAACGTTTGTGTAGAAATAATTTGAACAAGAAACTGATTGTATTTGTACCCCAGTAAATATATGCCTGTGCCTTCCAGACTTCACAGACTTGGTGTACCCAGAAGCCCTGGAGGAGGCCCGCAGGAAGGTCCTCACTGCCCTCAATGCTTACGAACTCGGTAGGTCATGCCAGTGCTCCATATAAGGAATTAGTAATTGATTTTTGTTTGTTTGTTTGTTTGTTTGTTGGGGTTTAACGGCCTATCAACAGCTGTCATTTAAGGCCGGGTCAATGGGTTTAGTACTAAATCCCATATATGACCTGTACAAGTACCGGTACATGTATATGGTCAAGTACAGTACAAATGGGGGGGGGGGGGGAATCCCAAAATCAGAACTGAATATTTACAATAAAAAGTCTATATATTCAGCCCTGAAATCAGAATAATCCTGATCTGATGCCAGGTCCTCGCATCACTTGGCCCCTCCCAAAAGCAATAGGATCAGTAATAATCTTACTACTTTTATAATGGGCAATAACCAAATTCAACTCCGAGGTAACAAAAGAGCCAAAGATAAAATGTACCTGAGGGCCAAACCAGGCAAATTGTGATTCCTATAAGGAGGAACCCCTACCGTTAATTTACGCCGTCACTCAATGTGTATTGTCACTCCATCATTTCTGAAGCAATTGGGTATTTCAAAATTTTAATTGGGTAAAATAAAATCGCACAACTGTTTACACATCAACAGACACCAATTATTGAACAGTTTGCTTCAAAATGAAAACATGTCTTGGCATTTCATTAGAATTGTCTCCTTGGGGACAATTCTAATGAAATACCAAGATGTGTTTTCATGGAAAATAAGAAAAATATGCTATATTTGTGGTCTGTTTTCTGCAGCATGATAAAGGTGCCACAAAATATTTATTGATTTTTGATACTCGCTACTTCTGATTTTAATTGGGTATTTAAGCAAATACGCAGCTTATCTGGAGCTCTGGGTCACGCTTCGGGCCCCAATATATGGGCTAGTGTCACTTGATTGTCAGGCAAGGCTAGGAATCGTAAAGCCGATACTCATAAACTTGATATCAAAAATCTATCATGCCATGATAGTACATTAAAAACAAGTAGCATTTTATGAAACAAAATTAACATGTATAACGTGGATTTCGTTGAAAATAACGTGGCCTTCTTTATGTTGGATCATTACTTTGATGACGTCATCCGATGTCATGTGACGTTCAATCATTGTCTGATACTGCATTTTGTTATAAGCCAGCGTATATTTGTTCAAAGTGTAGCAATTTACCTGATAAAATTGGTTAAATATGTTCATAAGTGCTTATTTGAAACCATTTTTTATTTGTTTTGAAGTTTTTATGTGCAAGAAAATCACAATTCTTTTGTATGTACTAGGAGAGCTCACTCACATAGTATGAATTAGGCGTTCATGTTAACAAGTACTTCAAAACCACATGATTTATCTTCACCTACATCAGCTCTCCAGACAAGGTGCATGCATGTATTGGCGTATTTTACTTACTTATGTTTGCAGAATACGCATTGATTATCAAAAGTGGGAGTACAAAATACTCGCAGCAATGTGAAAATGCGCATTGATTTTCAAATTGAGTAGTGAAAATAGTGTAATAAAGCTGAAAATTTACTTAGTTGAGCTGCAAAAAGCAAACAGCGTTTGCTTTTTGCAGCTCAAATAGGTGAATTTTTAAATTTGTTGTATTTTTTATCATTTGTTTCCTATTTAATAAGGAAGAAAATCAATAATACATTTGTAAAAGTAAAATACGCATTGAATTTGAATACTCTTTAGATACAAAACTTATCTGGAGATCTGCTACATTGTATACTTTCTCTATTCAGGCAAGAGCAGTGATGGCAAGAGCAGATTGTCGGAGCTGTTCCAACTGGTGCCGGAGATCAGACACGTGGGGGTCTGGTACGTGGAGGTCATGAAGCAGCTCAAGGTCAACGTCCAACTGCAGGACGTGCACCAGCTCTGCAACAGCAACAACCTGTGAAACTCGCGTCGGTCAGTTAGTTTCGAGGACTGATTGTTGCCCATTGGGGTATTGGGAGTCTGATCACATGGCATCAGTTATATAAGAACAAGAACTTCAGGCGTCCGTCGGGTAGTTTTGAGGAATAAGCGTCACCCTTTGGGGTATGGACGCCCGGCGCCGGTTGTATTGGTCCGAGAGCGGACACAATTATGGAATGGATTTTCGAATTCAGCATAAAATTCTACATAAGAATCTGACATCAAACCATTTGGGCTGAATATTTAAAATAAGTATCCCAGTTCTCGGGCTATATGGCCCAGGCAGAAATAATTTTCGCGGACTAATCGTAACCCACTCGGGTATCGGCATCTGACCTGCAAAGACATGATATCAGTTGTATTGGTTGGTCACAGAGAATTTTATTCCCGAAATCTGAAATATAATGTTTAAATAAAGTTGGAAGGTTGGCCAACGAGTTTTCTAAAATTAACACCCAAGATCTGCGTTACTTTATGTAAATGATATCGAAAGTTGGATAAATTTATCAATTTTTATTATACTGAATTTATTGCGTTATCAATATATTTCGCCCTGAGTGACTGTAATGGGCTATTCAAAGCTATTTTTCAGAATATTCCATTTATAATAAAAACATAAGTCAACTATTTCAGATCTATGTGATGTGGTTGTGGGTTCCACATGAGGTTCACGGAAGTCTGCTCGATTTGCGTAATTCCAGTCCTGGATGGTTTTGTCTTTAGTTAAGACTCGTAAGATGTTTTGGATCTACACTGTTTAACTGAGGCGTTATCCGCGTAAATATGCAATTAAAAAACATAAAAATCCCAGCTAAAATTTGCAGCAAATTCTATATTTCTTCAAAAATAATGTACATAGAATGGCAACATGGAGTACCAGTAGCCAAAGTTTTAATCACTGTTTGATAATTCCAGCACAAAAATATTTACACAATTCCCTAACATTTGATTGGTCCGTTGCAAGTCTCCGTCCAAAATTTATATCCCAGTAAACGCCATGCCGAACTACTTTCCATAACCGTCGGGCGCAGTTAAAATAATTCTTAAGAAAACGGAAAATAAACACATTTTCTTAATTAATTTATTTAAAATGCTGGAATTATAAGGAATGAATGGCCTTTTGGTTGAATTTATTGGGGATATAAACTTGGAAAAGTCGCGGGAATACTGGACGAAGGCCGGAAGGCCTCGTCCAGTATTCCCGCGACTTTTCCAAGTTTATACCCCGATAAATTCCACAAAAAGGCCATTCATTCCTATAATACACGTAACGTGTATCAAACAGTGATTAAAACTTTGGCTACCGGTACTCCATGTTGCCATTCTATGTAGATTATTTTTTGAAGAAATATAGAAAATAAAGAATCGACCCTCTATTGCCGACTTTGTGATCGGCGTAACTGAATATTATGTGGTTTGTGTGCATTTTTAAACAAAGAAACGGAAATACTTAATTGAAACAAATAATGTGCTTTTAGATTGCAGATTTTGGAAATTCAAAAACCACAAGTATATATTTAATACATATGTTTGACATAGACTATTTTGAGTGAACTTTTAAACTAAAAACTTAAAACGAAATTGTAAACGTAGTTTGTATTTTGTGTTGCACACATTTTGACCATGCATGTGTAATGTTTTTCACATGAGTATATGTACTGTTATGTTGGTGTTGTATTAATGTAGTTATCATGGTTACTGGCAAGTTGGTAAACATGAAATTGATCAATATAAAATGGCATTGTTTTGACAATAATTTTGGAATAACCAGATGTCGTAAAACAAGGAACGAAACTTTATGTGTGCCTTATGGCATTTCAATGTGCAGCAATTGTTTAGAACTCGTATTGTTCAAAATTGTTTATTTTTTATTCTTTTCTGTTATCAAACAGTATAAAATGATGTGTTACCATTTGTATGTTTCATTTTTTGTCTAAATGTTTAATAGCAAGTTAAGTGGATTCTGTCCCTTAAGAATAATAAGCTTATAATTAATATCAAGCATTTCAAAACGTCTTATGCTTTCTGGTTGAATGTAACAAGACGGGTAGAGGTAACAAAGATATAATGATTTAAAATTTATATGTGAAATAAATCATGTTTCCAACGAATCACATTTGTAAAATGTGAGAAATAATTGGGGAACGATGTATGTTGTGACTGTGACTGGAGAAATGGGGCATATGGGTTTTGCCACCAGTGTAGATCCTGATCAGACTGTGCATCCGCACAGTCTGATCAGGACCTGCACTGTTGAGACTGGAGAAATGGGGCATAAGGGTTTTGCCACCAGTGTAGATCCTGATCAGCCTGTGCATCCGCACAGTCTGATCAGGATCTGCACTGTTGAGTATTCAATCAATGAAACGCCTGTCGTGCTTGTATCAAGCAGCATATATGGTTAGCAGGCTACGTGACTGCTATTTGATCAGGAGCTTCACTGGTCACAAATCCCATAAGCTCCATTTCTCCAGTCCTGGTCGCAATATGTGATAAATGTATTATGTGTGCTAATTGTTATCAACAGAATGTTTCTGTGTCATTTCTGTATCCATCTCATAATTGTCATTTTTTTCGCTTATCTGAAGGTAGAGCAAGGAATGTTTCACTCCGCTTCCAGTGTCGCCACTCGAAGTAACATCGTAGCGGTCACATCTACTTGTATTTGACTAATATGGCAGTTGAATGAATGCTATACTGTCATTTCGGCTAATTCTGCGCATTGGCTAATGCACAATTCACGTAAAGTTTTGAGTAGCTTGCTACATAGTAACTTATGTTGATATTGGAATAAAACAGGTGGTTAAATGCTACACTATGTCACAATTTTATCACATTTTATCTATTTTTCGGTATTAAAAAGTTATTCCGAATATAGTCAAAATGTGTAAAACTAACCTCGATAGTACTGCTTCAAGTTCAGTACCAATTTTGCTATGCTGATCCAGTATTCTGTTTGCCATTTTTGTTTGCCCTACTAGATGAGTAGAATTATCAGAAAAAATTGACATTGTAAACACACACACATGACGTCATACGTAACACAATGTACGTCATTTACTGACGTCAGAAATTTATGACATTTAACCTGCACAGACTTCTTTGAACTGCCTTGAATGTTCTGGGAATTTCAACTGAATATGGGCACAATACGGACATTTAAATTTGTTTCGAAAGCCTTATGTGCGCAGAATTAGCCGACACCATTATATATTCTGTAAGTTACTTTATGAATATTGGCAATTGACACACAAGTCGGAGAAAATTGACAACAAATTCAGAGATCATGTGGAATTGCATTCCACATGATCTCTGAATTTGTTGTCAATTTTCTACGTCATTTACAGAAAATATGACCGATTTTCGAAAACACTGTCGATAAAATATGAGAATATTCAAGGGACATAACTCTTGAGCGGGGCCATAAGGTGGCTTGCAATGACAAAATTAGGCTTATCGATTTGAATGGAAGTAAAACACCTATGAGGCAATCAAGTGCATACTGACCTGGAGCTACTTTGGTTGTAACCTCAATAAGCAAGTTTTGTCCTCACGAGTCGCATATTATTATCCCCTCTACATTAGGCAAGAGGGAATATAGCGTTAGTCCATGTACGTTACACGTGCGTACATCCGTCATAGTAACATCGTTCATTTTTCAATAACTCATGAACCGCTTCACCGATTTTGATAATGTTTGGCCACAATGTGTGTCTAGGGATGGTGCTTTGTTTTTCAGACGACCCACGTCCGACCACACAAGGTCAAGGTCACTGATGACTTATGTTCACCTTGTTTGTAAGGCAAATGCGTTTGAAGTTTCATTTTTTTATGATCAAGGCTGAGGGGATTAGCTTAGTGATAACAATGCCCTTGTTAAAGATTGAAAACAGAATACATTGTTTACAAGTGCTATTTTTGTTGCGAATATACTGTTTGTTTGTGTGAGATTCATGATAGATAAATGTTGATTTGTTCATAACCCATGACAGTTGGATAATGCAGACTCTTTTGTTTTGTAATAATCAGGCTCCAGATAAGGAATTAGTAATTGAGTATTGTCACTCCATCATTTCTAAAAAAATTGGGTATTTAAAATTTTAATTGGGTAAAATAAAATCACACTACTGTTTACACATCAACAGACAGCAATTGTTGAATAATTTGCTTCAAAATGAAAACATGTCTTGGCATTTCATGGATAATAAGAAAACATTGCCATTATTTTTGGTCTGTTTATTGTTTTCTGCAGCATGATAAAGGTATCATAAATTTTTTATTGCTTTTTGATACTACCTACTTCCGATTTCAATTGGGTTTTTTGGCAATTTTAATTGGGAACTCGAGCAAATCCGCAGCTTATCTGGAGCTCTGAATAATACAATGCCAGATATCTTAACCGTTTCAGCACTAAAGGCCTGTATAGTGGTATTGGCAAAATGTGTAGATCCAGATGAGCCGGCTCATGACGAGCCGTCTCATCAGGATCTGCACTTTTTGCTATTATTTTAATATTTTTTTAGAACAAAAACACCACCATTTCATAAATGGACTAGTTTGAAAACCATTTTGTGATGGTTGGATGGGTTGCAAAATTAACATATCAAAATCCATTCCAGTTTCTTGGGGGTGACGGGGTTAATGGCTGAAACTGAAAGGCATGCGTTGTTTCAGAAATAAGTAGTAAAATGGCATGTGGTATTTATTTGGCTATGACTGGAGAAGTATGGATTATGTACTTTGTGACCAAGGTAGACCCAGATCAGCCTGTACATTCGCACAGTCTTATCAGTCTTGCCTTATTTCTCAATAAAAACATGTTTCGACAGAACTTCATAATCATTTCCAATGGAAATGATTCTGAAGTGCTGTCAAAGCATGTTGTTCGCCACTCAGTCTGACGGTGAAACACCTGCATTGCCTCTAACAAACAAATGTTTTAAGTTTCATAAATTCACATGATAAAATATACAGGCTTATTTGTAAGAGAAGAACTACTAGTCACAAAAAGTGTATTTTTTTGGTATAGCAGTGCGTTTCTTGTTAAATTTTGAAGACCAATGTTGCTGTCGATTGTTTATATATGTATGCTGCTTTCATAGAAACTTGTGACCATGTGGGTCCGTCCTTTAACATGTCAATCCATACATTTCTGTAGTTTATTTATACATCTGAAGTTCCGTTTATTGAATCGGGTGAGCTGATTATTGTGAAATAATGAAATAAGTGATTATGTCATTACGCTAAGCAAACAAGTAAGTTCACTGACTTCGTACAAACAAGTCCGTCCATGATTTAAATTGTTCCGTCCATGAATTTGTGCATCTTAACCCTTAGACCGCTACTCACAACAATTGTCGTCTGCTGTTGCTTTTATATCTTGCCTTATTTCTCAATAAAAACATGTTTTGGCAGAACTTCAGAATCATTTCCAATGGAAATGATTCTGAAGTGCTGTCAAAGCATGTTGTAAATTATTCTAAAGTGCTGTCAAAGCATGTTTTTGATGATAAACCTGGAAAATAGAAAATAAACAGACAAAAAAAATAAGATAGCAGTGTAAGGGTTAATTGTTAAATTGACTGAATAGAAGGTCTAACATGAATGGTTGAATATGCAAACAGTTATGTTTGATAAAATATTGATGGTTTCCCCTCTCTCTACTACTTAACTGTGGTTAGCAGCATGCGAAGGGTAAATTGCCAATGGGATCCATCCTTATCGGAATCTCGATATCCCTGGTCTGGCCCCTTATATAAGAACAGTAAGATTAGTACTAATCCTATTACTTTTAAGGGGTCGGGCAGAGTGGCTCTGGTGTGGTGAGGACTCGGCACCAGATCCGGTTAATATTCTAACGAGGCCTAAACTGACCTTAGCTGTTGACAGATCGTTAAACACGATTAAATAAATAAATGATTTTATTTCTCAAATTATCGCAGCATTTTCAAATTTTTTTTTTCAAATAAAATGTAGCATCAACTCAAGGTCAGAATAACTATTATAAAAATATCAACCTTCGTATCAACATCGGTGGCCCAGACTGAGGGAGGGGAAATCATATATACGTTATGGTTGACAATGTATATGATGTGCTCACCGTTAAAATTGTATTGAGTTTACCCATACAATGCTGAATCAAATTTTGTCGTCTGCTTTATTTTTTTACTTTTACATTTTTTGTCATCAAAAAACATGGTTTGGCAACACTTTAGAATCATTTCCGATGGAAATGATTCTAAAATGCTGCCAAATCATGTTTTTATTGAGAACGACGACAAAATACGAAACACCAGCAGACGACAGTTTTTGTTTCACGCATTCTAAGGGTTAACTTTCAGTTATGCACATAAAATATATCCCGAATTTTAAATAGGGTTAATTTTGCATTTTGAAACTCGACCTATGGAACTGAGTTTATTGTTCCATACTTCCATGTTATAATGTTTGTCTACATTTACTTCATATATTCCTTGCGTGACAAAAGAGACCTTTTACAACCAGTGTATCCCCAGATCAGCCTGCAATTATCTGCACAGTTGATCTGGGGCCTACACTGCTCGCCGTTCAGGTGAATCTTACTGGGTTAAATGCGGGATCGAATAAACAAAAACTTACTGGGATTCACACCTGGGGCCAAGTGTAGTAATGGTACCTGGCACTGGATCAGGACACTGTCTTTCAGTGCTGAATTTTTAATGTAATTTTAGTGCAGAATGTGCTTCACATACATGTGCTATTGAATGGATGTAAACTCCAACCGATCAATTAGTCAATGATGTATCGTGTCAGCACCCATCAAAGAATTTTATCATGTTTCAACCACATAAATGTATATTTCCATAAACCCACTACATTGAACCTGTTGGCCCCGGCCTTAAATGACCTTAGATGTTGATAGGCGACCGTTAAACATCAACAAACAAAAACATAAACCCACTTCATGCGGCATAAAGATACATCGGTATCAAAATGTTCAATTCACTCTTATCTATTTTTTTTATTTCTTTGTGAAAGTATATGTTGTTGCCACTCATTTGAACCGTCTCGGCGAGACGGTTCAAATGAATGGTAACAACATATATTTTTGAGTAGAAATAAAAAAAAATAAAAATGGTTAAAAAATGGTAAATGTTCCGTATGAAAACAGCTAAAATATTGGAATCAGTATTTGTATGTTTCACAAAAGTCTAAGGTCTCTTTTCTCATCATACATTCTCATTGTGTTTGGTGATGCGAATCGTCAATGTCACATTATACATACATGCATGTGTGTGCATTTGACATCATAATCTGGTGTTGGTACATGTATATTGTATGCAGGAGAATGTCATTCTCGAATTATTCACCCCAAATTGTTGATGCCTAGAGAATAAGAGGCTCAACATATCTTTTGATGATCCAGCTTATTAGCCTATTATAGCTTGAATACAATTACAGTAGTATGAAGTTTTAATTTTTGTTCGCCCTTTTCTTTATTTCTTCTCAAAAGTATATGTTGTTACCACTCATCTGAACCGTCTCGATGAGACGATTCAAATGAGTGGTAACAACATATACTTTTATTGAGAAATACACCATCTGATTTTTTTCTCAATAAAAACTATTTTACCCTGTAGACTTCGATGGGTTGTCGGTGCTAGGAATGAGTGGGAATTTCTACTGTTTCTGAGCCTATTAAACTTGATATCAAAAGAAAATAACCTCCTATTCTATTTATAAGGTGACTAACATTATGGAATCCGGATGTATAACTGTTTTCATTCTAGAAACTTGTTTACATTTTGTCATTATTATGCTGACATCATGTGGTAAAGTCGCACGACGTTGTTCAATGAAATATCGGCAAACGTTTTTAAATCTTGATTGACTGTGATACATTGCATCAGCGTCCATGCCGGATACAATATTTTATCATCAATCACCGTGTATTTTATTGTGATGTATCATGTGTATACTTGTTCCATATCCGAGTCCCTGACAGACTTTCTGAGCACACACTCTAATCTCCACGTGGGCCCAGTTGCTCAAAACCTCTGTTAGCTTAACAGACTGTTAAATCCTTAGCAATGCTAAGGATTTAACAGTCTGTTAAGCTAACAGAAGCTTTGAGTAACCGGGCCCTGAAAATCAGAAAGTTTGATTGGTCGAGGCTGAGCGCTGCTCAGCCTCGACCGATCAAACTGTCTGATTTTGAGGTCAAAATTCAAAAGTGTCGTGTTAAATAATACTATTTACATCATCATGTTTTCATATATCCCAAGTTTACGTTCAATTATAAAATAATCTTAGCCAGAGTTTGTACTTACCTCCCTTATTATTTTGCCGCTTTGCGCCAATACTGATTTAGAAAAAAAGAATGTGTGTAAATTTCATGAATTCCGGAGCCATTCCAGTTTCAGCGTCATTCACTGAAAAGAGGGATGATTTTTTTAATCAGTATTGGCTAAACATCGGAATATGATAATGAAGGTGATTGCAGAGTTGGGCTGTGACAGGAGAAATGGCGCTTATGGTATTCTTAGCCATTCTAGCTTCTAGTCCGCTAGCACATTCCTGCAGCCGAAATAAGGATCTATTTTCATAGCAGCAGGATTGGCTTGTCACTGATTGAGTGACGGACGATCAGTGCAGATCCCGATCAGACTGCACGGAGGCATCAAGCATGCGATGGGTAATTTAATGATTGGGATTCATCCTTACCAGTATTGCGAATGGTATTGCGAACGGAGACCATTAGCCGATTTCACCAACATTGCAAAGTATACTTTTCTAGCAAAGTATTCTTTGAGGGAGAAATTTTCCATTTTTGGATAAATTTATTAATTTTTATTTACTGAATTTATTACATGATCACAGCCATTATGGTTGTGATAATGTAATACATTCTGTATAATAATTCCGCATAGTTTTAATCATCAAATATATGCAGTGGTCAGTTCTATATGAAATAATGCATTTCGGGAAAAATAAATGATTACTCCCTCAAAGTATACTTTGCTAGATAAGTATACTTTACAATTTTGATGAAATCGGCTACTGGTTTGGTCCTCATGTACATCTGTGGCTTAAGTTGAATCTGGTTATACCCTTTATACGAGTAACATGTCTAGTCCTAAACCTATTATTTTTAGGGGAAGGGGCCTTGTGACTTTGGTGTGGTATGGACCTGGCACCAGGTCGGGTTATTCCAATTTCAGGGCTGAATATACCGGTATAAGTTTTTGATGTAAATATTCTGTTCTAATTTTGGGATTTTCTCCCCAATGCAGCAGGTTATATGCGTGATTGGCCCGGCTTTAAATGACCTTAGCTGTTGATAGGCAGTTACACACCTAAATCAATCAATTACTTTTGGCTTTCTTCCATATTGCTATATAAACTACTGTAAATAGCAATGGCGTTATCCAGCTCTCAAGGGAGGTAATTATTGTTTATACAGTAATTCTGAGGCGAACACCTTTGTAATGTCCTGATCTGGATCTACACTGGTTGCAAATACAATAAGCCCCGTTTTTCCAGTCACATAACATTATGTAACTGAATGGAGAAATGGGGCTTATGGGTTTTGCGACCTGTGTAGATACAGATCAGCCTGTGCTTTCGCAGTCTGATCAGGATCTGCATGGTTTGCCATGCCATCAATGGAACTCCCTTAATGCTTCTAACAAGCACTATATATCACTATCTAGTATCAGGCAACAGGAGTGTGCTATTTGATCTTGAGCTACGCTGGTCACGAATTCCATAAGCCCCATTTCTGCAGTCACAGCCACATATTTGTTTTGTCATCATGGTCATCCGTGAATTGGTCCACTGGTGTAAATTTTTTGTTTTCGTCATGTATTTATATCCCCCAACCTGCTATAAAGGCGGTGATATTGCGATTGCTTCTGTGTCTGTCTATCTGTAGGTAAACTGTATGCTTTTCTAAATGTTCACTGTCCAAACGTGTCTCGAACCCGCGACCCTAGCGACGGTAGCGCCTAAAGCTACTGTGGTCATTTGCGCCATTTTATTGGGGTTGTTGCGGTGACTCGTTGATGTTGCTGTAGTGCTTGGTACTGCCACCGTTAGGGTGGCTGGTTCGAGTCCCTATTGGACTGTGAAAAATATATGTCTGTAGGGAGTCGGAATATTCTATCCATTTCCTTCCTATACAACTTCTTCACTTTATGGTATCCGACTGATTGTACCGTATATCATATGACCCTTCTGTATATGATGTCGATGGTGAATGTACGTAAAACGCCAATCAATTAATCAGTCTTAGAACCGGATACTTGGAAAATATGAGACACGCCATGTGATTTTGTACCTTCGGACATCTGCGTGATATGATTAAATACGTCTACAAAATTTACAATATTTTTCGTATTTTTCGTAAATTACGTCAAAAGTTGAGAACATTTTCAGAGAATATGCAGATTATAATTCCACATGTACTCTCGAAGTTTTGTCAACTGTTGACGCCCTTTACGGAAAATAGTGTACATTTTGTAAATGTATTTAATGAAATTACGCAGATGTCCGAAGGTACAAAATCACATGGTTCGTCTCATATAAATGTGCGTAATTGTATTGGGCTTCTTTGTAAATGATCTCAAATGATAATGTTGGTTCATGGTAACAAACCATGCAGACATGTCTTCGAGAGCCCGTATATCACAATTACAGTGGTGTCCGGGTTAGAGAGTTTCCACTGCAATTTTGAAACCTCTCCATTCCTAGGTCCCAGGCGACTTAGGAATGAAAAACTGCTTCCATAGTATTTCCATCCCACTGGTCCGAGAGGGTGTAAATTAACGGTAGGGGTTCCTCCTTATAGGAATCAAGATTTGCCTGGTTTGGCCCTCAGGTACGTTTTTATCTTTGGCTCTTTAGTTACCTGGGAGTTGAATTGAGTTATTGCCTATTATAAAAGTAGTAAGATTATAACTGAACCTACTGCTTTTGGGAGGGGGCAAGTGATTCTGGTGTGGCGAGGACCTGGCATCAGATCAGGATTATTCTGATTTCAGGGTTGAATATATAGTTTTGTTATTGTAAATATTCAGTTACGATTTTGGGATTTTCACCCCATTTGTACATGTACTTGAACATGTCCATGTACCTGTACAGGTAATATATGGGATTTAGTACTAAACCACCGGCCTTAAATGACCTTAGCTGTTGATAGGCCGTTAAACCCAAACAAACAAACAAACAAACAAACCCACTTGTCTTGCAGATTACACTTGAAACGGACTCCCCGTCTCTATATGACCTTAGCTGTTCAAGCGTCAACCTCACTTGACATGTCAAATTTTCATTTGGCCATAACCTACATATTCCACATTATGAGTTTTGTCAGTTTAATACCTATATGTTCGTCTTGTCTATTTATCTGCATGTTTGGGAATTAGCTTCCTGTTTGTAATGTCCATTTCCGTACATGTAAACCTGCTGATCATGCATTCTCATTGTAGATCGAATGTCTAGGGTTATCATTTTCATAAATATGTATGTATGTTTGTCATTGAAAATTCCTGCTTGTTTGATATATCATTGCAAATTTTTAGGACATAATTATTTATTCTATTAGATCTTCTACATTCTGGTGCAAAACTGACATAAATGACCTAGTCCCAGATCAGCCTGCACATCCGCACATTCTGATCAAGGCTTTAATTGGTCATCATTTCCTGGCACCAGATAGGATATTCTAATTTCAGGACTGAATACATATTTTTCTGTAAATATTCAGTTCTGATTTTGGGAAAATCCCTTCATCCATACAGGTGATATTTGGGATTTTACCCCGTTAACCCGGCCTAAAATTACTTTTAACTGTTTTAGCCCTCACATACGTCTTTGGCATTTTGTATGTGACAGCTGAATCTGGTTATACCCCTTATGTGAGTATTACGATTATTCGTAATCCTATTTTAGGGGAAGGGGCCAAGTGACTTGGTGTGGTATGGGCCTGGCACCAGGTTAGGTTATTCTAATTTCAGGGCTGTATATATTTTTTCTTGATGTAAATATTCAGTTCTGATTTTGGGATTTCCACCCCCAATGCAGCAGGTTAAAATGGGATCGAACCCGTTTGCCCGGCGTTACATGTCCTTAGCTGTTGATAGGCCGCTAAACACCAATAAACAAACAAACGAACATTCCTGGTTGTAAATTCCACTGAAAGTACAACGCTGGATTCCGATAGCGGGTTTTGTTGTCGAGCTATACTGTTTCCTGATATCTCTTGTTATGTGTATTTTAAAAATTCCGTCCAGCACTGTTTTAAAATAAAATATTTACATATTCTTTATTGATAGTAATGCACCTACATGTATCAATGTCTTCCCTGTCCAGCGAACAGTGGGCAACGTTGGCCAATTATACAGCAAAACTGTCACAAAAGTGGGAATTAGACAGTAAACAGATACCCGCCGTGGGATATTAGAATTTTTCCAAAATTCTCCACTGTGTCCCTATCCCATATGCTGCACCCACCCTCTGATATTAGACAATGTTTCAAACTACATTGTACAAGTGTTGAACATTAGACACTGAATTTCAGAATGTGTCTAATTCCCCTAGGTCTGCCCACCGCTCCCACGAGTAGGAAAGACATGGAAATATGTATAACTATGACAGGTGGACAAACCTGACGGATGACGTGTTGATACATCTTGGGACTAAACATGCCTGTCACTGTAAATGGTAAATAATGTGTTAATGTGTTTTAAACACATTTACACATTATTTACCATTTTCGGTGATTTTTATTGTATTCTTTGCAACGGTGAAATATTTGGTTTCACTTGTATGTGACTGCCATCCAAAATCTGCAAGTGAAATTGGCCATTGTAGGCTCCTGACAGGCTCAAGGCAGTATACACCATAGTATCAGTGCATATGTAATCTCACACGCTGTTCAAGAGTCTATACTGATAAAAATATGTCTTATCCACGCTTGTCTGTTTCTGGAGATGTTAGTCCCTTGGTCCGTATCCACATAGAAAGAATATTGCTACTGCAACCGCTTCTCGTAATGACATGATGAGAGTAATGGTTGCAGTAAGAATAGTCTTTCCAGTGTCCACCTGTCATATAGGTTGTGTTTGCAGACTTATATATACGTGCCTTACATAGCCACCAGACCATTGTTTATTTTCTAATAAACATCATCGGAGCAGGCGCCCGTGTTGGGTTTTGAATATACAGTGGAACCTCTGTGATTTGATGAGTTATTTATCTCGTGATAATGTCTGTTCGTGATCGCATAGCACGCAACTATGGCTCAGCATGATCAAATGCCTAATTTACAGTGAAACCTCTCTAAGCCGGACACCCAGGGTGTCCGGTTTAGAGAGGTTTCACTGTATGTGCTTTTCCAGACCATGAGCTAGACTGGCCACAGATGTCATGATTCCCATGCCTCGAGTCACAGAGCTAGACTGGCCACAGACTTCATGATCCCCGTGTCTCGAGTCACAGAGCTAGACTGGCCACAGACTTCATGATCCCCGTGTCTCGAGTCACAGAGCTAGACTGGCCACATACTGCATGATCCCCGTGTTCCATGATTCCCGTGTCTCGAGTCACAGAGCTAGACTGGCCACAGACTTCATGATCCCCCGTGTTACATGATCCCCGTGTCTCGAGTCACAGAGCTAGACTGGCCCCCCCCCCCCCCACAGTCGTCCATGATCCCGTGTCTCGTGTCGCAGAGCTAGGGGACTGGCTCACATAACTTTCATGATCCCCGTGTTTCCAGGATCCCCCGAGTCCTCGAGTCTCAGAGCTAGACCTGGCCACAGGACTTCATGATCCCCGGTTTTCCAATGGATCCCCGTGTCCTCGAGTCACAGGCTAGGACTGGCCACATTACTTCATGATCCCCGTGGTTTTCCATGATCCCCGTGTCTCGAGTCACAGAGAGACTTGGCCACAGATTCATGATCCCCGTTTTATACATGGTCCCCGTGTCTCGGTCACAGAGCTAGACTGGCCACAGACTTCATGATCCCTCCCGTGTTCAATGACGTGTCTCGAGTCCACTAGAGCTAGACTGGCCACAGACTTCATGATCGCGGTTTCGTGTCTCGTGTCACAGAGCTAGACTGGCCACTTCATGATCGCCGTGTCTCGAGGTCACAGAGCTAGATTGGCCACATAATTCATGATCACCGTGTCTCGAGTCACAGAGCTAGACTGACCACATACTTTATGATCGCCGTGTCTCGAGTCACAGAGCTAGACTGGCCACAGACTTCATGATCCCCGTGTTCCATGGTCCCCGTGTTTCGAGTCACAGAGCTAGACTGGCCACAGACATCATGATCCCCGTGTTCCATGGTCCCCGTGTCTCGAGTGACAGAGCTAGACTGGCCACAGACTTCATGATCCCCGTGTTCCATAATCCCCATGTCTGAGTCACAGAGCTAGACTGGCCACATACTTCATGATCCCCGTGTTCCATAATTCCCGTGTCTCCTCATACTTCATGATCGCCGTGTCTCGAGTCACAGAACTAGACTGGCCACAGACTTCATGATCGCCGTGTCTCGAGTCACAGAGCTAGATTGGCCACAGAATTCATGATCGCCGTCTCGAGTCGCAGAGCTTGACTGGACACAGACTTCATGATCCCCGGCTTGACTGGCCACAGACTTCATGATCCCCGTGTCTCGAGTCACAGAGCTAGACTGGCCACATACTTCATGATCGCCGTGTCTCGAGTCACAGAGCTAGACTGGCCACATACTTCATGATCGCCGTGTCTCGAGAACTAGACTGGCCACAGACTTCATGATCCCCGTGTTCCATGATCCCCGTGTCTCGAGTCACAGAGCTAGACTGGCAACATACTTCATGATCGCCGTGTCTCGAGTCACAGAACTAGACTGGCCACAGACTTCATGATCGCCGTGTCTCGAGTCACAGAGCTAGATTGGCCACAGAATTCATGATCGCCGTGTCTCGAGTCACAGAGCTTGACTGGACAGACTTCATGATCCCCGTGTTCCATGGTCCCCGTGTCTCGAGTCACAGAGCTAGACTGGCAACAGCCTTCATGATCCCCGTGTCTCGAGTCACAGAGCTAGACTGGCCACATACTTCATGATCCCCGTGTTCCATGATCCCCGTGTCTCGAGTGACAGAGCTAGACTGGCCACAGACTTCATGATCCCCGTGTTCCATAATCCCCATGTCTCGAGTCACAGAGCTAGACTGGTCACAGACTTCATGATCCCCGTGTCTCGAGTTACAGAGCTAGACTGGGCACATACTTCATGATCCCCGTGTTCCATGGTCCCCGTGTCTCGAGTGACAGAGCTAGACTGGCCACAGACTTCATGATCCCCGTGTTCCATAATCCCCATGTCTGAGTCACAGAGCTAGGAACTGGCCAACATTACTTCCTGATCCCGTTCCCGTGTTCCATTAATTGCCCGTTTGTCTCGAGTCCACAGAGCTAGACTGGCCACATTAACTTCATGATCCCCGTCGTGTTCCCATTGGTCCCCGTGTCTCGTGTCACAGAGATAGGAAGCTGGCCACCAGGACTTCATGATCCCCCCGTGTTCCATAAATCCCATGTCTCGAGGTCACAGAGCTTAGACTGGCCAACAAGACTTCATGATCCCGTGTTGTTCCATTAATCCCATGTTCTCGAGTCACAGAGCTAGACTTGCCACAGACTTCATGATCCCCGTGTCTCGAGTCACAGAGCTAGACTTGCCACATACTTCATGATCCCCGTGTTCCATGATCCTGATGTCTCTAGTCACAGAGCTAGACTGGCCACAGACTTCATGATCCCCGTGTTCCATGGTCCCCGTGTCTCGAGTCACATAGCTAGACTGGCCACATACTTCATGATCCCCGTGTTCCATGGTCCCCGTGTCTCGAGTCACAGAGCTAGACTGGCCACACACTTCATGATCCCCGTTTCTCGAGTCACAGAGCTAGACTGGCCACAGACTTCATGATCCCCGTGTCTCGAGTCACAAAGCTAGACTGGCCACATACTTCATGATCCCCTGTTCCATGATTCCCGTGTCTCGAGTGACAGAGCTAGACTGGCCACATACTTCATGATTCCCGTGTCTCGAGTTATAGAGCTAGAATGGCCACAGATTTCATGATCAACGTGTTCCATGATCCCCGTGTCTCGAGTCACAGAGCTAGACTGGCCACATACTTCATGTTCCCCGTGTTCCATGATTCCCGTGTCTCGAGTCACAGAGCTAGACTGGCCACAGACTTCATGATTTCCGTGTCTCGAGTCACAGAGCTAGACTGGTCACAGACTTCATGATTCCCGTGTCTCGAGTTACAGAGCTATACTGGTCACAGACTTCATGATCCCCGTGTTCCATGATTCCCGTGTCACGAGTCACAGAGCTAGACTGGCCACAGACTTCATTGATTCCCAACGTGTCCATGATCCCCGTCCTCCGAGTCACAGAGCTAGACTGTCACATACTTCTTGATCCCGTTTCTCGAGTTACCGAGCTAGAGGCCACAACTTCATGATCCCAACGTGTTTCCATGATTCCCGTGTCACGAAGTCACAGAGCTAGACTGGCCACAACTTCATGATTTCCGTGTCCCGATCCAGAGCTAGACAGTCCACAGACTCATGAATCCCGTTTCCGAAGTTACAGAGCCTATACTGGTCACAGACTTCATGATCCCCGTGTTCCATGATTCCCGTGTCTCGAGTCACAGAGCTAGACTGGCCACAGACTTCATGATTTTCCCGTGTCTCGATCACAGAGCTAGACTGGTCACCAGACTTCATGATTCCCGTGTCTCGAGTTTACAGAGCTATACTGTCACAGATACTATCATGATACCCCGTGTTCCATGATTCCCGTGCACGAGTTCACAGAGCTAGAACTGGCCCACAGACTTCATGATTCCCGTGTCTCGAGTCACAGAGCTAGACTGGTCACATACTTCATGATTCCCGTTTCTCGAGTTACAGAGCTAGACTGGCCACAGACTTCATGATCAACGTGTTCCATGATTCCCGTGTCCCGAGTTTACCACAGCGCTAGACTTGCACTACTATTCATGATCCCCGTGTTCCATGATTACCCAGTTTTGCCCTACGAGTGCACAGAGCTCATGATCAACGTTTCCCATGATACACACGTTTCTCATAGATACTGGCCACATTCATGATCGTGTTCCATGATCGTCGCGAGTCATTAGAGCAGATCTGCCACATACTTCATGATCCCCGTGTTCCATGATCCCATGTCTCGAGTAACAGGTATACTGGCCACAACTGACACAAGTCCTGCTTCTTCAGTCACAGTGACATGTCGGGAGCTAGACTAGCCACAAATATCGCTATATGTACCAGAATGCCTGCATGCTCCGATCAGTAGCTACAATTCCCATTATTTATACAGAGGTCTCATAATTAGAACTAGACGGACCACAAATGCTTTAATCCCGATTCTCCAGTCACAATAGCCTAAACTAATATGTTCTAACGGATACGTATTTCACCAACCACACGTCAACTGCTAGACTGGTTGCACATATTATAAGCCCCAATTACATCCAAACAGTCGCATATCGGGAGATTTGCTCTGACTGGACACGAATACCATGTACCTGCTTTCTTTTTTTAATTTAGTTACATTTAGCTAAACTGGCCACAAATGCGATGAGCCCATTGTCTCCAGTCGATCACAGATCAGGAGCTACACTGGCCACACAATGTCATAAACACCATTTGTTCTATCACATAACGTGTAGGGGATGGGGGGGGGGGGGGGGGGGACTTGACCTACTGCAAGTGTCATAAGTCATATTTATCTAACCATGCACAATTAAATAAAGCTCTGGAGCAGATCACCAAATGTCACAAGCCCCAATTATCCAGGGGGCCGTTTCACTAAACTTCATAGCACTAAAATGTTCGTAATTATGATAGTCTGCAAATTTCACAGTAACAATTTTTGTATTATTGGATTTACATTTATTGAGCATAGGCTTCATATGCAGCCTATGCTCAATAAATGTAAATCCATCAATTGAAATTTCGAGACGATCCTGAAGTTGCACTTACGAACATTTTAGTCGTACAAAGTTTAGTGAAACGGTCCCCAGTTACAGTCCCCCACCGCTGTACCCCATGCAGAATGCGCCTATTGACAACTTCCATTCCATTTATATTGATAGGTTGGTGGGTGTGTCTTACGTTCCAAGTGTTGCCTGGATCCAGTGATAATTGTGCAGATTGTTGTACATCTCGCTTGGATACAAGATACTTGTATCCATCCCAACGAGATGAAAAAATTCACAAGAGGGGCGACAACCTCGACAGCTATGAAACTGCTGTTATATTGAATTACTTCCCTTTAATTTAAAGTATGGCAACATTGCACTGAAGCGATGCGTATATATACATACGATACGTATCTGGCTGTGACTATAGAAATGGCTACTAGTGTAGATCCAGATCAGCCTGTGCATCCGCACAGTCTGATCAGGACCTGCATTGTTCGCTATTCCGTCAACACCCGTCATGCTTCTAACCAATGTAGATCAGAATACAGGAGTGTGTTCGTTGACCAGGAGCTACACTGGTCACAATTCTCATAGGCCCCAATTCTCCCCATTCGTCGTCCGTGTGTGCATCCGTCCGTTCGTGAAACCTACATATTTCGGGCACGTCTTATCAACTATTGCAACCATCATTCCATAGCCCCTACATTCGGCGCACATACCCATGCTGGATTTACATTTATTGAGCATAGGCTGCATATGCAGCCTATGCTCAATAAATGTAAATCCAATAATATGGTCAAGGCCGAATCATGGATGGATCTTGTGTTCTAGCTTTTTGAACAAGGTGCGTAAACAGTTCATTATATCTCTTTGCAACCGTATTCACTTGACATTGCACTATGCTCCTTTATCATCATCCGCGTTTTCATCCTCGGATCCAAATAATTAGAAAAGTTACCCTACCCACCTACGTTGCTAGATATGTTATGTATCGAAATGGGTTGGTGGGGTAATTGTTAACGGGGATTTTTGTGAGTCCTGGGTCCGAGTCTACAACAATTAGTCTGATTTTAATAGTTGATGTATATGTATGTATATCGCCATCAATCTGTTAATTCTATAGCCCGTCCATGTGGCCCCTCTCCTTAAGGTACAGGGTCACACATTGGCGCTGGTCTTTGCTTTCTATTACATTAAATGGTATCTGTAAACCTTTCTCACTTGGAAATCTATTTTATATGTGGTATTGTACGTAAACTATAAGAGTAGAACTGCATAAATAAATTACCTCCCTTGTTTATCACAGTGTACGATAGTATATAACAAAATATACCACACTCTCCTTGGAAATTGATCAAATAAAATAATACATTTTTATGATACAGTTAATGTGTCGTCCGCAACGCGAACATTAACGCAATGTTTATTTGAGATATCATCAGAGACGACGTGTGGTGGTTGGTTGGGAGCATGCGTTGGGTATTTTAACGATCGGGATTCATCCTTACCGGAATCCCGACTAGAGATCTGGGGCCCGTTTCACTAAACTTTGTGCGACTAAAATGTTCTTAAGAGCAAAATTATGATAGGCTGTAAATTTCACATTAACATTGTGTTCTTGTAAATAATTATTGGATTTACATTGATTGAGCATAGGCTGCATATGCAGCCTATGCTCAATAAATGTAAATCCATCAAGTGAATTTTACAGACAATCCTAAATTTGCACTTACGAACATTTTAGTCGTACGAAGATTAGTGAAACGGCCCCCTTATTTTCACCCTCAGGTACGACTTTGTCATTATTGTATGTGAAAGTTGAATCTTGTTGTGCCCCTTATATGAATAATACAATTATTCCTAATCCTATTACTTTTAGAGGAATGGACCTGGCACCATATCAGGTTATTCTATTTTCCATGCTGAATATATCTATTTTGTCGATATAAATATTCCGTTCTGATTTAGGGATTTCCTCCAAAATGCAGCATAGCAGGTTAAATGTGGGATCGAACCCATTAGCTGTTGATAGGCCGTTAAACACCAATACATCAAATCATCCGAGACAACGTGCCTTTAATTGACCTGTTCAACTATGTGGTCAACAAGCGCGGTGTTATGGCTTTGATGTCACTGTCGCGCCGCTTGTTTACATGGAGAGAAAAAATAAAGCAATCATTTTGCCCATTTCGTATATTCTTGACACCAAAGTTGATATACCGCTGAATGACAAAATATACCTTACGACGTTCGCGATCAGCATAGTCCCAGATCAACCTGCGCATCCGCGCAGTCTGATCTGGGCCTACACGGTTCGCAATTCATCCATAGAAGCAGTTTAACTACTACCGCAATATGTATAGATTCCAATCTCACACCGTGAATGCGCAAGAGGACTCAGACACACAATTGTTGAAAATGCCGCAATGAACCAGTTCTCCAACCGGCAGCCCATATATCACAATGTTCCGGGATACGGTGTATTTTGGAGTAATCTATCACGGTTATTTGGACGGGCAGATAAGGCGAACATCGATGGATGATTGCTGTTGAAGTACTTACCCTTCATAAATCACCAATTATCGTGCAGGTGGCGGTATTAAGTCCACGCAGCTAATGCACGTTTATTGTCGTTAGAAAACGTGTCAAATGCTTTTCTTTTTTTTACACAATTGAGATAATATTACATACAAAGATCTCCGTCGTAGGAGTGAGTGAGTACTTAGTCCTTCCCTCGATTCGTATGACACCAGTAAACTTGTTTAATGTATAGCATATTAAATAATCATTCGTGAAAGATTCTCTCAAAAATAATCATCACATATATAGAGAATAGTAGGTTAGTGCCGTGAATGGGAAAACATATCTGGCAAGGCTTAGGAAACGGGATGGGCGAGGCTCTGCCGAGCACATCCTGTTTCCGTGCCGCGCCAGATGTTTCCCATTCACGGCACTAACCTACTATTCTATTTATCCCGTCAATACTACAAATAGCTTTAAAATTCAAACAATAACCCCAGCCGCATCCTCAAAATCGGAGAATTGACTAGTATGACAAGCGCACATATTCCAGTGATTAGGTCGTATTGACAGGATGTCAAAAATGTTTCACGGCACCGTGTTTCACGGCACATTTGCACTGTGTTGACGGGATAAATATCAAATAATGGTTGTTAAAAATTGCAGTTCTGATTTGTCCATATATGACGGTTTCTGGCGATAATCTTGAAAGATCCTCTATAAAATACATCAAATAAATTATATTTAGGTTGAAGTTCGGAGCTTTTCACTTGATTTGTTCATATATGGCGGTTGCTGGCGGCCATCTTGGATTGCTCTGTCACACCAGACAAAGCTATTATATTACACCGCTCTTGCATGTGCATAACCAGACTGCACAGGACGACGTTTGCCCTTCGTAAATGTACAAATTAGTGATGATTTAAAAGGAACTATTTTACGAGGTGAAACGTAGTTCCTGCACTGGCCGATACGAACTCACGCGAGAGTGACTCTAGGCGTCAATATGGAAAAACATATTGATGGTTTGCGTTCCATTGTGTTTCAATGGGAACCGGAAAACGTATATAATAAGACATAATCTCCAATACCAATGTGATGTCAGGATGTCGTTCCCAGCGCTTCGTGGTTGTGTTAAGACATGTACATTGTATTTACGTGTGTCCAAAGGGTTAATTTGTCGACGAAATATTGTTTTACGAATTTGTGGAGATTTATGTGTCTAACGTTTGCTTAAATGAATATCCGCAGGCAAACTTGACGCCACACGTTGTTTTCTTATTGACTGAACAGCAGACATCGCGACGTCACGTCATGTGACCGGACGTGACGTTATTCGTTGTCAATGGTTTCATACGTCGTCCGTTTGTATCTAGCAACGTTACATACAACGAGAATGGCTGCAACGAAAACGACATATTTGTCCGTGTTAATTAGTAGGCGTACCCCAAAAATGGGCGTAGCCGAAGCTGCGACGACCAATACGAGCTACCTATCTGTCCTGAAGGGTAGACGCGCTCCCATTATGGGCGTGGCCCAGCTACTGAGATGCGCCGGAGACAAAGAGCTGAGAAAGTTGACAGAACCTGAGATAAAACAGGAAAATGTAAGTTATAGCGTGTATTCATTAATTATAATAGTATCTAATCACATCATAACGAATTAACTAAGAAACATGTCTGTTTAAACCCCGATTAAAACATCATGCATTCTGATTACCACTCCCCTTAAATGATAACATAAACAAACAGGCATTTAGTCGCGTTTTGTTTTCTTTCTTTGTTTCTTGCTGTTTTATTCGCTAGTATCTGACTTTCAGCTGGTTGCTAAGCATAATTAGTGGAAATATAGCCTTAGTTGCGACACTAACTTGCAATATATTCCCTTGTCGTCCGTACCAGTAGACTGGGAGTTGATACTGTTCGCAACTAGTAAAACATTTCTAAACTGTTGTCAAATCTAAAAAATGTGAGTATTTGATTGGTAAATAACTCACTGCATACTTAGGGTAATTGTAACCATGCTACCATCTCTGCAAGGCGTTTTTCAGCTGTTCATGTTCCAATATCATTTCTACTGCAGGGTGAATACGTTGACGACCGAGCGACTGGACCAAAGAATCCAGTTGGAGAAGGGGATGTGAAGGCCAACCAGGCCGTGATTCCTAGAAATGTACTCAGCGCGATGATTGGAGAAACAGGTAGGGCCTTACTGAGGATGTGTTTGACTCCTGGCCGCCGCGCGTCTCCGGCTTGCGTCTCACTGAATCGATAAGAGACAGAGAGGTCAGAGCGTCTCCGGCTTCCGTCTCACTGAATCGATGAGAGACCGAGAGAGACCGGCGCGTCTCCGGCTTGCGTCTCACTGTGCAATCTGTAAAACTAAAAGCAAACGTTTATATGTTTTAAAAGAATACAATGCATTTTTCAATGCAATGACTACATACCGGCGTTGTCTTGTTTTGTCTTGTCGGTACAGTGGAACATTTCTAAACCGGACACGCTGGGAGGTCCCCAGGGTGTCCGGCTTAGAGATGATCCACTGCAAAACAGACAGATGAACACTCAAAGACATGCATGTGTACTTTACGATCATGAACATGCATTATAATCGGGGAAAGTTACAATGAAATCTATCAAATTTAAGAATACAAATGTTTGCTGGGTGTAAAGAGGTTATATTGTATTTCTTAACTCCATCTCGTAGTGTGCGTCGTCATGTCGTGGTAAATACTGCAGAAGTAGATCAAACATAATTATGCTGTCTTCATGTTTACATGTTTGTATGGAATATAGAGAATAGTAGGTTAGTGCCGTGAATGGGAACAAATATCTGACAAGGCTTAGGAAACGGGATGGGCGAGGCTCTGCCGAGCACATCCCGTTTCCGAGCCGCGCCAGATATTTTTTTCCATTCACGGCACTAACCTACTATTCTATTTATCCCGTCAACACCTACACATGGCTGTTAAATGCAAAAAAAATAACCACAGTCACCGCACATATTCATACGCAGTGATTAGGTCCTATCGACAGGATATCAAAAATGTTTCACGGCACCGTGTTTCACGGCACATACGCACTGTGTTGACGGGATAAACTCAGTTATACATGACAAAGACGTACATGTTTCAAGTTGCCTACACACCAAACACTGTCTATTCCAGGCAGGTCCGTCCATTTCGGCAAACCTGCTGTTGTTGGAAAACCGGAGGACTTTTCCGACGTTGAGAAAGAAAGTGAGTATCATTGTTCTTTCTTCCTCTATTATCTCATTAGTAAAGTCAGTTTATTTATAAACATGTCACGTGGGAGTCCATTTAAGGTAGATGTTCCTTTGCGGATGGCCCCATGCGTCGCAATCTAATTTATTACGCACTGTGTATGAACGTATGTTTCGTTATTGGGCTACGTATTTTATTATAATATCTACATTGTCTTTACATAAATTAAGTGGAAGAGGACACATGCATTAAGGAGAATGATTTATTGCATACAATATACTTGCATAGTGTAATAATACGTTGTAATAAAATTCATAATACACTAGTGTAATAAATATGCAAAATTAGGCCGGTACAGAAAACACGCCAGGCGGTCATTACAGCTTCAAAATATTGTGAAGTGCTTATACAATACAACTAATCTAAGAAAGGTGTTGATTTACTATGATGATATGTATTAAACTCGTTGACATATTTCATAAGAAACTCGGCTATGCCGAGTTTCTTATGAAATCTGTAAACGAGTTTAATAAACATATTCAATCTGTGTACAGTATGCCAAATGGATACAGCACATTACATGTTGAGATGCGACACATTGGACACATTCATTTTGGCTTTCTACTCCAAAACAATTTATTCCCCGTCCTCTTTCTACTACTACTACACTACTGACTGCGTTAATATTGTTATTACTTGTCAATGTCTTTATTACATAATACTTGAATATTGTGCTTGAATCAAGCATATTGATTGATTGAGCCTGAGCTGTGCTAGAGCTTAGGCTCACACAATCAAATTGCTTGATTGCGAGTTGGAATTACCAATAGATGTTCGGAAACGTTTATAATCTGGGCAAGATTAACGCGGACGGCTGTGTACTACTAACAAAAACACCACCACTGCGATACTTATTATTTATGTGTGGCTGTGACTGGAGAAATGGGACTTATGGGTTTTCCGACCAGTGTAGATCCAGATCAGCCTGTGCATCCGCACAGTCTGATCAGGATCTGCACTCTTCGCCATTCCATCAATGAAACACCCGTCATGCTGCTGGTAAGATCGTATTCAGGGCTACATGAGTGTGCTATTCGATCAGGAGCTACTCCAGTCACAGCAACATTTATTCAATGACTGATTACCATGATATGTTTTTTTTCTTCAGAAATCAAGTACTACTGGCATGGTATTTTGGACCTCAACGAATCGAGGTACGCCACTCTCTGCAGAGAGGTGACCTACTTTGGAGGCCGCCAGTAACGGAGACACAGACGTGCCAAAGAAAAATATTTAAAAAAAAACCACACACATTTGCACACTGACTAGAGCAAACAGGTGTATACCTGGCTATTGGTGAATGGGTGTCTGGATAATATAGGTGTACGGATTGGTTCACGGCAATATGTGTCCGGATGAGTAAACGCCAATACGGATGTCCAGATTACAATTACACGTATAGCTACAATAATATAAATTTAAGATAATACAACAAAACAAAAACCAAGAAATTAAAACGATGTTATAATCAAAATACTATGATTTCTTTTGCTGCTTTCCTCTTTAACCCTTTCAACACCACATGTCTGTATAGTGGTATTGGCAAATAGTGTAGATCCAGATGAGCCGGCTCGTGGCGAGCCGTCTCATTAAGATCTGCACTATTTGCAAGTAAGTTTCATATGTTCGAGAACAAGAACACCACCTTTTCATAAATGGACTTGTTTGAGAATCATTTTGTGACCATTGGATTGGTTGCAGAATTAACATATCAAATTCCATTCCAGTTACAGGGGTGAAAGGCTTAAAACATGTGGGCAAATACCTGACGAAGTCTGAATTTCTGTTTTTACGACGACCAGTGTATACGTCGCAGTAGGATTATGGTCGACAATGGTCATCTCCTACACATGTTGATCAGGGGCTACGTCGGTCGCAACATTTCTCCAGTCACGATGATAACATTTCAATATGTGGCTGTGACTGGAGAAATGGGTCTTATGGGATGTGTGACCAGTGTGGATACTGACCAAATAACACACTCATGTAGCCTGATATTAGCGATCTACATGTATATTGCCCGTTAGGAACATGACTGGTATTTCATTTATGGAATGGCAAACAGTGCAGATCCTGATCAGACTGTGCGGTCGCAAAGCCCATACGCCCCATTTATCCAATCACAGCCACATACCGGCAAAGATCTGTGGTCTATTTCACCAACATTGCAAAGTATACTTTTCTAGTAAAGTATACTTTGAGGGAGAAATTTTAAATATTAGGATAAATTTATTAATTTTTATTATACTGAATTTATTACATTATCACAGCCATTTTGGCTGTGATAATGTAATAAATTCAGTATAATAAGTCTGCATATTTTTAATCATCATCAAATGTATGCAGTCGTTAGTTCTATATGAAATAATGCATTTCGGGAAAAATCAATGATTACTCCCTCAAAGTATACTTTGTTAGATAAGTATACTTCACAGATGTCTATGCGGGGAAAATTGTGTTGTTTTTTCGTAATAAAATCAAGATAGGACCAGATCTCACGAAATAAAAAGAAGGCTCATTCTTAAATTTCGATAAAATTAATATTATCGAAAAATAATATTGTTTTTGCATTGTATATATAGCCGTAAAATTTGCACAGGTTTCGCGAAACAGACAGTAATGTACCTATGTTGGTTGCCAATATAATAATGGACATTTCCTCATGCTCTTTACGGGAACTGGCATATCCATTTCCATGCTCTATTACCAATGTAGCATTCGTTTTTGTCCTACCCGACTGAAAAATGCGCGACACCGCTGGGTTCGCAACTTCAAAAGGTTCACCGTTTACATGTGTGCCAGTGAGTCGCTCAGTTAATCGCCTTTCGTCTCAAGTAACCATTTGATGGACATGCCGTACAGTTATCGTGGGATAGGCAACTTTCTGGTAGAGACCTGGGCCCAGTTGCTTTGAGCTTTGAGCAACCGGGTTCAGTATACGTGTTTGTTCTCGTGTCGCGTGGTTACCGTGATGATGCAGTCTGTTAGTTTCTTCTTTACGTGGGTCCATGTGTCTACTTTCTTGGTATCTTGCTATTTATGTTACCCCACAAGCTCTGTCGCAACAGGATCGGAAGAAAACTAAATATTTTGATACAATTCACTCTTTTCTGACTTAAAGAATGGTCTGAATATTAAAATTTAATTAATCATACCGTGCATGTGTTGGTGAACTGTTTATATTTAATACTAGAACGCCATATTCACAATCACATTGACTCTGGGGCGCAGCAATTTGTACACATGCCTGGTTGTAATTGCCAGATATCTAGCTTGGCTATATTATATGCAAATGTGGCTGTGATTGGAGAAATTTTATGTTTATGGGATTTGTGACCAGTCTAGTTCCTGGTCATGTAGCATTATTCTGTAGCCTGACAACGATATATATATATATACATCGGAACCATGCATGATGGGTGTTTCATTGATGGACTGGCGAACAGTGCAGATCCTGATCAGACTGTGCGGATGCACAGGCTGATCTGGATCTACACTGGTCGCAAAACCCATAAGCCCCATTTCTCCAGTCACAGCCACAAATACCTTCTAAGCCCTTTTACTCTTTATCGTAATAATAAATGACCTGGGTTACCAGCGGTGATCCTATCTGTCGTTGATTTCACTTGATTCGTGTTTATTGACACCCAGTAGGAACACTTCAGTGCAACGTCTTCACGCCGAACATCACCTGTGTGATCCTGATTCGTGGCTGTGACTGGAGTAATGGGACTCAGGTCTCACCGGACAGTGCGCGTCTAGCTTTAAAAAGGGGGTGGAGGATTTTCTATGTACTTCACTACCGACCCTGCAAGCTACACCAGTGTGTCTAGTAAAATAGGTTTATGAATATTTCTTGACTTCGTGAGGCTTGACTAGGTGTATTTCATAATTCTACGAAACTGAATGTTAGCTCCTGTTGATTTTGACATCTTGGAAAATGGCGCATGGTATGCTGTGGTTATGACCCCGCTTTGGAATCATTTTCAGGAAATGGTGTGGTGCGGTTATTGCATTTTTATTGTGGCACGCGATTTGTACTTCAGTTGCGAGTATTTTTTAATATTTGTCACAAGAGCCTGATTGTGAGAGGTGGTGATTTTGGCTAGTTTAAACCGTCCCGTGATGCCTTATGGGTTGTCATACCAACGTAGCCCCAGATTCGGCATGTGAGTGACGGGTGGGAGCATGCGATGGGTATTAAAATGATCGGGATTCATCCCGACCGGATGTACGTCTTTGGCATTCTTGTATGTGAGAGTTGAATCTGGTTATACCCCTTATATGAGTAATATTAGTTATTAGCAATCCTATTACTTTTAGGCGAAGGGGCCAAGTAGCTTTGGTGCGGTATGAACTTGATACCATGTCCGGTTATTCTAATTTAAGGGCTGAATATATATGTTTTCGACGTAAATATTCCGTTCTGATTTTGGGATTTTCCCTCCAATGCAGTATGTTAAATACGGGATCGAACCCGTTGACCCGGCCTTAAATGACCTTAACTGTTGATAGGCCGTTAAACACCTATACATCAAAGAACCAGATTCAGCATGACATGTGTATGATGCTCTAAGTTATTAACCCTTTGAACACGAAAGCCCGCTATAGCGGTTTATGCAAACAGTGCAGATCCAGATGAGCCGGCTCGTAACGAGCCGTCTCATCAGGATCTTCACTGTTTGAAAGTCATTTTCATATTTTTGAGGACAGTCTGAAAACCATTTTGGGACCACTGGATTGGTTGCGAAATTAACATCAAAATCCATTCCAGTTACCTAGGGGTGAACAGGTTAAGCCTTGCAATGTTTGCCACCCTGATGCTCCAGGTGGGAGGGAGGGGACAACAACAACAATCGGCAATGTTGGTGATGCGGGATAATCGTTATATTTCATTTTCCAATTCATGTCGATTTTCATCAATAATAGAATTGCCGAAGATCACAATATACGTACACCCTGTCGAGGCATGGTTACTTAACTTAGTGACTCTTCTTCTTGCTATGATAAAATACATGTTCATGTACGTGTTATCGAATTTGGTTAAGATCAGTCAAGCAGAACTTGCATGAATAAGGATACGGAGTGCGAAAATTAAAAATGGCCACCAAGGTAGCATATCAATCGGGTTCTTCTCATGTCATGATCAGCATGTAGTAGCAACTTTGGTTAAAGGTAACGCATCTCAGATAATAATGCATGTTCTTGATTGCAAAATACATATATGTCCCATAATGGTCATATGCCTGATTTACAGTGGAAACTCTCTAAACCGGACACCATGGGGACCTCCCATGGTGTTCGGTTTAGAGAGGTTTCACTGTATTGCTTTATTAAAGGTACATGCCCACTCAGCAGGCACACAATATTCTTTATAGGAATTCAATAAGTGTATAGTTGTGTCACTATTCCACCAGTTCTAAACATTACGAGTGTCCACTAATCAGATATAATAATTTAGTACTAGTTATGTTACTGATAGTGACGCGCGGTGGTATCAGGCTATATGCATATGCAAATGAGGCATGTTATTTTTAAAATATTTATACTAATTAAATGCGCCACCTGAAAAAATAATATTTTCTACAGATTATAAAGTACGGACATTGCACAGCACAAAATAAATACAGAGAATAAATAGTAATATCCGCTAACATTTAAAGGAAACACGGTTATCGGCTTTGATACCAGAGTGGAAATTTACGTCTGATATAAAATGTATAATAATGCCAATCAATACGTGGGGTAATGGCTTTTTAGCGGGAACTGGTGGAATAGTGACACAATCATACACTTATTTCATTCCTGTAAATAACAGTTTGTATCTACTGAGTGGGCATGTATATGTACCATTAAGGTATGTTAAGTAGAACATTCAAAATTTGAAATTGCCTACAAAAAAAGTACATCTGGGCAGGCACTTCAGACAGTCTGTATCAAAGGATAACTAAAATAACACAAAAATGATAACTAAATGCATTTCGACTATTATTTGTTAATGAATGTGATCCACGTATGTACTTTTATGAAATGGCCCTCTAGTATTAACAAGAGTTACTAGACGGGGACACTGAGTCTCGTCGTGTTATTGTGGGTCGATTTCCGCTTTCTTTACATTTCAAAAGACCAATTTGTCACGCGCTGTACCGCATATTAATATTATGTGAGTAAATATTAGTTTAAACCCGCTTTACAGCCTGCAGTCAATGCGGCGTCGATGTAATGCGTATTACGGTAGTCCCAGAATGTGGGTTCTTTACCCTTTAGAATTCTGAATTACATTTTGTCGTCTGTTGTTTATTTTTATTTTCCTTTTCTCTCACCAAAACATGGTTTGACAGCACTGTCGAATCATTTCCAATGGAAATGATTCGAAAGTGCTGCCAAACCATGTATTTTTATAGAGAAAGAAGTAAAAATATAAAATAACAGCAGACGACAATTTACATTTCCTGCATTTTAAGGGTTAAACATTTATAATATGACGTTCACGACCAGCGTAGCCCCAGATCAGGCGTCGGCCGCCTGATCTGAGGATGCACTGTTCGCCTTTTAAACAATGACCGTGTGATGAATTAATCTCGACAGTGGCATGGTAACATGGGACTTATTGAGTTTGCCAAAAGTAGATCCCCATAGCAACATATATATCCACTCGCACATCAACTGAACTACTGTCTGTTCCACGTTTTGCTGCCGACGAACTTTTGGCTATTAAACACATTAAATCTAAAAAATAATTAAATGTTAGTACTTTTTTCATCAATAACAAAAAAGTCACCCTCCCCAAAGAAAGTTATTTGATCAAATTCCATCAAATATTGATTTTATTGCGAAACAACGATTTTCCTATATGGGAATTTAACATGGGGAGTCAATTTACAAAACTTTCCGTTTTTTGATCCTGAAGGATCAAAAAACGATTTTTTGGGGAAATTGACTCCGAAACCTGGCGAGATAGCTTGAAAATAATGTAACTAAAAAAGCAAAAGTTATATTTTGAAAATCGGTCCACAAATAAAAAATATATTTTAAAAAAATCTATTTTTAGCCCCCATGTTAAATTCGCATAGAAAAATTGTTTTTTTCGCAATAAAATCAATATCAGATGGAATTTCATCAAAAATATATTTTTTTGGGGAGGGTGACTTTTTTGTTATTGATGAAAAAGTACTTACTGCTAAATATTTTTTAGATTTAATGTGTTCAATAGCCAAAAGTTCGTCGGCAGCAAAACGTGGAACAGACAGTAGTGTACAATTTGCAATTTGATCTGGAGCTACACCGGTCACAACTCCCATAAGCGTCATTTCCCAAGCCACAGTTGAGTGAGGATGTAATATTTTACCGACGGAACCTGGTGGCCGTTTCACTAAACTTCGTACGACTAAAATGTTCGTAAGTGCAAAATTATGATAGTCTGTAAATTTCACATTAACATTGTTTTCTTGTAAATAATTATTGGATTTACATTTATTGAGCATAGGCTGCATATGCAGCCTATGCTCAATAAATGTAAATCCATAAATCGAAATTTACAGACGATCTTAAATTTGCACTTACGAACATTTTAGTCGTAAGAAGTTTAGTGAAACGGGCCCCTGTGTCATATTATTATGACCAAGACGGAACTAAGGGTACCCAGTTGACCGAATGGCGAACAATGTACTTCCTGATCTGACTGTCCGCTGGTCACAAACGTAACGTGTTCGAATTTTAACCGCGGTAGCCCATATATATTGCTCGACCAAACACTAAAATATACATTTTTAAAATTGATTTCAAAATTAAGAGCCCATTCCTTCGCTTTGAAGTGCTCTTCTCAGTCGTCTGATAAATTACTTTAACTTGAAGACGGATTTGAGAAAATTGTAAGTGAAACAAGAAAAGAAATCAAACTAACCAGATTTACTGTAAATGAACTTGAAGGTCAAGCCAAACACATTCTGATACTGTATTATTAAAAAGTTGGCAAAAAAATCAGGGCAAATGCGGATTTGCCCTAATTTTTTTGCCAACTTTTGTGATGCATTTGCGCGAAATACTCTCTAACGTATACTACTTCTGTTTTTCTCGTGGCCGTTTGAACACAAAAGTTGGCATGCAGAAGGCGTTTTGGATATTTAAAATTGACGGAGGCTTGAAATAAAATATAGTGCTTTTTCTTCCCTAATTGAATAGCCTTGTGAATTGCCACAATTTATCACAAAATGTCTTAACCGTTAGACCGCGACACACAACGATTGTCGTCTGCTGTTGCTTTTATATATTGCCTTATTTCTCAATGTAAACATGGTTTGACAGCACTTTAGAATCATTTCCAATGGAAATGATTCTGAAGTGCTGTCAAACCATGTTGTTGATGATAAAAATGGAAAGTAGAAAATAAACAGCAGACGACAAAAAAAATAAATAAGATGGCGGTGTAAGGGTTAACGTGTGTCTGAGGGACACATCGTTCCCAACTAAAGCCAGTATAGGCCATTGTGCAATGTGCATGGAAAGTAGTTTTGGGTGTTACTAATACAATGTATATAAATACGGTTGTGACTAGAGAAATGGGGCTTATTGGATTTGTGATCAGTGTAGCTCCTGATCAAATAGCACACTCCTACAGCCTGATAGCGAGGTGTATTGCTTGTTAGAAGTATGACGGGTGTTTCATCGACAGAATGGCGAACAGTGTATATCTTGATCAGACTATGCGGATGCACAGGCTGATCTGGATTTACACTGGTCGCACAACCCATACGCCCTATTTCTCCAGTCACAGCCACAAACATATTTACACTGAGCATACACTGTAAAATAAACACCACAGCAATACATACAATCTGCAATTTGTATTGATTTGTGTTGCCCATAGTAGGCACACAATGTTCTTTATATCAGAGACATCATCAGATAAACTTTCTGGTAAAATAAACATGCATTCACCATAACCCCACGTATTGATTGGCATTGTTATATATTTTATATCAGACGTACCTATCCACACTGATATCAGGGGCGATAACCGTGTTTCCTTAATATGTTAACGGACATTACTATTTATTCTCTGTATTTATGTGTTGATGTGAAATGATCATAGAGTATAATCTGTCGAAAGTATTATTTTTTCAGGTGACGCATTTAATTAGTATACATAATTAAAAAATAGCATGCCTCATTTGCATATGAAAATAGCCTGATACCACCGCGCGTCACTATCAGTAACATAACTATTTACTATTATATCTGTATAGCGGGCACTTGTAAATTTTAGAACTGGTGGAATAGCGACACAATTATACACTTATTTAATTCCTATAAAGAACATTTTGTACATGGCCACTCAGTAGGCACCAACTGTTCTATTATATTGTATTATTGTTTTTAAACCCATTGCCCGATTTCACATGACGTGAGGCATAGTCAGCTCGTCAAATCATATTAAATCATCACTAAATGCAAATGCTTTGATTTAACGACGGCACTGGCTCGATGACCTTGCATGTCGGGATCGACTATTTAAGTCCCCATCCGATCACAGGTGGAAGACTCGGACCTATGACACCCAAAAAATGCCTATTAAAATAAAATCCCAATACCCCACCCACTTGGTCTCGTACATTACCATCTTATATAAAGAAAGGTGGATAACATTGTGGCCATTATAGAAAGAGCCCTCTCGTTTCCGACTCGCACAAACACAATACACATGACTACATGTATGATTTCTGTCGCTGGCAATCGATAAAGGTATTAGGTGTGTGAATATATTCACTTCAAATCGCTCTTTCCAGCATTTATTCAGTTATTCGCATTGTGTATACCCCATCCAAAGCGAAATTTGCGTGTACGAAAGAATCTCACACAGAATTGGAGGCCATCCGGCGTGGATTATCGGTCATATTTGACCAATAACTGATCGCCAGCTCAAACTAAAGTCGTGCACCATGACCATATACATTAGAAACTCCAACCATACAAAGTTCGTCCAATTGTGATCGTTCACCGATCTAAAAAACACCTTTTTTCTACTTTCATCGTACTATCAGATTATGTCTTCGGGAATCCCGAAATAGGTTGAATGACGTCATTACAGTTTAGATTTAGCCAATCAGAGATGTTCTTTACATAGACGCTTCCGGTTGTATTATGGAAGATGGTGCATTGACCCGGTTCCAGATAATGAACGAAATTAGACAAAAAAGTGTTTTTTAGATCGGTGAAAGATCACAATTGGACGAACTTTGTATGGTTGGAGTTTCTAATGTATATGGTCATGGTGCACCACTTTAGTTTGAGCTGGCGATCAGCTATCGGCCAAATATGACCGATAATCCACGCCGGACGGCGTCCGATTCTGTGTGAGATTCTTTCGTACACGCAACTTTCGCTTTGGATGGGGTAATCAAAACGCGAATAACTCAATAAATACTTGAAACAGCGATTTGAAGTGAGTATATTCACACACCTAATACCTTTATCAATTGCCAGAGACATTATTTCATACATTTAATCGATGTTTATTGTGTTTGTGCGAATCGGAAAATAGAGGGCTCTTTCTATAATAGCTATATTCATACCCACCTTCTATAAATAGAAGATGGTAATGTACGAGACCAAGTGGGTGGGGTAATGGAATTTTTTTAATAGGCATTTTTTTGGTGTGATAGGTCCGAGTCTTCCACCTGTGCATCCGATAGGACTAGGCTAGCACGAAGTTGTCTTGCCCAAGGACACGCCGAATTGGCTATGCGGAGCAGGTCGAGGTGGGAATCGAACCCGGGATCTCCCGATTCGCAGTCCGACGCTCTACCCACTGAGCTAATTCGGCCACCTCATGTTGCATAACCAGGAGTTTCTCTGGTCAAACAAACACAAACTCACTATAAGCACCGGTTTTGAGTTGCGAGGCGCAGCTACCTACCCTGTTGTATACGCAGGAGAATTATGCCAGAATTGTTAACTGATCTGATAAGATGCCTTGCTGATGCTGATCGGTAATATGGCCATCGATCAATTTGTCGATTGTAGCGATTATCGATGACACGTTGTTTTTATCGATTATCTGATCGCAATGATAATCGTTGGCATCTATGATTGAATCAACTGTGTTAAAAGCAACGTAAAAAGACATGAGAACATGGGTAGTGTGTCGAAAAGAGTCCATATGGGCGATGGAATCACTGGAGAACTTGGGAGTATACGGAGCCCCGCATGGGGACGTAGAATTATTTTTTTATTAATTCGTTCCCTCGAAATAATAATTCGTTCCCTCAATTTAACAATTCGTTCCCACGAAATAACAATTCGTTCCCACGGGAACGAATTGTTATATCGTGGGAACGAATTGTTAATTCGAGGGAACGAATTGTTAAATTGAGGGAACGAAATGCTATATCATATGAACGAATTGTTAATTCGAGGGAACGAATTATTAAATTGTTATTCCGTGAGAACGAATTAATAAAAGAAATCCATGTCCCCGTAGTATTATGCCATTATTTCGGTATAAGCTTCGAGTCACAACCAAAGGTCAGTTTACTGACGGCTGTCCCCAAATGCCAGCTCCGTGTAATGTCAATGAAAAGTTAAAAAAGAAACATAAAACAAGTGATACTCGCATGAACAAAACAAACCCGATTCTCCGTCTGTAACGTAGGGCGACATAAGTCACCCAGCGTTGTAGACAGAAAATTCGGGCTAGAACAAACCATGCAAAATACACTTTCCACTTGTCCATAGATAACGACGTCATCTGTAGTTATTTTTGAGCATAAAACGTTACCTGATAAATAGAATAACAGACTTCCATATGTTGATATCAAGTTTATCAGGCTCATACACATCATATTATAAAAGTTGTAGAAGAAACATGTAAGTGTTGTACAAGTGCTCAACTAATATATGAGTATATACTCGTATATGTATACATATAGCATACTAGCATAGAGAGATATGCACATTGGATACACAATGCTAAGTAAGACAAGTCTGGTATTTCTGTACAAAGAAACACAATTCATGAATCATAAAGTGTTTAATATGTGTGAACTGATACTATACTAGCTACAACCTACTGTATTAATATGTTTCAAGTGAAGACAATAATTGAATTGATTTAAATGCAATAAATTAGGAACCATCGATTACAGAACGAACGCTGGTCATTGTTAAGTAATTTTCTTAAGAAACCCAGATATTTTTACCAAGTCATGCACTCATTATAGGCGCAATTCTGTTCAGCGATATGAAACGCATCCACGTGTACTTTTCTTTTTTTTTTACTAATCTGTTCGGCGCATATTTGAGACCCAGTTTCTTTATTATATAATCCTAAATGCAATTAATCTTGTACATAATATACACATATATATTTACCATACGGTCAGACCTATAAATATACTTCAGGTCAGACGCTTTCTATGCACATTATCAAGGTGCATGCTCACGTGGTACTAACAACAACAACACGTACCGATTCAAAATACGTATTCTTTGTATAGTGTCCTTATTACGTAACGGACTTTGATGAAATATGGCGCATCAAACGCGTCTTGTTAAGCTGCATTTGGTGGTCTCTGTATTTTCGCCCAAACTTCTGTCGTTTTTGCGAAGAATCGATTTCCGTGTCTCCGACACGGAAATCGATTCTTCGCAAAAACGACATAAGTCTGTGCCACTCCCTGGACAACCAAATGCAGCTCATGAAGACGCGTTTGCTGCGCCATATTTCATCAAAATCCGTTGCATATTAAGGAAAATATCAAACAATATTTACTTTGGAGTGGGCGACGTTGTTGTTGTAACCACGTGATCATGCACCTTGCTTATAGCCATACGAGTAAGTTATCAGGTTATACACTGTATTGTGCTATACTATTACAACATCGTCATCTAGATCAGTAGTGTCATCTTCAATACGATACAATCGGCGACTCTCAAACACACCGGTATATAAATATACTAATATGATTACGTATTTAACAGTATCAAGACATGCGCATGCTTATCTTAGTATACCCTGATCGCAATGTCTATCTTTGTTTTTTATTTATTAAACCTTTCACATCTAAGTAATTGGAATGGAGTTTGTTATGTTAATGTTGCAACCAATCCAATCGTCACAAAATTATTTTCAGACTAGACCATTTATGAAAAGGGGGCGTTTTTTTTTGTTCTCAAAAATATGAAACTTACTTTCAAAAAGTTCAGATCCTGATGAGACGGCTCGTTATGAGCCGGCTCATCTGGATCTGCACTGTTTGCATAAACCGCTATAGCGGGTTTTCGGGTTCAAAGGGTTAAATCGTTTAATGTGTTAATGTTGAGTATTCACATCACCTCTAGTTTTTAAAGGCACTCACACATGTTCAAAAAGTGATGAACTTTATGAAATGTAGTATATAGTTTTGTATCGTATTTCTGAACCAAATTGTACATTCTCCTGGAAAACACCTGGGACTGGTCAGAAATATTTATAACACTGTTTTTTTTCTGAAATCGATGGGTACTAATTTATTCTATCACGGCCGTAACTACACTGGGGCACTGATATTTTTTTTGGCCCCATTTTTTTTAGGAAATATTTTATTTTTGTCATGAAAGTAGCAAAAAAAAGAAAGTTATATTTCGCCTGAAATGCATCAGAATGCAAAGAAATTGCGTCTGTGGCTATTTTTGTCCGGGTTGGAGTGGGGTGGGGGCGGGGACATGCCCCAGGACCTACATAGCGGACTCACTCGCTCCGCTCAGTCGATTGTTTTGCCTCTTCGTTGTTGGCTTCCTGGTTACGGCGCTGTCTATGTAGATTAAACTAATGTGGCATATAGTATGATCCTTTCAAAGTAAAGAGAGTTTATATAGCACTGGAATATAGCACATGTTTAGGGAATTTCATTAAATAAAATAGTGTTATTGTTTGACGTAGCTAGGTTATATGTTTTTACTGGGTATGCAGCAAATAACAAAACACATACTGGATACCGGAGACATAATATGACAGACAGTGACTACAAATTATATATACAGGCCACACTCACTTACTCGAATTCGAAAGGAGATACAAAAATACTTTGAGTTAACCGTAGCTTGACGTATCCGTAGCACGCAACCTGTCGGACAACAAACTATTTTATTGACAGTTAGAACCAAATGATTATACTTACTGATGTAGCCTTGAGTAGTAAATATGATTTATTTTAGCAATTAAATGTACATGGATACATGTTAAATGCTGTTTCTAAGACAAATCATATTTAAACATTCGTTTCATTCATTCGGCTCATATTTAAGGGTGGGAATTGGCTCGAACACCTTCCATACCCGGGATATATAGCCCAGTAAAGAAGCAGGCCGATGGTCGTCGGTCTGGTTTATATTTCCGAATTTTGATAAATGTTGCATTTATAATTCAGGCTCCAAAAATGTGCGTCAAATATAGGAGAATCTATGCAGGTATGGTAACCTATAATTTGAGGCCTCCTATAGCACCCATCAGCTTATATGTGTGTGATATAGTATGGCTGGGTATCGATTATAGATGATTGAGGGAAAACCCATACTAGTTTACGTGATTTGTGCGTTTTGAGTGGCACACGGACTGGTCAAATGAAATTAAGTGGCGAGTATACTATCTGAGTCACTAATGTCTAGCAAGTGTGCTCTACGTAATTAACTTATTGTCACATTTAGTCCCAATCCTACCTAATCACCATCGAGAAGAGAAGAGAAGAAGAAAGTGATTTCTGACGGTATGGTATTTGACGTGTCACCCTCACCCTATGTTAGTGTGCTGTATCAGAATGCTATATTAACCTATCATGATAACCGTGGTTGCTGATTTTGTGTTGTTAATTGGGTTTTATATATATATTTGTCTTTGTTATTTACTAGCATTTATTTTAATTTTAGTTTAGTTTTGAGTCACCTACCACACCGTCAGATTTTGGCCGAAATAGACTAATACACATTAAATCGTTTTATTTTTGTCTATATTGGAGTAATGCAGATTGTCAATTTCGACATAAAAAAGCAATTACTCCTGGTGGAGGAAACCTCCAGTTTCCCCGGTAGCTCCGGAGTCCCTGTAGTAAAGCTCCAAAAAAAAAACTCAAAAGGAGGCAATTTTGCACAACTACTCTCAACCAGCTGACTACCTCACCCCACTGACTCACTCAATCACTTAGCAATTCCATTGAATTAGTGGACCACATCAACCCATCCATACACCCGCCAACCACACACCACATCACTTAGCCCAGCCCCCATTCAATCAATCAATCACACACACACACACACGCACGCACGCACGCACACTCACGCACGCAGGCACACACAGACGTACATACACATATACATATGTACACACACATATATACCCATACACACATATACACACATACATATATATATATGCATACACACATCCACACACACACACACATACATATATATATATATATACACACACCCACACACACACACACACGCATATTTAAACACTTTCGGTTTGTTTACAAATACACATATGCATGTCTGTGTGTAATTAATAGATAACCCGGATGTGGCACACGTGACATGCGCATGTAGCATATGTACATATTCAGTTCACCAATGAAATAAATAATAACAAGAACATAATATTTTATGAACTATTTTAATAAATTATACACGGAAACAACACAAAACAACAAGAAATACTGATTTGTAACACTATTATAAATGATTATTTCTGACCAGACTTGATTGTACAAACTAATAATGTTTAGAACATAAAACTCGCCCATTCAATGTTTCGTCCCTATACTGATGCTGTCACATTCGGGAGATATATACACACGATCGAGTGTGAAATATTTCACTCATTTCTAATCGCGCAACTTGTGTTCACTTTAATTAACGTTCGAGTAAAAGCATTTAATGCCAGTCCAATTAAAATAGTTGCCATTTATTGCTCACCACTTAATGATCACCGACGGTCATTTCGGGAGGCCTGTTTAATCAGTGTCAACGCAAACACCTTTAACTACGGTCTGAATACCCGACTTTGATCAGGTAAACTGCAGGTGACAAACTTCTACTTACCTCCGCAAATTGACATTTCGACTTAACGAGTGTGAAATACAGTAGATTTACGTTTTCGGGACCTAAATATACCTTCGAATAAACGGAAAATTTGAGTTATCGAAATTTGACTTAACCGAACTTAGTTATATGGAAAATAATAGGATTTTAAACGGGACCGTGCTAGTAATTCGACGTAACCGGTGATTTCGACGTAAGCGACTTTGAGTAAACGAGCGTAGCCTATATATATATATATATATATAGTGACTCACTGTATATATCGCTTTATCCCGTCAACACAGTGCGTACGTGCCGTGAAACACGGTGCTGTGAAACATTGTTGATATCCTGTCAATACGATCTAATCATTGAGTATGAATTTGTGCGGTGGCTGGTGTTATTTTTTTTTGCATTTTAAAGCCATTTGTAGGTGTTGACGGGATAAATAGAATAGTAGGTTAGTGCCGTGAATGGGAAAATATATCTGGCGCGGCACGCAAACGGGATGTGCTCGGCAGGGCCTCGCCTATCCCGTTTCCTAAGCCTTGCCAGATATTGTTTTCCCATTCGCGGCACTACCCTATTATTCGCTATATATATGCGAGCGTTTTACTGATCTATTCATTCGCATATTATACAGTATTATACAGGTGACGTCTACAGCTGCGTGGTGACCCCTAAAGGCCCGGGTCCCTCCCCACAATTGGATCAGCTGATGCGAGCCCCTAGATGTGAACACGTGAAACAAGGGGCTGAGTCAGAGGGGCTAATATGTGTGTTTGTCTGGAGAAATGGGGCTCGTGGTAGTTTTTGCCAGTCCAAGTCTGAATTGGCTGTTACATGTACGTGTAGCACGCTTGTACAGGTTTGTTTTTGTTGTTGCTCGCGTGGATCTTTGTCCTTGCATACCCACGGATCAAGCTGCTATATCAAGGTACATGATCACGTGGTTACAACAACAACAACCATTACTGAAACCTGCAGCGGTGGGGGCGATTGGTGGAGACAACCTGACCTTTGACTCAATATTACGGGGGCCAAGTGGTTTCTCATCACATTACGGACAGCCAATGTGCATCCATCTAGATCCACAGGTGGAAGACGCGGACCTTTGACATAAACAAATGCTCATTAAAAATCCCATTACTCAACCTACCTAATGTCATACTGTACGTTATGTATCAACACGTAGTAATGTACAGTACGACATCAAGGGCCCCTTTCACTAAACTTCGTACGACTAAAATGTTCGTAAGTGTATATTTAGGTTCCTCCTATGCTCAATAAATGTAAATCCAATAATTGTTTACAAGAAAACATTGCTAATTTGAAATTTATAGAATATCATAAGTTTGCACTTACCAACATTTTAGTCGTACGAAGTTTAGTGAAACGGCCCCCAGGTGGGTGGGGTAATGGAATTTATTTTAATGGGCATTTTGTATGTCAAAGTTCCCCCTGTGTCTAGATCCGTGCCAACGAACGAATTTGTATAGGTGTCTCGCGTTTGTTTATAATCGTTGTTTAATACATAGTGTAAACAGAAACAATATTTCATCAACAGCACACTCACATGCAGTCTAACCTCTCTAAACGGGACACCAAGAAAATATATGTGATCTCATTGTAATGGGTGTCTTGGTAACGCATCACAGATAATAATGCATGTTCGTGATTGCAAACTACATAGTTATGCCATAGAATGACCATATGCCTGATCTACAGTGGAACATCTCTAAACCGGACACCCTGGGGACCTCCCAGGGTGTCCGGTTTAGAGAGGTTTCACTGTATTACACTGTCTGTTCATCCAGTCATTTATAAGAGGCAAAACGTTGCGTTTTTCGTGTGACAGTACCACCATAATATTGCAGCAAATAGCTATTTTAAGGATTTAATAACAGCTTGTCAGTTTTATAACTTTGATGGGCATAAAATGTGATGGGTTGCTAATCAGACTTGAAATCTAAAGTGGAAATATGCCACCGATTGAGAAAGGCGGTCTTATAACGTCGTTAACATTTACAGGGCCTGATCAGCTTGCATGTAGTATAACTGTTATATTTTGTTCCTACGGTGTCGTGTTAGGACCGTTCCACATTCTAGAGTTATACGAGATCGCGAGATTGCGAGATCGCGAGAACGCGAGGTGAGAATGCGAGATCAATCTCGCATTCTCGTCTGGCGTTCTCGCGTTCTCCCCTCGCATTCTAGTGATTTTTCCGTTATCGAAATCTCGTCATCTTGTATGCAAGTACAGAATGCGGGAATGTAAAGGAGCCCGAACATGACACGGTATGTTCCAGTTGGTTTGTTGAGCACTTTAAAGCCACTCCAGTTACTGAATGCGCAGTCTGATCCGGGTCTACACTGATCGCACAAGTTGCCAGGACCTGGGGTGCGTTTCACTAAACTTCGTACGACTAAAATGTTCGTAAGTGTAAATTTAGGATCGTCTGTAAATTTCAATTGATGGATTTACATGTATTGAGCATAGGCTGCATATGCAGCCTATGCTCAATAAATTTAAATCCAATAGTTGTTTGTAAGAACACATTGTTAATTTGACAAGAACACATTGTTAATGTGAAATTAACAGACTATCATAATTTTGCACTTACGAACATTTTAGTCGTAAGAAGTTTAGTGAAACGGGCCCCTGATTCAGCTGATGCGCCAAATATCAATCATCATACCGAACCAGGGCGTGTTCAGACATTATTTAACCTTAGTATATCGAATTTGTTTTGGAAAATTACTTAAACATAGAAATCATATACAATGTACATGTATACAACGGAGACGAAAATCCCAGGTAAACCAACATGTAACGATTTAAGACCATTGTACAAAAACAGGCAAGTGTACAGCGGTAATCAAAAGTAGTCAGCGGGCACTGATGTACTCTCCGAGACTAGCCGCGTACGGTCCCCTAAATAAAACAAACATACATGAAACAGGTAACATACAAACTGAATGCAACGAATGGTTCATAGAACACACACGTCAAAATAAAACCGCAAACAACAGAGGCATCAGTAGATGAGAAGGGAAACATTGAAAAACGTTGCTAGTAAACGTCACGGCGATGGTATATTGGACAGCGTAGAACCAGATCAGACTGCGCGGATGCGCAGGCTGATCTGGCTCTACGCTGGCCACTAGCTTCATAGTATGGTACCTTTTTGTCGAATAGTTGATACTCAGGTTAACACACCAGCCGCCTATGGACACACGAGGTTCATATCTGTAATTGGATTTGCATTTTTATGTAACCATATCTTATATCTTGAAGTCTCGAATCTTTATTCAATTAAAGGGAAATCCAACGCCTGTCTGTGCCTCCATAGATTAGAGATACGTTCGTGTGTGAGTGTCGGGTATAAATATGCTATAGTGGTTCGGAAAATGGGACTTAGCGATTTAAATAAATGACTAAATGACTAAATCAACGGATTATTCCGGTTTCTTGGGATTGCATAACTTATCTATCGATGAATTGTGAAATATGCGGACTATTTCTCTCAAAGTTTACAGACACAATTATAGTCATACATGCAACAACAAACGGGTACGGTGTGCATCGCAGTGTAATAAATATGTGCAATAAATATCATTATACACTGTAGTGTAATAGTTATGTAAATGTATGGAGCCCCGCAGGGGACGTAGAATTCTTTTTTTTTATTAATTCGTTCCCACGAAGTAACAATTCGTTCCCTCAATTTAAAAATTCGTTCCCACGAATTAGCAATTCGTTCCCACGAATTAACAATTCGTTCCCTCAATTTAACAATTCGTTCCAACGAAATAACAATTCGTTCCCACGGGAACGAATTGTTAATTCGTGGGAACGAATTGTTATATCGTGGGAACGAATTGTTAATTCGAAGGAACGAATCGTTAAATTGAGGGAAGGAATTGTCATTTCGTGGGGACAAATTGTTAATTCGAGGGAACGAATTGTTATATCGTGGGAACGAATTGTTAATTCGAGGGAACGAATTGTTAAATTGAGGGAACGAATTGTTATTTCGTGGGAACGAATTAATAAAAATAAATCCATGTCCGTATGAATGAGCTTGCTACATATGTAGAAAAAGAGCTTAATATGCAATGAATAGAATCTAACATTTGTCTTGAATTAATGTGATATATATTAAAATTGTTTAATCATGTCATAAATAACAAGATATCAGTAAACTCGTTGAACACACGTGAGACACACAATTGTGATTTTGTACCTTCGGACATCTGCGTAATTGCATTAAAAACGTTTACAAAATTTACAATATTTTGCATAAGTCAAAAGTTAACAAAATGTTCAGAGTAATATGATTCCACGTGTACTCTGAAAGTTTTGTCAACTTTTGACTTTTACGGAAAACGTGTACATTTTGTAAACGTGTTTCATGAAATTACGCAGATCTCCGAAGGTACAAAATCACATGGCGCGTCTCATATCGTGATAAATCATCATTCAAGTACGATCCTCTTTATATTCTCCTCTTAACCCTTTCACCCCTAAATAACTGGAATGGATTTTGATATGCTAATTTTGCAACCAGTCCAACCGTCACAAAATGGTTTTCAGACTAGTCTATTTAAGAAAAGGGGTGTGTTTTTTTGTTCTCAAACATATGAAAATTACTTTAAAAAAGTACAGATCCTGATGAGACTGGATCTGGATCTGCACTGTTTGCATAAACCGCTACAGCGGGCTTTCGGGTTCAAAGGGCTGAAATGGTTAAACGTCCAAAGTGTATTGGGCAACCGGTTGGCTAAAATGAGACATATACGCACAGTGGGATCATTTTGCTGACGGTAGTAATAATAAAACTGCTCCGGTTACAGAAAAACGAATACGCTGTAACAACCGTCACGTGCTCTAGAATAGTTTTATCCCGTCAACACAGTGCGTATGTACCTTGAAACATTTTTGATATCCTGCCAATACGACCTAATCACTGCGTATGGATATGTGCGGTGGTTGGGGTTATCTTTTTGCATTTTAAAGCCATTTGTATGTGTTGACGGGATAAATAGAATAGTAGGTAATGCCGTGAATGGGAAAATATCTGGCACGGCACGGAAACGGGATGTGCTCGGTAGAGCCTCGCCCATCCCGTTTCCTCAGCCTTGTCAGATATTTTTCCCATTCACGGCGTTAACCTACTATTCTCTATATCCCACCCCCATATCCATTCTGCTTCTATTGTTATCATAATACAACGGATACAAACTCGGAATATGGGTAGAAGTATGATAACTGAATATACATGTATTGACAAAATAATGAACAAATAATGAGAATAAAAAAATGGACGCACACTATTTTTCATTTTGTTTCTTGTTTTCGTATAGTTTGTTTGGATTTTCTTTCAAAGAGTTAAGTAAAACAAGTGTAAACAAGAAACTGACAGCAGATATGTCTTTTAAAAAAATATAGACGGCGTACAACATTAATTTTGAGATACTACAGCGATTATTTAAGTAACGCCAACAGCTGGGGATGGTGTATATAACTTCAAACATGCCTCCCGCCTAGACAAGAGGGGTGTATTTTGTTTGCTACCAGTGTAGCCCGAGTTCAGACTGAGCATCTGCTCGGACCAAGGTATACACTGTTCTCTGTTGCAGTTAGGGAGCAGTAGCCGATTTCACCACAATCAATAAGTGCACTAATATAGCTAAGTGCTTTTTGTAATTTTTACTTTATGCGTACAAACAAAAACATATTTTTATTTAATGAAATAAAATACTTTAATTAAAACTTTGGCTGTGATAATGTAATAAACATACTACATGTATATTAATTTTAAATACATGTACGCTTAATCAAATATAAATATGGTTTTCTTTTGAAAAAATATGCATTTCAGTAGAATAAATAATTACTCCCTCAAAGTGCACTTAGCTAGATAAATGCACTTAAAATTTTGATTAAATCCCATTACGAATGATTTTTCTAAGAAAACTTCAAACCCGTATCCGATTACATGTACCTGATCAAGTAGCTAATCATGGCATACGCTGGTCAATCACACAACAAACATCCTTTTGTCGTGGCGAGTGAGATGTTGCTGACAGATATGAGCGACGTTGGCTGGTAAACTGAAGACTTATCATAAATCAGACTGTCTGACAAGCGCGGGCATTTAGTCTTGGAAAATTAGCATTTTACTAGTTCCTGCAGAATGCATTAAGACCGTGAAATGAATTGGTTTCTTGGCATGTAAATCACTCAAAATGTCTGACAAAAGCACCAGTATATATATACTCCTGATGTAATTCAGCAAATCTCAAGTCTATATCGAGGTGAATAAATGCCCCTGAAAAGGAAGTGAAACTTGAACAACATTTTAGAGCAAATAAATTTGCTCTGAAATTTTGTTCAAATTTCATCGTCATAATCGGACAAGTTCGTAGTTTGACAAAAGTGTCAGGTGCGTGATAAGGTCGATGTTATCAGATCCCGTCTATTGTAATGTATCTTCTTTCTAGATCTAATCCGCAATGATTGTTCATAAATAGTACGTTACCTGTATTCGGTGAATGGGGTTTATTTCGTCTGAACGCTCGAGAGTTTACGGACGATCGAACTGAACCTCACATGCTCGGGTTATGTACAGTTTAAACGATCCGTGGATTCAGGTATTTTAAAATAAATACGCAAACTTAAACTAGTTTATGGCTAGGTCGCATTCGGCTTAATCTATGGATTTTCCATTAGGTTCGCCCGATTGCAGGGCTGTTCAGTCGTGAAATGTCTCTTTTATTGACTGGCGAAAACCGATGCATTGGTTGGTCAGACGTTTGTGTGTTAAACAAAACTGACTACCGATGAAGGGAACAACGGAATAGGCAGTCAGTGTGAAGTGTTGCTTGCTTGAATCACATGTGGATAACATCAATAATTCATGGAAACTATTGACTTAGATTTAAAATTAGTTAAAGACTGCGAAAGAAGTCAGGTTAATCAATGTGAACGATTGTATAAAATCACTTGTGGATAATACTATCAAGAGCTCAAACGATGGACTTGGATTTAAAGAATGGTTAAAGATGTGAACGGTAACACCACAACTACAAGTCAGGTAATCAACGTGGACGATTGTGAAAATAATCATGATACTAGCAAGAATTCAAATTGTTGATTTCGATTTAAAACTAGTTAACATAATGCGAAAGATGTCATAACATCACTGCAGGGCCGGCGGTCAGGTTAAATAATTGTTTAAATCATTGGTGGCTGTAACTGAAGGACTGTGACTTATGGAATTTGTGACCAGTGTAGCTCCTGATTATATAGCACACTTGTGTAACCTGATAGCGATCTGTATTGCTTGTTAGAAGCATGGCGGGTGTTTCATTCAGGGAATGTCAAACAGTGTATATCCTGATCAGACTGTGCGGATGCACAGGCTGATCTGGATCTACACTGGTCGCAAAACCCATAAGCCCCACTTCTCCAGTCACAGCCACATTGGTGGATAATATGAAAAATTAGGATTTAAATCTGGTTTAAAGAATGTGAAAAATTACATAAAACATTCAAGAGCAGTTTTCACTGGGGATCTGTCTAATTTATGCATAATCGAGGTAGGAATATTTATTCGCCGTTCGTTATTGAAGTGGGTGACAAGTACATCAAATAGGGGTATTTGTGTGCTCAGTAAACAAAGGGTAGATTATAATATTTAATGCCTTTCAATAATAAAACAAAACAAAATACGGATCAAAGAGGGATAGAACAAAATATCTGAGATCTACGGGGACGTAGATTTTTTTTTTACTAATTCGTGCCTCAAGTTAAAAAATTCGTTCCGTCGAAATAAAAATTCGTTCCCACGACATAACAATTCGTTTCCAAGAAACAACAATTCGTTCCCACGAATTAACAAATCGTTTCCTCAATTTAACAATTCGTTCCCACGAAATAACAATTCGTTCCCACGGGAACGAATTGTTAATTTGTGGGAACGAATTGTTATATCGTGGGTACGAATTGCTATATCGTGGGAACGAGTTGTTAATTCGAGGGAACGAATTGTTAAATCTAGGGAACGAATTGTCATTTCGTGGGAACGAATTGTGAATTCGATGGAACGAATTGTTATATCGTGAGAACGAATTGTTAATTCGAGGGAACGAATTGTTAAATTGACGGAACGAGTTGTTATTTTGTGGGAACGAATTAATAAAAGAAATCCATGTCCCTTGCGGGGCGCCGAAGGAGACACTCTAGTGTTGGTTGTGGGAATAAGGAACATAGTTATGTGAGTACAGTGGAGCCTCTCTAAACCGGACATCAAGATAACGCATGTGATTTTATCTTTGATGGGCTTCTTTGTCATTTATCTTAGATGATACTGTATGCTCATGATTGCGTATTAAAATGGTAAAATGCCTGCTTTACAGTGGAACATCTCTAAACCGGACACCCAGGGGACCTCCCAGGGTGTCCGGTTTATAGAGTTCCACTGCAACATGAAGTAATATGGGCGAGTTTGTGAGATTGTACGTCCATATTTTCGCGGATACTGATGTCAATATATATCTTTAGTAATTGACGCCGAAATTTTAAAGAAAATACATTTATTTTTCCACAACGCACAACATTTATATATACGAATTCAATATATGGCAGCTTTTCCAAATTAATTACGGGAAGCACCTCATCATATTTAAAATTAGCCGATCTATTTATAGATCGGCTATATATTGGTTAGCCATTGGTTTGTGAAAAGGTTTGTAACCACCCTTTTCTCCTATATTCGGTAATCTACAAACGCGAAATTTGTTGTATCACTTCCAAATTACATCAACCGGATACTTTTTCATTTTTGGCCAATATCTCTGTTGAAAACTTTAAGTATAGAGAAACAACACAATTTGGCTATAAATAAACGTTTTCACTACAAGAGTTCGGTAAACTAAAGTTAGGCTGTTTGCAATTTGGCTATAAATAAACACTAACGTTAGGCGGTTTGCCTTCTAGTCCAGGGGCAATTGTTGGTATATACATGTATATAAGATTCCGGCACCTCGTGTTAATTTATGGCACCCGGTGTTTTTATAATAAACTTGAATGTATAAGGTTTCCAAAAAATCCGGGTGCCATTTTTTAAACCAAGTTGAAGGTCATTTCAAGGTCATTGAACTTTATGCTTGACGGAAGTCGAAAAATTGCCAATATATGAGCCAATAGGTCATGGTCCTTAACTTGGAAATTGGTGTAAGTTGTTAAAAAACATTCCTGATGGATATATTAAAGAATTTACGTAAACTACACTAATATTCAGTATATAATTATCATATTTTCAAGATGGCCGCCAAAAATCGGGTATTTATGAGATTTCGGTTGACTTGCTACATATTTGTGTAATGCTAAGCGCCTTCACCTATATTCAAAGGTTAATTCTTTCAACTGGAATAATATTGTTTACATTTGACTACCATAAGTATTGCTATGATCAGATATTAATGATAGCTAAATATAACTGGGAGAATTTGGTTGGGGAGGAAATCAAAACTTCTCTCACTTTTCCCTAAGATTCGGTAACTACTAAAATGTGGACAAATATTGAACCCTGATTTGATCGGCTAATAACATCATGCTCTGCATGAATTTTCATAGTTAATATTTATTTACGTCTCACCAATTGTACAAAACAAAAACGGCACGATTTACGATATTTTCCGTAAATGACGTCGAGAGTTGACGAAATGTTCATAACAATTGCATTTACTATGAAAATTTCGTCAGCTTTCGACGTAATTTACAGAATATATCACAGTTTCTGTAAATATTTTTCATAAATCGCACATCCTCTTAATTAGATACAAAAATCACACGGCTCGTCTCATATGTTATACGGAAAATACGTAGTATTTTATGCTGACTGACCGTTCCAAGTCAAAATCCTTTGTGCGGGTGCACAGTCTGATCTGAATACATACTTGTCGCAAAATCTAGTCACGCCCACATATGAAGTCGAAACTTGAACACAATATTTGCTCCGTTTTCACTGCACATACTGATCAGATGCCCGTTTCACTAAACTTCGTACGACTAAAATGTTCGTAAGTGCAAATTTAAAATCGTCTGGAAATTTCAATTTATGAATTTACATTTATTGAGCATATGCTGCATATGCAGCCTATGTTCAATAAATGTAAATCCAATAATTGTTTGCAAGAAAACATTAACTTGAAATTTACAGACAATCATAATTTTGCACTTACGAACATTTTAGTCGTACCAAGTTTAGTGAAACGGCCCCCTTGGATCTACAATCGTCGCAAAACCCCTAAGCCTCATTCTCCAGTCACATATGTTACATATTTACTGTGTTTATTTTGCTGGGGGAACGTAAATTGCTAGTCATGGACAGCATCGGTGCCCGTTAAACACTGTGATTACTTGGGGCCGTTTCACTAAACTTCATACGACTAAAATGTTCGTAAGTGATAGTCGGTAAATTTCACATTAACACTGCTTTCTTGTAAACAATTATTGGATTTACATTTATTGAGCATAGGCTGCATATGCAGCCTATGCTCAATAAATGTAAATCCATCAATTGAAATTTCCAGACGATCTTAAATTTGCACTTACGAATATTTTAGTCGTACGAAGTTTTATGAAACGGCCTCCAGATGTACATGTACGCTTGCCTATGATATATCTCTGTATTTTACAGATTACCGGCCCACATTGATGGACACGAAGATTCGGAACCTGATAGTTTACGACACGGATACCACAGTGTGTTGAAGCGAAAAAACAAACATCCATTGTACCAATACATGGCGTAACAAAACTTAGCCGAGATTACTCTGTGTTATGTTTATATACTTATTATCAGAATCACCAGCTCAAAGTGATGTTGTCAACGAATTAATGCAACAGAAGCAAAGACACACTAAGTGTTTTGATTGTAAACACAAAGTTTTGATTGTAAACACTAAGAGTTTTGATTGTAAACACTAAGAGTTTTGATTGTAAACACTAAGAATTTGGACATAGATGTGTCTCTGTGATTGGCACCATATAATGCTGTTGGGCCACCAACCACATACGACCGGATTAAGGCAGACTGCTGGGGTCTCATATTCGATGGCGGCGACAAATCTCACCGGAAGTGACGCACCGGAACATCTAACAGGATGCGTACACACGGCGACCTTGGCCGTCTGCACCGTGTTGGTGACAGTCGTCATTTTCATGGGATGTACTGGTAACGGCATTTCGTTATTCTCCGCGCTGACGACGAAGCGGCTTCGGAGCAACTCGGAACTGTTCGTGATCAACCTCGCGGGTGCCGATTTCATCATGTGTACGTGTTTGTCGCCGATATTCCTCTTCATGTTGTTCTCGGAGTCGCCGGCGCCGGCGGTATTCTGTGGCAGCATCCTGTTCTTGGGAACAACAAACTGTAGTCTGTCGCTGCTCAGTCTGGTCGCCATCGCTCTCCACCGACAGTTACGGATTTCGGGCCGGATCCGACGCCCGATGAGTCTCGCCCAGGCGTCGGCGGCAGTGGGCGTCATATGGATTTTAAGTATTTCACTCGCACTTGGCGGGATGATTCATTCGATCGCCGCATGGGGAAACGGGACGGTGAATACGTGCCAGAATGTAGGCAGGAACCACGAGCCGGTGACCAATCATTTCGTGATGTATGTCATGGCACCGGTCGCTGTGGTCAGTGTGGGAACAATCGTGCTGTGCTACGGATGTATAGCCCGGAATGTACACAAACTACGGACGTATGAAGCCGTGACAACTCCCGCTGATAATCACCATACTTTAGCCGAAATGGCCATTGATAACTGTGGGAATGGTCGTCAACAGAGATCTAGTCGAGTGACCAATAAATGCCTCCCGCCGGGCGCCGACTGTGCCGATGATACTGGCGGGAAGGCGGTAACAACGTGTCTCGTGGTGATACTGATAATCGTACTGTGCTGGGCACCCCTAATTATGTCGGAATTTATCGAGCTCGCCACCGGACCATCTATTATTGTATTCCAAGTGAAAATATGCGGAATAGCGCTGATATTTTTGAACAGTGCGCTGAATCCGTACGTGTACGGCCAGTCGAGCAGCTCTATGAAAGACAGATATGCAAACATGCTGTGCAAATTTTCTTGTTGTAACATTACCGCACGGCGGGCTATTGAATTACGGAAAGAGGATATACGAACGCTTGAAGGTTGTCCACTCCGCTCGTCGCACTTGACATCGGACACGAACACGGTCAAGGCATGCACACCTGAGCCGATAATTAAAGATGGCCGCCACGGATTGGAATATGTAAATAAGTGTCACAACTATGCCCAAAATATATTACTTTTTCAGTGCTACAGTCATAATACGCCGCGAGAACAAAAAGAGGAGAATTTCTCAACTGTGTGAATCAAACGTCTGAACTACATTGAGTGGTGCTGCACTCCGCGCCAACGTAAAATGTTTCACGTCGAAATAGGCGCCGGAATCCTGACGAACTCCCATTCAGTTGCATACAGAAGATACTGCATAAACGTTTTCAAAAACATGGTTTGACAGCATTTTAGAATCATTTCCATTGGAAATGATTCTAAAGTGCTGTCAAACCATGTCTTTATTGATAAAGAAGGCAAAATATAAAGCATCGGCAGACGACAATTGTCGTGCTCAGCAGTCTAAGGGTTAATACGATAGCTCTAAGTTGAGCTGGGTGTCATCTCATCAAGAAACCGGCGCATTTTTCGACTTGAAACATTTTAAGCCTGTTGAACCGGTGACAATTGATTATCATAAATGTATCTGTGTGAAATACTAAATAGAGAGGCTTACATGGGTGGTGATTTAAGTAATAGTTCACTTATTGGATTATTAATAAAGCAATTTCGAGCCAGCGAGCAAGAAATTAGTTTATTAAGAATACAATATGTGAACTATAACTTACTTATTGGTTGCCCCGCCTTCTTCGCGTACACATGACTGCTTCAATGCAAGTCTCGTCCATACGCGCTTTCGAATTGGATACTACTACGTTATTGGCCGTTTGACACCGCAGCACACATGTATACGTCACAACAGGGTGCGTGCCACATGCATTTCAGACAAGAAACCGTGACGTCTGGATCTAAATATAACTTTCTGCGTATTGTAACATTTAATAATTCCAGCACAAAAATATTTACACAATTCCCTAACATTTGATTGGCCCGTAGCAAGTCTCTGTCCAAAATTTATATCCCAGTAAACTCCCACGCCGAACTACTTTCCGTAACCGTGAGGCGCAGTTAAAATAATTATTAAGAAAACGGAAAATAAACACATTTTCTTGATGAATTTATTTCAAATGCTGGAATTATAAGGAATGAATGGCCATTTTGTTGAATTTATCGGGGATATAAACTTGGAAAAGTCGCGGGAATACTGGACGAGGCCTTCCGGCTTTCGTCCAGTATTCCCGCAACTTTTCCAAGTTTATACCCCGATAAATTCCACAAAAAGGCCATTCATTCCTATAATGAATACATTTAGTGGACATTGCAGAAATAATCGCAATATGTCATTAATTGAGACGAAATGCTATGATTTCATTGATCGAGAACTTAGGGCAAACAATAATGATATGTATTAAGCGAGTTTAATAAATATATTAATTAAATAAACACAAATGTTAGAGTATATTTATTGCGAAATCATACAATGAAGCTGTACTGAGCAAGCAAGTCGCGTTTGTATACTTACTGCACTATTGTATTTTGATTGTTTAAAGGTACATGCTCACTCAGTAGGCACAAACTGTTCTTTGTATCAGATACAGCACCTGAGTCATTTTCTGGCAAAATAAACACCCATTCGCCATTATCCCACGTATTGATTGGCATTATTATTCATTTTATATCAGACGTAAATGTCCACACTGATATCAGGGGCGATAACCGTGTTTCCTTAAAATGTCAACGGTCATTACTATTTATTCTCTGTATTTATTTTTGGATGTGCAATGATTATACTTTATAATCTGTCGAAAATATTATTTTTGTCAGGTGACGCATTTAATTAGTATAAATAATTAAACAATATTATGCCTCATTTGCATATGAAAATACCCTGATACCACCGCGCGTCACTGTCAGTAAAATAATTATTACTAAATGATTATATCTTTATAGCGGGCACTTGTAAGTTTTAGAACTGGTGGAATAGTGACACAATTATACACTTATTTAATGCCTATAAAGAACATATTGTGCCTACTGAGTGGGCATGCGCCTTTAATACTCTGTTTTATTTCACAGCAAACGTCCGTTTTATGAAATAGCACAGTTATTTTGCTAACATTACAAGCATTCAGTATACGTGTATGGATCTAATAGAACATGTATTATTGTCCCGTCATGTAATAGAACATTTCAATCGTATTATTCCACAGTAACAGTCACTTCGTGTCGCCCCCGTCTGGACATTTCACGGACGTACGCCAATATTGGCGTACGTCCGTGAAATGTCCAGACGATCCTAAATTTGCACTTACATGTACGAACGATTTACTGTCTGTTTCACGAAATCTACCCAAATTTACGGCCATATAAACAATGCAAAAACTTATTTTTTTCGATAATATTAAATTTTATAAAATTTTAAGAATGAGCCTTCATTTTATTTCGTGAAATTTGGTCAAATATTGATTTAATTACGAAAAATTGATTTATCTATGGTAATTTACCATTGGGGAAAAGGAGGCGGAGGAGCTGTGGGAGGAGTCTAAAAACAAAAACAAAATGGAAATTGACTCCAAAACCTGGCTAGAGCTTGAAAATGATCTAACTAAGAAAACAAAAGTTAAATTTTGAAAATCGGTTCAGTATTTCTGAAATTCTAAATATTTTCCAATGTTAAATCCCCATAGACATCTTCACTCTGTGAAGATGTCTATGGTGATTTAACATGGGGAAATTGTATTTTCGCAATAAAATCAAAATTTTGACCAAATTTCACGAATTAGAAAGAAGGCCCATTCTTAAATTGTGCTTTAATTTAATATTATCTAAACAAATATTGTTTTTGTCTTGTTTATATAGTCGTACAATTTGGACAGCTTTCGTGAAAACCGGACACAAAGAACACACCTGTGATGTTATTTTTAATGAGTTTCTTGGTCATTTTCCCAGGTGATAATATCTGTTCGTGATTGCATAGCGCACAAATATGGCTCAGCATGATCAAATGCCTGATATACAGTGAAACCCCTATAATTCGGACCCCCTGGGGAAAGAGATTACACTGTACAATGTTTAGTGAAACGGCTCCCTGGATAGTCACACCGAAAATACTACTAGCTGTCACATAGCTCACCAAAATAATGTTGAGCTTCATAAGCGTGAAATATGAAACAATGAACGTGTTTGTATGATGAATAAGTTAATACAGAAACGCCATGTGCAGCTGATATAAGTATATGGTGTCTCACAGATGTGAGGAGGACTATTCTAATAAGAGCTAGGCCCCATGTGGCCGGTTTCCTCTGCATCCACCTCCTTCCTTTCTCCCCTTCTTGGGAGACGACATGCAAGGTCATCGAGCCAGTGCCGTCGTTAAAACCAAGCATTTACAGTTACACTTACAGATGTGTTGTAATAAAGCAATAATCATAACACTAACAGCTATCTAGTATTTATGAATCCCCATGAAACATGTGTGCCAATATATGGTATTTATAACTTCAATTACGGCTTCGTTAATTGAGATATTTACTTTCTGTTTGCGCCATCGATACTATCGGTCCAATAATGAAGCCGTAAATGATGTCAACATTTCAACGGCGTCCGATCAGGCTGACATCATGTGGGTCGATAGGTTTTCGCTCGTTGAACACAATGGTGCATGTAAAAAGTCGATATCTTGAACAACGAAGTCGTAAATGACTGAGGACGATGGTACATGTACATATCGATATCTCAAATAACGAAGCCGGAATTGGCGTCGAAAGTATCAACATGTCAACGTCATGTACGTCTTCGTTATTTAAGATATCGACTTTTATATGCATCATCGTGTTCAACGAGCGAAAACCTATGGAACCACCACATTTCAGCTTGATCGGACGCCGTTGAAATGTTAACGCTTTCAACGTCATTTACGGCTTCGTATTTTGAGATATCGACTTTTTACATGCATATTCATGTTCCTAGTATGATGAAACATGGGAGATGTTTATTCAAAATACAACACTTTAAGCCATATGGCCCATGAAGCAATACGAAAATGGCATGCTATAAATCAAAACATATCATAGTGGCAAAGACAACAGCAGGACTGGTGTAAATATAAGTAGAAAGTCGTTTAAGTGTATTACCCGTGGTGGAATGCAACAATTGTACTGGGGATTCAGAATGGCATTATAATCATGCTGAATTTACTGCACAACTACATCTTACATAATACCACAGACAAAACAATTAAGTTCATTTCTTTCACATACAAAACGTCAGGCATATGACCACAATTATGTAATAACTATGTGTGACAATAATTTGACCACTATTATCAGTATATACGTAAAATATCAAGCATATCGAGTTAAATGAGTATTCACGTATATCGTGGGAAATTATACTGTTTGGTATGTGTATAATCATTAGATGCGTTGGGAGAAGATGATCTCAATTATGTAAATATAAATTCTCGTTTCTAATATTGAACGCCTGAAATAAATACATGTACATGCCTAAATTTTTGACAGTTTTTGAATTTTCTGATTTTATTAGTTCTATAAACTTAATCATGTTCGGTCACCTCCAATAATAAGTATTTATATATGTTTTTCTAATATCTGTATACATGTTACATTGTTGTATAGGGTGAACAGGTGTCCCGTGCATGTGTGCAAAAGTTACTTACAAAAGAACAGCATTTTTTGGCAAATTGTCAATAATTGACGTAGCTATGCTACTGATTTCAATCCGATTGCTCCTTAAGTTCGGTACAATATCACGTTCTTTGACACCTTGTCTCGCCCTCGTCTAACCCTGCATAATCGGATCGCCGGCTGACAAAATGAACCTTCAGACGTTTGCGAACAACGTAGTCCCAGATCAGCCTGCGCATCCGCGCAGTCTGATCCGGGACTACGCTGTTCGCTATGTCAATTAGCCCAAAAGTCGACACATGCGCCATGTGTTACAGGATAACGCCAAACAGTGTAGGTCCAGATGAGCCAGCTGGTAACGATCAGTCTCATCAGGGGGCCGTTTCACTAAACTTCGTACGACTAAAATGTTCGTAAGTGCAAAATTATGAAAGTCTGTAAATTTCACATTAACAATGTTTTCTTGTAAACATTTATTGGATTTACATTTATTGAGCATAGGCTGCATATGCAGCCTATGCTCAATAAATGTAAATCCATCAATAGAAATTTCCAGACGATCTTAAATTTGCACTTACGAACATTTTAATCGTACGAAGTTTAGTGAAACGGGCCCCAGGATCAGCACAATGTGTAGATTCTGATTTCTAAAAAAACAGTAGCCATTTCTGAGAAATGGGATAGTCTGAACATTACTCAGGAGTGTCCTGTCCAGTTACTTGGGAGTGAAAGGGTTAACTGATTAATTATATACAAGATGATAAGGATCAAGACTATGTTTCAAATGCTTTAAAGGTACAAGCCGACTCAGTAGGCACATGTTCTTTATAGGAATTAAATAAGTGTATAATTGTGTCACTATCCCACCAGTGCTAAAAATTACAGATATATAGAGAATAGTAGGTGCCGTGAATGGGAAAAGGCGTAGGAAACGGGATGGGCGAGGCTCTGATAAGCCCATCCCGTTTCTGTGCCGCGCCAGATATTTCCCCATTCACGGCAATAACCTACTATTCTATTTATCACGTTAACACCTACAAATCGGTTTAAAACGCAAAAAAATAACCCCAGCCGCATCCTCAAAATCAGAGAATCGACTAGTATGACAACCGCACATATTCATACGCAGTGATTAGGTCGTATTGACAGTATATCAAAAATGTTTCACGGGACCGTGTTTCACGGCACATACGCACTGTGTTGACGGGATAAAATCATTTAGTACTAATAGTTACTAATAGTGACGCGCGGTGGTATCAGGCTATTTTCATATGCAAATGAGGCATGATATTTTTTAATTACTTATACTAATTAAATGCTTCACGTGAAAAAATAACATGTTTGACAGATTATAAAGTATGATCATTGCACATCAAAAATTAAATATAGATAATAAATAGTAATGTCTGTTAACATTTAAGGAAACACGATTATCGCCCCTGATTTCAGCGTAGACATTTACGTCTGATATACAATGTATAATAATGCCAGTCATTACGTGGGGGAAATGGTGAATTAATGTTTACTTTGCCAGAAAATGTCTCAGATGATGTCTCTGATATAAAGAACATGTTGTACCTACTGAGTGGGCATGTACATTTAAGGTCCATTTTCTAAAGCCGGCGAACCAATTTGATACTACCGTTGTGCATAATTGCTAAACCGCAGGTTGCATGACTGACTTGTCATTTACAAACAAACAAAGTAGCAAATGAGGGAATCAAAGAATCACAAAGATTTGATTGATTATAAATCTGATACACGAACAAAATGACACCCATACCCAACGCGTTGATCAGACACGAGAGAGACGGAATATTGTGTTGCAGCATACCAAAAGGTGACATAATTGTGCAATCGACAGGAAAAATCCAAGTCTCCCACCACCATTTACGAAGCCCCGCAAGGGACGTAGAATTATTTTGTTTATTAATTTGTTCCCACGAAATAACAATTCGTTCCCTCAATTTAGCAATTCGTTCCCTCGAATTAACAATTCGTTCCCACGATATAACAATTCGTTCCCTAGAATTAACAGTGCGTTCCCACGAAATGACAATTCGTTCCCTCAATTTAACAATTTGTTCCCTCGAATTAACAATTCGTTCCCACGATATAACAATTCGTTCCCACGAATTAACAATTCGTTCCGGTGGGAACGAATTGTTATTTCGTGGGAACAAATTAATAAAAAAAAAAAATTCTACGTCCTCTGCGGGGCTCCGTATCGCGTTGATCAGACACGAGAAAGATGGAATATTGTGTTGCAGCATATATGTACCAAAGGTGACATCATTGTGCAATTCACAGTAGAATAATCCAAAGTTTTCCCACCGCCATTAGCACAACTGTTTTACCGGCAGTTGTCAAGTGTTTACTAAATGTGGCTGTCACTGGAGAAATAGGACTTATGGGAATTTTGGCCAGTGTAGCTTCTGATGGGATTGCTCACTCCTGTAGTTTGATAACGATCTACAACGTTTGTTAGAAGCATAACGGGTGTTTCATTGATGGAATAGAGAACAATGCAGATCATGATCAGACTGATCTGGATCTACACTGGTCGCAATTTCTCCAGTCACGGCCACAAATGAGTTTACCGATTTTGTAAGGAACAAGGTTATGCCGAGTTTCTGATTCAAACGATTTTATACTCACAACACCTATTAACTTTTCCGCTTACATTCCGCAGATTTTCTGTTATGTACAATATCATTCATATTTGGCCGAATTTCGTAAATTAAATTTTAAAAAATAAAAAAAATATTATACAGAAAATAATTGAACTTGTGTATTAATCAGAATTAATATGTTTAATTGGTCAGAGCTCATCGGCCGATTTCAAATATTTTACGTGAAACAGATAGGAATATATTCTGGACCGTTTCCCAATTTATAGGCAACAGGTTGCACATTATCGCTACACCACGCAACAAAGTTAAATATGCGTAATAGCATTTACACTTCGCGCACAAAAATATAGAATGAAAAGTCATGCAGAGCATGATGTTATTAGCCGATCAAATCAGGGTAAAGTGCATCGAACATATGTAGGTGTCTCTGGTAACATTGTCAATGGTAAACTATTTTCGACCACAGTTCTGTACCCAGCGTTGACATTTTTCTCGATTTTGTGCAGGTTTTGGAAACCCGTTCCCAAATCCATCCAATAGCAGCAATGCCATAGCAGCAATGTTTTGTTGTCACCATTATGTTGCGAAATATTCCAGCGTAACACCTGTACTGTATGCTCTATTTATCTACAAATTACACTCCGCAATACACAAAGTTGTAGTCACTGTGTGTTTGTCCGAATTCTGTGGCAGCATACGAGTGGGCGGAGCTACCAGGGCTATATATATCTAGCGGTTACAGTGTCATCTAAAAATAGACGCAAGCTCCTGCGTATTCAGTCACATGCCCAGATTGGCCTAATGTGTCCCATCCGTGATTTTTTGCGCGATGTCGGGCGCAAGACAATCAATAATTTGCGGCATTGACAATAATTAAGGGGGATTGCCGCAATCGCGCGTGCTGGATGCATCCCTGCCATCCCTGCATGATACGTAAACAAATCAAAGTTGGCTATGAAGGGCAATTCTTCGTTTTGATTGGTGGAAAATTTTGTGAATATTAACTAGCGTCAAATGACGCGCATACGCGATCCAATGGGATAAACCCGAGATGCTGGGATAAACCCGAAAATGCTGGGGTTGCTAGTAAGGAGATTTTGAGCAGAGGTCGATTATAAAATTAGCCGAATAAACACTTTTTACGCGATTATACGTGGCTGAAACTTGTTCTGTTTAATAAATAAAAGCTTTAAATTAGCCCAATAATCGGCGTATGTTGGCGTATATGGCCATTAGAGCCAACTATGGACTTCAACAACAATAACTTCCGGGTTAAATCTCTTCCGGCATTCAGCTCATTACGTATTCAAAATTGTGTTATTTGGCTATAAGTAAAGTTTTAAACGGAGATAATTGCCAAAAATGCAAACTTTATCGGTTGATGCAATTTGGAAGTGATACAGAAAAATTCGCGTTCGTAGATTACCGAATAGCGGAGAAAAAGGTTGCTACAAACTTTTTCAGAATTCGATGGATAACCAATATATTAGCCGATCTATAAATAGATCGGCTAATAAAGAAACCTGCAGAGCGTTGACGTTCATACTTCGCTATATTGTGATTGAGAGACAGTTCAACAATATGACACAAAAATATTACCATAAACATAACTAATAAAGTGTGTATTAGCAAAATGCTTAGGTCACTCTCCACGAAGAAGAAAGTAAACAAAGAACGCTTCAAACGCACATTTGGAAAGACTACTCCGTCATAACTCTTATGTAATGCAGCGTAATGAAATGTAATTAGTGGTATGTACTCAGAACAAAGAGCAATATAGTATGGCCCGTTTCCCGCACCATTCATGTTTGGCCTTATATTACATCGGTGACATAAGCCATCCTTTTGTACCCGCATTGCGGCTTATGTAACGTAATTCAACTGGTTAAATTAAATTAGACAGACAAACGTTTCAAGTTCACAATACCGTGCTTCAGCCAAGTATACACTGATTCACTGTCGGTGTGCGTTGTTGCAACTAATTTCGTCTAATTCTGACACTCCGCGCGACAACACAAGATTTTGTGAAACCACTGAAATTAAACGTGGGGCACAGACAGCGAAAACGCATCTGACAACGCTTGCGACCAGTGTAGACCCTGATCAGCCTGCGCATCCGCGCAGTCTGACCAGGGCCTGCACAGGTCGCAATTTCGTCAATTTCAAAGTTATTATGCCGCTGAATAACAGTTTCGGTTAATATGTGATGGCTTGAGCACGCATAATGATCAGGATCTACGCTGGTCACAAATGTGATAAGGTACATTTTCTCATCCGGTTGACCCAGTGTATGGTGTTGGTACATTTGTAAGCCTTTTAATGCATCATTGTCGTAAAGGCTATCATTATAACATGTGACCGCCATTAGAAAAAATATCCTTTAAGTACTGATATTTATACAGATCAGCTTACGCGTCGCGTAGTCTGGTCCGGGGCTACATTGTTTGTTATTTGCGGCTATTGTTTGAGAAATGGGGCTTGCGGCATTTGCGACCAGTGTAGATCCAGATCCGCCTGTGTAGCATTGCAGTCTGATCAGGATCTTCACTGGTCGCCATTCCATCAACGAAACACCCGTCATGCTTCTAACAAGGAATATAGATCGTTATCAGGCTACAGGAGTGTGACATTTGATCAGGAGCTGCACTGCTCACAAATCCCATAAGCCCCATTGTTTCAGTCACATTTTAAGAATACTTTACACACTATGACATGCACAACTCAACTCAGCGCAAAGTACAAAATGTAACCTCAAGACATCTGGACATGGCACAGGATATTCCCATGGTTTCGTGTTTAGAGCGGTTACGCTATAATTTTCAGAGGCCCGTTTCACTAAACTTCGTACGACTAAAATGTTCGTAAGGGCAAATTTAGGATCGTCTGTAAATTTCAATTGATGGATTTACATTTATTGACATAGGCTGCATGCTTAATAAATGTAAATCCAATAGTTGTTTAAAAAAGAAAAACGTTGTTAATGTGAAATTTACAGACTATCATCATTCTACACTTACGAACATTTTAGTCGTACGAAGTTTAGTGAAACGGCCCCCTGGTGTAAAAAACATGGTTGTGTGCTTTGCAATCATGGAGAGACAATATAAGAAGCCATAAACTACGTCACTACAATATATAGAGAATACCGAGGCTTGATGAGGTCGAAAAATGCACGGGTTTCCGGACGAGATGCCAGTCAGCCCTGTATATCATCGACGAAATGCCAATATAGGAATGAATGGCCTTTGTGGAATTTATCGGGGTATAAACTTGGAAAAGTCGCGGGAATACTGGACGAAGGCCGGAAGGCCTTGTCCAGTATTCCCGCGACTTTTCCAAGTTTATATCCCCGATAAATTCCGAAAAAAGGCCATTCATTCCTTATAATTCCAGCATTTGAAATAAATTCATCAAGAAAATGTGTTTATTTTCCGTTTTCTTAAGAATTATTTTAACTGCGCCTCACGGTTACGGAAAGTAGTTCGGCGTGGGTGTTTAGTGGGATATAAATTTTGGACAGAGACTTGCTACGGGCCAATCAAATGTTAGGGAATTGTGTAAATATTTTTATGCTGGAATTATAAGGTCGTATCCGCATTTTTCACAATTTTCAGGAGAACAAAGTGAATATCTTTTTACATATTACTTCTTTGGTCATACTTTTTTTTATTTAAATATATTATCATTATCAAATAGTAATAAGTGCTCAATACTTGGTCTGTCATGTGTGGGGTATGCAACTGCAGTTACGAGCTTTTGACACTGCGATGACAAAGAAAATTTCGCTTACGACATTTTGACATAAATTTGGAGAGCCTAATAATTAACATAAATTCGTCATTATGATACCTGCCTGTTCATACATGTACATACAGTTTATAAATACACATGTATTGCGCATTAGCAATTTCAACACATATTGTAGATTAGTTTACTCCTAATGAGCTGTCTAATCAGTATTCTGGGAGTATATCTATGATTTAAAAAACATGAAACTAGCCATATTGGGAAAGAAACGTTCCAAAATATAACACAAGTCAAAATATTTACGACTCATTTAGTGAGCAATAATGATGTAACATATATTTGCTACAGTACGTGTATCTCACGTTATAGAAAATGAAGAAATAAATCAGTCAAAAGCAGAATAATATGTATGGTTTTGTAGATTACATATCAAACGTTTTTTTAGTAACCAATTGCTTACGGAATACCAACTCAGCAGGGTCAAAAACTGTTATGAAAAATGGTGTTTGGTGAAATTGCAAATGAGTGTGTGAAATATCAAAACAATTCATAAAGGAAAATAACACGATTAATGAGCGATTTATCTAGCGTCTAATATTTAGGACGGATACAGACGGATAGCCCGAATCCAGTAGGACCAGTATACCCACGCAAATTGTTGTGGACCTATAACTAACGGAACATCAAAATAGAGTAGTCGATATTAACATTGAAAACATATTTCAAAATACGACACATGTCAAACTCTGCATTACATTTTAGAATATATTGTAGTTATTAGTTTAACATTCCTATGAGGAGCAGAGAATCATAGAATGTGTGGCAAGTTGGGAGTGCTTTAGAATCGTCTCATTGAGACGATTCTAAAGCACTCCCAACTTGCCATTTTTGATGGAGAAATAAGAAATTTACCTCCAAATTACGCACCTTAACTGCATGCATGACGTGCTTCAGCTGTTGCAGATGATTATATTTCCTCTGCTTTATGGCCAATGGCCCTGCATGTAGAAGTCCTGGCTCCATGACTCCTTCACCGCGTTGTACATCCGGTAATCGATTCCTTGCCTTCCGTGGAAGGCCAGATTGGTCATCATCGAATTCAGTCTGTACTTTATTTCACCGTTTGGGCTGTAGTTGAGCACTTTATTGTCGGTGACCACATGGTCACCGACTTTTATTCCCAGACGAATTGAAGAGTAATATTTTAATTGCGAGTACTTTTGAAAGAAGTTGTGATGGACATAGTCAACACTATACGGCTGACTGGTACGAGCATTTTCTATTACATCCACATCATTTTGCGGTACGTATATTGGTTTCCGTTTTAATTTTCGCTCGATCACACTATGAACACTGTCGACCTCCATTTGAGTGTTGCCTCTTTCAAGATATTTCTGACTGATCATAATGTTATGCTTTCTCGCCAAGTGACAGAGCGTGTTGAACATTGTAGTATTTCTATTTTGGTATGTGCATCCATCAGAGTAGAAAATAAACCGTTTCACATCGTTTTCTTCCCTGAAAATGACTTCAATGTAATTTGCTACACACGAGACAAACGAATCAGCTGTCATGTCACCTTGGGACTCATTGCAAAAATAACATTTCACATGCTTTGTTTTCAGATAAAGTTGTGACACGACAACTTGGTCGTAATAGAGTGCACTTGCATTCAACTGCGGACACAAGAGTACGGACTGTAGGTCTAAGGTTAACACCTTAATAGAGCTGTCTGTCATTGCAGAATATTTGTCCTTGGTTTTTTCGCTTCTTGCAGAATCTTTGTTATTAGCGATGTGGGAATTATATTCTTCCGCCGACAGATTTCCGGATTGAAACTCAAAGTATGACACTGATCTTTTTTTTAGGTTTGTAGATACTTAAATTCATGTCATCGAAAACAATGTACACCTTGGACAACCAGAATACAAAGTGGGTATTTTGTTTTAAAACACAGTTATTGTGCTTGGGCATCTAATTTTATGTAAATGTCAAAACATCGTAAGTATAATTTGCTGCAATTATTAGTCAATGTCAAAAGGTCGTAACTACATGTCAATCGAAACGATAGACCGTCATACAGAGAAACGTTTTTCATGCATTAACATATCGATAATATAACAATAATCATTGCAATTCTTATCTGACGATCTACTAAACATAGTTTGATCATGTCTGCAATTATATTAAAATGTCAAAAGGTCATTACTGCATCAGGATGATAAAATCTAGAAAATCTACTCAAATTAGTTATAAAAGCTGGACATGCAACACAATGAATAGTTAGTACAAGTGTATCATATCTACGGTAAATTTAGATATGTGACAGCAAAAAGAAACTTAAAAAACTGTAATTTAGCACCTTTTCCACACGTCAAACTAACTCCAGACACGAACTTTGGTTGCGGTAACCTGCGCAAGTTTCCATCAGTGTAACTGATTTCTTTTTCGAGATCAACAAAGGCGGAATGGATTTCGATATGTTAATTTTGCAACCAATCCAATCATCACAAAATGATTGTCAGACCAGTCCATTTATGAATATGGGGTGTTTTTGTTCTAAAAATTATGAAAATTACTTGCAAAAAGTGCAGATCCTGATGAGCCGGCTCGTCACGAGCAAGTTTATCTGGATCTACACTTTTTGCCAATACCACTATATATACAGGCATGTGGTGTTGAAAGGGTTAATGGGGGGGGGGGGGGGGGGGGGGGGGGGGGGTGGGGGGGGGGGGGGGCCGTCCGTCGCACCCTATTTGCGTACGGGCCTGTCAACGAAACCGCCCGTACGCCATAAAATGTCGCAGGTGTAGTGCTATATGTGCGTTTGTCAATATATCTTCGTAATTACGACACAATTGAAATGAAAAGTGAAGTATAACGGTGGTTATTGAAGTACATTTATAAAAACACTCTTCGATGTACGTTTTTTTTCTCTCCGAAATTTTTCAGCAGCAGCTAGCGTTACCGAAGCATTCATGTGGGTATACGTCATATCACGCGCCGATGACGCCATGCATATATGCCGGAACGATAGCTACAGGCACGAGAACCAAGTTATCGACAGAAGATAAGAATAATTAACGTCGGATTTGCATAACTACCAGGTGCGGGTGAAGAACATAGCCCAAGGGAGGATTCGGTAACGTGCATGAGGCGAACCCGGCGCTCACGCTCCACGTGAAAAGCGATTTTCATTTTGATGTAATATATTCGCCAAATTATAACATTGTCCGTCTACATATTATTATGCATTCCTAATATACATTTTAAAATATGCCAGAATGAGGAAATGCGATGTAGATATACAAAATGTCCCGGGAAACCACCCCCCCCCACCCCGTTCAGCAACGGAGTTTACATAGATCACAGTTTACCACCAGTTGGAATCTGAATTTAAATGCCGTAAAACACAGGAAAAGAAAGTGCATTTCGAACAGCTCGAAAATAGGACAACCCCCGAGTTGCAAACGGTAACTCTTGCAATTACTAGCTACGGACGGTACGGGAGTATATTGCAAGTGTTGCCTTCGCAACTAGACCCCCCCCCGTTCCCCAAATGCTGGATCCGCCCCTGGACATGCCCCCAGTATAGCCCGCCCCCATCAACTAAAAGTCCTGAATCTGCGCATGTAACCCACACAAGATGAAGTAACGGACCAAGGTCTACAAATACATTAAATACACCTAACCGTATCAGTAAGTGAAACAAACAGGTTAATGAATGGCATTTTTACTTTATGTGAATAGATATAAAGTAATGTATTATAACAGGGAGTAAGAAAACATATAAATAACTTATGTTTTCACTTGTAAACTGATACTTGTACTTGTATGTATAAAAAACAGACCTTTGTCCGTTACTTCAACCTGTATTGAAGGGCGGCAATACTTACACGCACAAATTACGAGTTTGTTTCGGTTTTCTCCCTTGGATATATTGATCGTACAAAACATAACATGCGAAGTTGCTGGATTTCTCCGGCAAGAATGACGATCGTCAGACGCTGCTGGAATGTTGTACGCAGGAATTAATCTGGGGGGTGGGGGGTGTTGCGTTATCGACGGCGCGAAGGGCTAAACAACATCACAAAAATGATTTACACTTCTACACTTTTTGCCAATACCGTTGCATCCCCTCTGCGTATGGGTTGAATGCAAATATGTGAAATGTGGCTATGCCTGGAAGAAATGCGGCGTATTGCATTTGTGATCAGTGTAGACCGTGTATTAGGGACTGGTCATTATTTATCGCCGGGGGGGGGGGGGTGGGGGGGGGGGGGAGGTGTGGATGAATTTTGCCAATAATCTGATTTTTTTCTAAGGCCCCCCCCCCAAACTTTAGCTAAATAAATTTTCAGGGCCCCCCTATTCCATCATATATATTTGTCGAGGGCCCCCCCCCCCACCTATTGGCTCCCAACTCAACCCCACCCCATGTAAACTGGCCATTCGGATGGTAATAATTATATTCAATTGCATGATGCTCATCATCACTCTTTATTACGGTACAGTTTATTGCAGTACATGTATGTATATAATTATATGTACAGTTGTAGTACTGTCACTTAATCATAATGTCCTAGATGTCTTTGATATTTATCATGTCTATATGACTATGTTTCAGTAACGAGTGTCACACCAGGGTGACACCGAGCTAGTCTACTGAAGAGACGGAAAACCAAGCACGTTGTGGACAGAGACAACAAGGTATATTTTTACAAGTATGATATATTTACATAAATGATAAACACAAAACAATAGATGAATGTGTCAGTACGGACAACGTCCCCTAGCAGCCACCGGCACAGGCCCTTGCACAACCAAGGCACATCCTCGATTCTGGAACAGGTAGGTAAAGTCAAAAGTAAACGTCATCATAATCTGGATAAATATCCAATGTTAGAGATCATCTAAACAACTCCGGCTTCCGCCATGATGGGAGCGACGTTATAATAACGTAACGTTACTGGTTCTTAGGAGATACTGAGCCTACTTGGGCGGATGGGGTCCATAACGCATCGGTGAACGTCCCTATCGATTCTTCACGTCCTTTGACGGAATGACGTCACCGGAATATGCCCCACTCGATTACGCCCTTTGTCCACGCGGAGCAGAGTCCCCGCTAACACACGGTGTCGCGTCGTGGACTCCAGAATAAGTAAATAACTCTGTGTTGCGTACTGAATTACGCAAACACAAAGTAGGGACGTGCCGTCGCTCGTTGCTGACTGGCTGGCTGACTGGCTGGTGTACTGGCTGGGACTACAAAACACCAACGGTGTTGTTACCAGAATGTAACATGATTATAGTCTCAATAATAGTCACAGGAGTGCACATGAAATCAATATCCTGATTGCATGGCAATACTAAACATCATCATATATTACAATGATGAAACATGATAAAATGCAATGTACACAAAGATATTTTCACTAATTGGAAGAAGGGGGCTGATGGAATTCATAAGTTGGAAAATTCGATATAACACATTAATGAACAGCCACTATATCTAGTGTACCCAACGATATACCTCTTCACAGCCGTACATGTGAATACAGAAGTCATTCACAGTTATTTACCATTAGTAAACAAACATTTGATTGCGGCAGGCCTTACTTTGATCAGACTGCCCCGTGGCCAACTGCGCTAACTTAATAAAGAGCAACTGTGCCAAGTATTCTCCTGTGCAGACTCACAGTATTACATTACATTACATTACTAATCATAAACACTGTATACTCTAATCAGACTGTAGGATTCCACAGGCTGACCCAAAGCATCAGTGATTGAAACAAATTATACTTCACATCATGTCCTTATTGCAGCTTACTGATGTATAAATCAGTGCACTTAGAGCAGAACTGTCTGATCTGGCCCATCTTGGTCGCAATAGCATTTACAATATTTACAACACACTGCGAACGTAATACGACTTAATGAAATGAATGTACAGACGACTGGGTTAGGAGTTAACATGTGTTTCCACATAGAGTAATGAAAGTCGTCCAGAAAATTCACGTTACAATTGTGACATGTTAAAATTGGCAATATTCTCATGTATTGTATTGTGAACATTTCAATCAAGTTCGCCCTTCGTTTTACAAATACAATACATTGCTAATGCAATTAGTCAGAGTGATCTACTCTATTTGCGCAGCTGATCCGAGGGTAATAACAGACTTGTTATCATCAAAATCGTACCAAATGTTCAGTATGTCCAGTTCTTGGACTTGGTATTTACCCTAATTATTCAGACACTATTTTGGGACAATCCAAATACTTTTTGTTAAAAAGGATCTAAACTGTGTATGATAGATGTGTCACTGACTGAATGGCAACTAGTGTAGACCCTGATCAGAGTGCACGGATTTTTTTCAAGGCCCCCCCTCCATGAATTATTTAAAAAAAATTGGAGGCCCCCCCCCCCCCCCCCCCCCCCCCCCCACCCCCCCCCCCCCCCCCCCCCCCCCCCCCCCCCCCCCCCCCCCCCCCCCCCCCCCCCCCCCCCCCCCCCCCCCCCCCCCCCCTCAATATCTGTGAAAATACATACGGTACGCATAATCTGATCAAACTGTGTAAATATATGTACGGTCAGTGAAATACAGTGGAATGTTTATAATAATTAAACTATATTATGTATTATTTAGCTGTCGATCTTGTGTCTGAAGTTCATGAGTTCAACTGGCCACTCATGCCATAAAACGTATAAGACAACCATAGCATCATACGTCAATATATCCATGCAAATCGCATAAGACGCCTACTACATACAATCTGATCTGGGCCTACACTGGTTGGCAAGGTCATAAGCCCGATTTAACCAGTCACAATTACACTTGCCTTTTTATATCCACTCACTACATGTTTACCTTCACGGAGGATACATCATCAATATAAAGAAGCCCAGTCCAATACATATGGGGTATGGAAGGTATGGAAGGTGTTCGAGCCAATTCCCACCCTTAAATATGAGCCGAAATGAAAATGAAAACATATGGGGCTTATATAATTAAATATATATACACAACCAGCATACTGACACAAAGCTAGTCTACAGTTGACCGACCGTGATGAAATGGGGGCCGTTTCACTAAACTTCGTACGACTAAAATGTTCGATCGTAAGTGCAAAATTATGATAGTCTAAATTTCACATTAACAATGTGTTCTTGTAAACAAGTATTGGATTTACATTTATTGAGCATAGGCTGTAGCCTAGCTATGCTCAATAAATGTAAATCCATCAATTGAAATTTCCAGACGATCTTAAATTTAGTGAAAGTTCAAACGGGCACCTGTTTATCATGTGGGAGGAAACTGGAGTGCCCGGAGAAAAAGAAAAAAAAGCAAGCTTGCAAGGAACAAACAATTTAACCGTCCGGACATAACTGATCGAGGCACTGGTCCAGATGATCGGGCTTTGCATACCCAGAACAGACAAGCTGCCCACGGGTAGAATCGGGGTACCGAATTATTGCCAATTCAGAACGAGTGGAGTGTCACCATCCCCGCGTTCAACGCGCTATAGCGACATTTACCGGCCACTAGGCAATTAAGTATACTTCCCACTCTCAAAAATGCCCTCACTCCCTCGTCCCGTCCCCGTGATGCTGGAGCGCAGTCTTGGGGACACATACTTGAAGTCGGACACAAGTTATGCACACCGTCTTCCAAACGGTTCCAGTATGATGTGTACTTACATATATAGTTTACTATATTTTCGAACTATAGCACCGCTCGTTCGTCGACAGAGCGGGGAGTTCGGAAGACTGCTAGAGGTGTCCGGCGGTATATGCCCTCCTGAATATTTGATATCTACATTTTAGAGTAGAAACATCTTTACTCGCCGAATGATAGTGGGGGGGGGGAGGCGGGTTTTCCCCTACCTGAATCCGCCCTTGCTGTTCGGTCGTACACTGCTCGTATGCGAAACACATATAATAGTTGTCCACATGGTCTTGGGACGAATTATCTAAGGGGCGAGTTGTACCGGAAGTAATTTGAATTCTGGGAGATATTTGACGTCACAAGCGTAATGGAAGCGAACAAAAGATGGGGAGAGGGCATACTTTCTTTCAAAATAGACCGGGTTGCCCTTGATATTTGCTTAAATTAACATTTTATATACGTAAACTATATACCAGTGTATAATACATCATGGCTAAACAACAATGCAACTATTGCCAAACAGAAATTTCGGGCTATACGGTGAAATGTTCGGAGTGCCCCGAATTTGACCTATGTTTACAGGCGAGTATGACGTCACGGCGTGCACCTGTTCCCGGTTTCATGTTGATATCAATTAGTGACTTAATTGATTGTCACCTCTCTGTGCAATGTGTTTGTAACTGTTCTTGTATCTACATTTCAGTGTTTCTCACTTGGTGCAGAGACTGGTAACCACACAGCAGAGCATGGCTACATGCTTACAGTGAGTAAAATCATGCAAACTTCAAAGAATTCCAGGGGTGTTTTCCCATGTTGTCAATAAATGAGGGTCAAAAAGGGGGCAGGATCTGTCAATTTTTGTACTGTTAGTGTTATAATACATTATTATACCCCTGGCTTACAAAGTATGCCGATGGGGGTCTTTAGTTTTTGTCTGTCCGTAACGCCTAAACTTAGCAATAACATTTCAAAATTGTGTTATAGTTTTTGTTTGTCCGTTAAGACTTGAAGTCGGGGGAGGGTACATGTATACGTGCATATATGTGAGCCACTGCAATTGCTCCAGTTAATACAGATGATGGTCCGACCTCTACGCATTAAGAATAAAAGTTAACCCGCTTGTCATTGCAATTGACGTATGATGCAGGGTTCAAGCTAGCCCTTCAAAATAGGGAGAAGTTTTCACTAAAAAATATAGAAAATAGACCATTTTTTCCAAAATTTCTGTTTTATATAGTGAAAAAATTCTCCCTCAACTCAAAATAGGGAGAAGTCAGGCAATTTAGGGAGAGAATTTCGCCCACTTTGCCACGTAAACTGATCCCTGATGATGAAATTGTGTAGTGAATTATTGACAGTTGTTCAGGGCTTAATTTTTTATTGATGTTCTGTGCAATGCCCAATTCTATGATCAGGCATTTGGATTGACATAAGCAAATATACATCATCTGTATCCACTTAATAACTTATTATTATTTGCAGCTTGGCAATGTGGTTGGTGCATTTGAAAGCGATGACACTTGGAGTTTGGCTGAAGAAACCATGCTCCTAGATGCTGTTGAGCAGTATGGCTTTGGAAACTGGTAACTACGTGGCTCCAGTGCAGATCACAATGTGGCTGTGACTGGTGAAGTGGGCTTATGGGTTTTGTGACCAGTGTAGCTTTTGATCAAATAGCACACTCCTGTAGCATGATTATGATCTATATTGCTTTTTACAGGCATGACGGTCTTATTACAATCTGTATTACTGGGTAGAAGCATGGCAGGTGTTTCATTGATGGAATCAAGCAGTGCAGATTCTGATCAGACTGTTGATGCACAGATTGATCTGGATAAACACTGATAATTACTTAAAACGCATAAGCCCCATTTCTCAAGTTACAGCCAAAATGAATATATGGGCAACGTTTTCACAAATTGTGTGAAAATTATGCTTATATTTATCACATTACAGAATTAGTCAAAATTGTAATGTTTTATCTTGATTTAAATATTGTTTTTCTTTTGAAATTATTATTTTTTCACAATTTTTCCTGAAATCTAGAAAGCCCAATTTCAGGGAAAATGCTGTGCTGTAAAACATCTGATGGTAATGTATATGGCAACATTTCTGTTTCTTTGTTTAAAACTGCATATGCAACACATTAATATGATATTCAATATGTGCCGACATTACAACATTAGTTATATAGGGTTGAGAAATAGCGCTTGGGTGAGTGTTAAATGTTTCTCATCAGTATCCATAAATTTCTGATGCTTGTACATATTTTCTGTTTGTCTTATGAACATGCTTCTGAGCCTGATAACAATCTACATTGCTTGTTAGAACCATGCCAGGTGCTTCATTGATGGAATGGCAAATGTTGTAAATTTTGATTGAGTCAGGCAGGCATGAGACTTTTCTTATTTTAGTCTGATTTCAGACCTTTTGTTCACAATTTGAAATTTTGAAATGTTTCAGGTGCTGTCTGATGTGCTCATATTTTATACTCTTGTAAGGGGGTACTACCTGGTAGTTTTAGCTTTTTGTTTTAGGAATGTTAGACTCGTGCCTGCTGTGCGGATGGACAGGCTGATTTGTATTTACACTGTAGGCCCATTTTTCCAGTCACCACATGGGTGTAAAATTCCATTCGACCGCTCGCCATGGCGACTTGGTCATTGTCTCTGTTGAGTAGCTTTGTGTAGAGGTTAGAAGACACCAAATGGTGCGAAACCGCCCAGGGTGTATGCAAAAGTAGTCCGGTATAAAAAAATAGTGCGTGTGTTTTGAGGTCACAGACACCGTTTGCTTGCAAATCTTGATCCATTACTACCCAGTTTCACTTGAGGAACATTTTGGGGTGCCTTCAACACCAGTTTTCAGCATATTTGTAGCATTTAAAAGAAAACACTGACCCTGTTGGTCACTTGATGTAAACGGAGTTTCCGTGGCCAAAAAATGTACACAATATTGGAGGATATGACAAGGTTGGATTTTTCTTTCTTAGGAGTAAGTGAACCTATTGTTTAGTTCATGCAGAACCAGTACAGACTGGCTGCAGGTCATGTACAAGTGGGTCCCACAGCATCCATACGAATAGTGAAAGTAGGAGAGACTGGCCTTATTGGATGGCATTCGGTTAAATTATATAGTAAAACTATTTGGTGGTGTCTAACCTAGACGGTCGGTCGAGTGAATTTTGGATCATCCATGATTGATCGTGAATAAAAAAATATATAGTTATGCACCGTTCTCCGTTTATTAAACCCGTTTATTTATCAAATACCATTGATCATTTCATAAACGCTTTGAATTGAATAAAAGCATTTGTGCCAACCGGAACACTTCTAATTATGGACGAGTTTAAATCGCGGCTCAAGCGGCGTGAATTGAAATTTTATCAATACTTGCCTATTTACAATATAAATGGGAAATACGCAAATTCTCCGTCACATACATCTGGCAAGACATCGCAGCCACGGTTTCATCTTCACTTAAGTTAGTGCAGCGAGTTATCACGCAAGTGTCTCGATTTATGGGATGGTCGCCGGGCCTAGGCCGCCTGTCGTCCGCGATTTAAACTCGCCCATAATTAATTTATGGCATTCTGTAACGTCAATGTTCGCTTCCGGTGTAAACACGCAATATTGCTAGCAGACAGCCAGAGTTAGCACATGCGAAAATATCAATGGGATGTTTTTCTTTGACAAATATGAACAATACTTTTAAACAGTGCAGATCCTGATGAGACGGCTCGCGGATTTACACTGTTTGTAAATATTGCTATAGAGGTTTGTGGTGTTGAAAGGGTTAATGTACTCACAGTCCCATAACCTGTTCGATTATTAAGCATTTAACGTCTACTTAAAGTATTTTGTGTGCTGTGTAGTCTGAAAATGTACCGTACATTTTCATATGTGCTGGCCCAGGCAATGAAATATCATGAAAATTGTTTTGTACAGATCATAGATTATAAGAAACATTCGCAAATGTCAAAGCAAACCGACATTCGCTCACTATTTGGTCGTCCGGGTGGTGGAGATGACGAGAAAAGGGAAACAGAGCGGGCGAAGCGATAGGCCGAGAAAATACAAATAAATATTTATTCATTATACCATGACAACTGTTGGATTGTCTATCTGGAGATAGATTTCAAATAACATACATGTACAGTAGCATATATAGCCTACTAATGGCGAACATAGTGAATATTGAAATATCTGTATAAAATATAAGGGCGAGTGGCAAACCAGTAAGGGCGAGTAAGATTTTGCATCTACTAGACCTTAGGGGCAAGTGATATTTCAAATAATTTTACACCCCTGCACCGTAACATAACCAGGATGAGGCAGACGAGGCGGTCATCTCCTCTGTCATTTTGACGATTTCTTTTATGCTAAGAATTAAACAAATCCCAGGGTGGTGGTGGGGAGAATGCTTCCTGACCCCTATATCGGGACTTGGGTCGCCTCGTCTGGGGCCCGTTTCACTAAACTTCCTACGACTAAAATGTTTGTAAGTGCAAAATTATGATAGTCTGTAAATTTCACATTAACACTGTTTTCTTGTAAATAATTGTTGGATTTACATTTATTGAGCATTGGCTGCATATGCAGCCTATGCTCAATAAATGTAAATCCATCAATTCAAATTTGCAGACGATTCTAATTTGCCCGCCGATATTTTCCTCTGGTCACAGTCATATTTATGTATTTCAGGGAAGATGTCGCTAACCATGTGGAAAGCCGAACATCAACAGAAGCAGAACAGCATTACAACACTTTCTTCATCAAGGGCAGTATAGGAAAAGGTATATATTCTACTGTACTGGGATTGTCACATCATTATCACACCACAGAGTTCCAGATAAGTGCATTGTACCCCCATATTTCAAATTCAATATTTTACTGTTAAAAATGTAATATTGATTTTCTTCCTTATTAAATAGGGAACAAATGATAAAAGTAAAACAAATTTAAACAATCACTTATTTCAGCTGTTAAAAGCAAAACAGTGTTTATAGGAAATTTTCAACTTTATTACAGTATTTTCACTACTCAATTTGAAAATCAATGCATATTTGAGCTGCAAAAAGAAAACACTGTTTGAACAGTAAATGTTCAACTTCATTACAGTATTTTCACTACTCAATTTGAAAATCAATGCATATTTGAGCTGCAAAAAGAAAACACTGTTTGAACAGTAAATGTTCAACTTCATTTTATTTGTACTACTCAATTTGAAAATCAATGCGTATTTTCACATTGCTGTGCGTATTTTGTACTCCCACTTTTGATAATCAATGCTAAAATAAGTGCGTAAAATACGCCAATACGCACCTTATCTGGAGCTCTGTATTTTGTTCTCCCACTTTTGATAATCAATGCGTATTCTGCTAAAATAAGTGTAAAATACGCTAATACGCACCTTATCTGGAGCTCTGCCACCAGCTTATCAGTAGCGTATTTCATCAACATTGCAAAGTATACTTTACTAGCAAAGTATACTTTGAGGGAGTAATCATTTATTTTTCCTGAAATGCATTATTTCATATAGAACTAACAAATGCATATATTTCATGATTAAAAGTATGCAGAATTATTATACTGAATTTATTACATTATCACAGTCAAATTGGCTGTGATAATGTAATAAATTCAGTATAATAAAAATTAATAAATTTATCATAAAATTGAAAAGTTCTCCCTCAAAGTATACTTTCCTACTAAAGTATACTTTGCAATGTTGATGAAATAGGCTACAGGTGAACCACCTGGCAATTCCAAGCGGAGTATGCACAGTTGTCTATCGGATACTTTGAGGCAAATCCTATTGTCTTTGAATGTACATATAGAATGTCCTGCAGAAGAATAAGTCCATTAAAATGGGTGACTGGCAATCGTCGTGTCGCTGGAAAATCACACACTCTGATCGTGTGTAAATGCACACACCAATCTTTAGTGCCTGCATTGATAGACGGTGATAGTCTGTTCCAACTGGGGCGACCATTGTATCATTAATCCATTTCAGTCTTAGGATATGATAATTGTCGCTGAAAAAATCTCATTATTTTGTTTATTTCTCCATGAAGGTATATGTTGTTGCCACTCATCTGAACCGTCTTGTCGAGACGGTTCAAATGATTGGTAACAACATATACTTTCGAGATGAAATTATAAAGAAAATAGGATTGGTATCCCCATAAATAGTTTTATACAACTATAATTGTATCCCTTCTTTAATGGGTTAATGGAATAACAAATTATCTTCTACATCTCGCATCTTGCCAGTTTGTCGTCCATTCATCTGCGTGCTGACATGCGCTCTGAAAAGAGTGTCACAAAATATGTCCATATTATCCATACTATAAATTTATCTGCGTTCCAATTGATGCATATAATAATGTAATGTCTAATAGTTGTATTCTCTTTTCAGCCACATTTACCTCCGACTGCTTTGGCAAAGTGACGGACGACACTTGTCCAGAAGGAGGTATTTAAATGAATTTTCATAGCTATTATTTACCTATTTACCTAATACACATGCAAGGTGCATGATCACGTGGTTCTAACAACAACAACAGTGGCTGAAAGTGTTGAAATCTTGCCCACTCCAAAGTAAGTATTATTTGATATTTTCCTTAATATATAACAGATTTTTATTAAATATGGCGCAGCAAGCGCGTCTTCATGAGCTGGATTTGGTCGTCCAAGGAGTTTGGCACAGACTTATGTCGTTTTTGCGAAGAATCAATTTCCGTGTCTACCGACACGGAAATCGATTCTTCGCAAAAACGACAGAAGTTTGGGCCAAAGTACAGAGACCACCAAATGCAGCTTAACAAGATGCGTTTGATGCGCCTTATTTCATCAAAATCCGTTACGTAATAAGGACAATATAAAAGAATACGTACTTTGAATCGGATGGATTGTAAAAGTTTCAGTACTTGTTGTTGTTAGTACCACGTGATCATACACCTTGACATGGTTGTTCCACTTTTCTCAGATTTTTATGTACCCAAAAAGAAATTGCAATTGGGGTACATAGAAATGTGAGAAAAGGTGCATTCAACTAACCGTACTAAACGCATCATTAAATGCGCTGTCATGTGGAAGATTTTGCATAAAGCGCTAGTGTATGTTTATCTTAAAGATGCATCTATTCTTAACTGAATCTTACTGGGATTCACATCTAGGGTCAAGTGATCAGTAGCCTATTTCACCAAATTTGCAAAGTATACTTTATCTAGTAATGTATACTTTGAGGTAGAAATTTTCAATTTAAGGATAAATTTATTAATTTTTATTATACTGAATTTATTACATTATCACAGCCAATGAGCATTAACCCTTTCAGCCCTGAGTAACTAGTATGGACTCTTCCATGTTGACTTTTGAACTATTCCATTAATATTATTATATAATCAGATACTGGGTGTTTTTGTTAAAAAAAATCACAAAATGTTCACTATCAACGTAGATCTACACTGTTTGCAAACATTGGGAAAGCGGTCTGTAGTATTGACATGGCTAAACAATGGTAAATGTTTATATAATTTCATATGTTTTACATATGTGGCTGTGACTGGAGAAATGGGGCTTATGTGTTGCGTGATCAGTGTAGCTCCAGATCAGCCTGTGCTTTCGCACAGTCTGATCAGTATCTGCACTTATTACCATTGCATCAATGAAACACCCTTCACACTTCTAACAAGCTATTTGATCCGAGTCTGTTCAGTCACAGCCACATAACAGAATGCAATTGCTTGTTGTGTATTTGCAGGTCCCCTCTCCCCCAGTATCTCCGTACCAGTAAATCCACTCGATCTCAACATCCAGGAACAGCATTCTCTCAGTTATATGCCATTCAGAGACGACTTTGAACGGGTAAGTGATTCTCCACACGCTTGTAGCTGACTGGATCGGAGAATTGGTGCTTTTGATGTAGTTGTTCTAGCTCGTGATCGGCCTATGCACACCTGAAAAGATCAATACTTGTTTCGATGAACTGTGGATGTTTTTTTAGCTCACCTGAGCGAAGCTCATGTGAGCTATTGTTACTGCAATGTGTCTGTCGTCGTCCGTGAACATTTTCAAACGTCTTCTCCTCGGTAACCATTGGGCCTATAGTCACCAAACTTCATGGTCATGGTCCTTAGGTAGGGGGATTACAAAATTGTTAAAATGACGTCATCATGTAATCCAAGATGGCTACCGTCGAAAAATAGCACAAATTCTTCAAAAATCTTCTCGGATTTCGACAAAACTTGGTAGGAATGATCGATGTACAATGCTCTTTCAAAGTTGTTAAAATGGTGACCCCGGGGTCAAAAATGTCCGTGGGGTCAAATTTTATTTTTTACCGAATATGGTCATGTCTATATCAAATCGAAGGTATCAAAGAGGCGATCGCTCTGGTACATTTTTTGTCGAAATTGGATGGTCATGTCATCCAAGATGGCCACCGAAAGGTCGTTCTTTTATTAGAGATTTCAAAATTCTTCTTCACACGAACCGCTTGGCCCATGTTGGCCAAACTTCACAGTTATGGTCCATGGGTGAAGCCTTTTCAGATTTGTTAAAACGGAGGTCGTCGCTAATCCAAGATGGCCGCCGTCTAAAAATAGCACCAATTCTTAAAAAATCTTCTCATGAACCGCCAGCCGGATTTCGACGAAACTTGGTAGGAATGATTGACGTAGAATGCTCTTTGAAAGGTGTTAAAATGGTGACCCCGGGGTCAAAAATGGGTGTGGCCCGTAGGGTCGAATTTTATTTTTGACCAAATATGCTCATGTCATATATCAAATTGAAGGTATCGATGAGGCGATTGCTCTGGTGCAATATTTGTCGGAATCGGATGATTATGTCATCCATGATGGCCTCCAAAAGGTCCATTTATTCAAGATTTTGAACGTCTTTTTCTCGGGAACCACATGGCCGAAACTTCATAGTAAGTTAAGATCCTTGGGTGAAGCATTTTCAGATTTGGTAAAATGAGTCCTCACTTAATCCAAGGTGACCGCCATCTACAAATAGCACAATTTTTTTAAAACACATGAACTCGATGTCAAATTTTCCTTAGGTGTTCATGGAGTCAAATGGAGGTGATCAAATTAGGGCCAACATGGCCCTCTTGTTTAATAGCGGGATGCGTTTTGATCGGCCTGTACACGTCTGAAAAGATTAAGACTTGTGTTTCGAAGAACTGTGGGTGTTTATTTGAATGGAGGGATGCGTTGTGGTCTGGAGTTTTAGAGCACTGGACCTCATTACCAGAGTTTGTGGGTTTAGTCCGCATCATAGGCATAAAAAACACTTTTGTAGTCGTTCCAACCCACTAGACTTTCGGATGAGACTTGAAACCGAGGACCCGTTCCTAAATGAACTTGGCGGTTTCTGAGACTTGCACTTTATTTGAATTGCCATCATAACAGACTCTGTTCAGTCTGTTGAGATATACAGGGTTGTATGGGTTTGTTATACAGACTCTGTTCAGTCTGTTGAGATATACAGGGTTGTATGGGTTTGTTATACAGACTCTGTTCAGTCTGTTGAGATATACAGGGTTGTATGGGTTTTTTATATACAGACTCTGTTCAGTCTTTTTGTGGAGATTATACGGGTTGTATGGGTTTGTTTAAATACTTAACTCTGTTCAGTCTGTTGAGATATACCAGGGTTGGTATGGGTTTCTGAGAATATACAGGGTTGTATGGGGTTTGCGAAATATAAGGGTTGTTATGGGTTTGTTGGATATACAGGGTTTGTATGGGTTTGTTGAGATTATACAGGGTTGTATGGGTTTGTTGAAGATATACAGGGTTGTATGGGTTTGTTGAGATATACAGGGTTGTATGGGTTTGTTGAGATATACAGGGTTGTATGGGTTTGTTATACAGGCCACACTCACTCAAATTCGAAGGGAGATAAAAAAATACTTTGAGTTAACCGTAGTTTGACGTATCCGTACTACGCAACCTGTCGGACAACAAACTATTTTATTGACAGTTAGAACCAAATGATTACTTGCTGATGTAGCCTTGAGTAGTAAATATGATTTATTTTGGCAATTAAATGTACATGGATACATGTTAAATGCTGTTTCTAAGACAAATCATATTTAAACACTTTCGGTTTGTTTACAAATACACATATGCATGTCTGTGTGTAATTAATAGATAACCCGGATGTGGCACACGTGACATGCGCATGTAGCGATATGTACATATTCAGTTCACCAATGAAATAAATAATATAAACAAGAACATAATATTTTATGAATTATTTTAATAAATTATACACGGAAACAACACAAAACAACAAGAAATACTGATTTATAACACTATTATAAATGATTATTTCTGACCAGACTTGATTGTACAAACTAATAATGTTTAGAACATAAAACTCGCCCATTCAATGTTTCGTCCCTGTACTGATGCTGTCACATTCGGGAGATATATACACACGATCGAGTGTGAAATATTTCACTCATTTCTAATCGCGCAACTTGTGTTCACTTTAATTAACGTTCGAGTAAAAGCATTTAATGCCAGTCCAATTAAAATAGTTGCCATTTATTGCTCACCACTTAATGATCACCGACGGTCATTTCGGGAGGCCTGTTTAATCAGTGTCAACGCAAACACCTTTAACTACGGTCTGAATACCCGACTTTGATCAGGTAAACTGCAGGTGACAAACTTCTACTTACCTCCGCAAATTGACATTTCGACTTAACGAGTGTGAAATACAGTAGATTTACGTTTTCGGGACCTAAATACACCTTCGAATAAACGGAAAATTTGAGTTATCGAAATTTGACTTAACCGAATTTAGTTATATGGAAAATAATAGGATTTTAAACGGGACCGTGCTAGTAATTCGACGTAACCTGTGATTTACACGTAAGCGACTTTGAGTAAACGAGCGTAGCCTGTATTTGCAAAAACTACAGTAGTACCTCATCTATTCTTAACTGTGAATCTTACTGGGATTCACATCTAGGGTCAAGTGATCAGTACTCAGTAGCCTATTTCACCAACATTGCAAAGTCTACTTTTCTAGCAAAGTATACTTTGAGGGAGAAATTTTCAATTTAAGGATTCATTTTTATTATACTGAATTTATTACATTATCACAGCCATTTTGGCTGTGTTAATGTCATAAATTCAGTATAATAATTCTGCATACTTTTAATCATCAAATATATGCAGTTAGTTCTATATGGCATAATGCATTTCGGGAAAAATAAATGATTACTCCCTCAAAGTATACTTTGCTAGATAAGTATACTTTGCAATTTTGATCAAATCAGCCCCAGGGTGTCAGTTTTACAGAGGTTCTACCTTATTATTGTGTATCAGCACACAAAGGAATATGTCTCCTTGTAATCACTAACTGACATTATCAGCGTTGATAAATTACTGTGAAACCCATCAAATGAAAACCCATCATATCAGACGTTTCTGCAGAAATTTGCTATTGAGTGGACATTAAACCCCAATAAATCCTCAGAAATTACGTACGGTATTTTACCGAGGTCATACTTTGATGAATATTTATTATTTAATTGGACACATGCCTCGTTCAATATATAGAGGATATTCATATTTTTGCAACGAATATGACATATGTTCATCGAGTAGTGTAAAATGTCCATATTTCACTCTTGAAATATGGACATATCACACCACGAGGTGAACATATATGTCATGTTCGTTGCAAAAATATGAATATTCTATTTATTATATACCGCTCCATGGAAATTAGCAGTTTTTTAGACTGTATACGGTAATGAATGTGTATTTGCAGCCTATTTGCGCTGTTTTGTGCAGATGCGCGTTATGAATATAGATAGCGGAAGTAGTCGTATTTTCACCGGAAGTTGTTTATTTCATCGATGAGAACATATGACTTTTATTTACATCGTATAACTGTATTTCATGGGTAGGTAAATAATAAATATTTAAACCCTATAATAGTTTACATATAATAACTAAGTGGAACTTGAATTATATATCTTGACAGGCTGTGGTCTAGGAATAGAGCATCGGTCTTCAATACACGGAGGTTGTGAGTACAATCCCCTCCCTAGACATGAACAAATACTTCCATAATATTTCCATCCCATTGGTCATATGGGTGAGACTTTAAAACGAGGTTCTGGTTCTATGACTGTAGCTGTTTGGCACAAAATCCATTCACTTTTGTTTAACCCTTCACTCCTAGGAAATTGGAATGGATTTTGATATGTTAATTTTGCAACCAATCCAACCGTCACAAAAAGGGGGTGTTTTTTTCTCTCTAAAAATATGAAAATTACTTGCAAAATGTGCAGATTCTGATGAGACGGCTCGTCACGAGCCGGCTCATCTGGATCTACACGTTTTGCCAATACCACTATACAGGCATGTGGTGTTGAAATGGTTAATCAGAGCTCCAGTTAAGGTGCGTAATTTGACCAACTTGGGGGGAAATTTTGTTATTTCTTCATCAAAAATGGCAAGTTGGGAGTCCTTTAGAATCGTCTCATTGAGACGATTCTAAAGCACTCCTAACTTGCCATTTTTTATTGAGAAATAGGAAATTTACCTCCAAATTACGCACCTTACCTGGAGCTCTGTTAATGCATATGTTGATATTTTACAGGAGCACGATAATGAAGCAGAAACTCTAGTCAGCAGCCTGTCCATTGGCTACGATGACGATGACCTAGATATAGGTACGCTTCCTGTTGGTTAACACATTGCTCCAGATAAGGCACAATTGACGTATTTTACACATTTTTTTTAGCTGAATATACATTGGGTTTCAAAAGTGGGATTACAACATATTCACATGTTGTAAATACTCATTTGTTGGTCTCCGATAGTGTGTCAGATATTCAATATGTTGTGTTTCACTTTATGCACTGAAAATGACGATTATATCAACCAATTGCGTGGGTGGTTGATCGGGTGAACGCGACGGCGTAAATTAACTGTGTGGTTCCTCCTTATAGGAATCATGATTTGCCTGGTTTGGCCCTCCGGTAAGTTTTTATCTTTGGCTGTTTTGTTACCTGGGAGTTGAATTGGGTTATTGCCCATTATAAAACTAGTAAGATTATTACTGATCCTACTGGTTTTGGGAGGGGGCCATGTGATTCTGGTGTGGCGAGGGCCCGGCATCAAATCAGGATTATTTTGATTTCAGGGCTGAATATATAGTGTTTTTGTCGAGCCCGCTTGCGGAAAGCGAGTCATAGTGATCACAATGACGTCTGTGCGTGCGTCCGTCCGAAGTCTGTGTTAAAGTTTTTAAATACCTTAAATCTCTGCAGTCCTGAGTTACATTGACATGAAACTTTGTATGCTTATTGGTCATCACCCATATATTCATTCTGTGTCCCACTCATGCGGCCCCTGTGCCCATAGGTCAAGGTCAAATGACTTAGAAGTTTACGTCAATGTTTCTGTCAAAATTTGCGTTAGTTTTCACATACCTACTATCTCTGTAACCGTAAGTCAGATTTGCTTGAAAGTTTGTATGCTTATTGGGCATCATCCATATATTGTTTCTGTGTCCCACTCATGCGGCCCCTGTGCCCCAAGGTCAAGGCCAAATGACTTAGAAGTTTGCGTTATTATACAATCTGCGTTAAAGTTTATCTCGATATACGTCCCAGGTCCCAGCAGAATTCCCTATATAGATCATATATTTTACTCGTGATAACTCGATATCGGATGTGTCGACATATCGGTTTTGTCGAAGTGGAAATCGAGTCCCAATAGTATGTTTCCTTCACATTTGTATTCTGATATGTCGATGCGAAAATTAAGTGCCCGGCGCCGCCAAGTCTGAATCAGCGTGATTATCACAGGTAATTTTTCACACGTCTATAGAAACCAAATACACCGCCGCCGCTATTATGCGTTTAAAGTTGCATGTCCAATTAAAGCAGTTCACTTAAAACCATAATTAATCAATTAAACTTATAAATGTGATATCAAATCTCTTTTAACAGAAAAATGAATTAAACGGTGTAGCAATAAGTAAATTGTAGATGTAATGATTAGTCATTAATGTGTATTACATGTTGAAAATCGCTCGTTTACACTAGATCAGTAGCTGCGAAAAAGCATAAACAAATTGTGTCCAATTCACCGGAAATTGTAAGAAGCATATTCGATATATTTAGTAACATACGCATGCGCATTGTGTAAAAAATGTAACGAGCCATATCTGAAGCGATTTTGTTCGGATTGTTTTTCGAGAAATTTGGCAAATTGTTATCTTTATGTTCGGATATGTCGATATATTTTCACCAGTCCATTCGACTTCGAGATAATGAGAATGACCTGTACCTTATATCTCAACAATTGTTACTCCAATTTACTTCCAACTTCCAATACTTCCTTTTCATCATCCATATTTTCATTCCATAGCCTGCCCATGTGGTTCACATGCCCAATGTCACAGTCAAATAACTTTTAAATTGTTTTAAAATTTTTACATACCTTATATCTCCACAACACTTACTCCGATTTATTTCAAAATTCTTTATTATCATCCATATTTTCATTCTATAGCCCACCCATACGGCCCACCACATGCCCAAGATCAAGGTCAAATAACATTAAAATTTGTGTTAAAGCTTTTACATACCTTATATCTCCACAACCCTTAATTCAAACTTCAAATAAATACACTCCGAGACTATCAAATGCCTCGGCGGGCTCGACATGCGGGCCGTGGCCATCTGGTTATTGTAAATATTCAGTTCTGACTTTTGGATTTTCCCCTTATTTGTACATGTACTTGAACATGTACTTGTACAGGTAATATATGGGATTTAGTACTAAGCCCATTGACCCGGCCATAAATGACCACAGCTGATGATAGGCCGTTAAATCCCAACAAACAAACAAACATTATCAACCAATTGCACCATTTCATTTGATCACAGGCGATGGAACTCTCCCGTCTCCGCATACATACCCCCCAATTCTATCTATTATGATTTATAGGCTATAACATACGTAGTAGAGACGGGCCAGATGGATTTATCTAATGGGGCGGGGAGCCTGTGTTTGATAAAATTTAAATTTGTTTGCATTAAATTCAAATAGTTATGCCATAATGCACCTTGATATAACATATTTTAGCGCTATTTTATTACATAGTAGTAAACTATGGCTATTTTCACGATAGGTAATGCCTTCCTAGTTATTATACCTAATTGCAAATTCTAGCCATTGCATTCAATTTTATATCACGTCACAAAATATTCTACCGCTTCACAATGCTGTGGGCAATATTAGAGGGAAATGTTACCTTCCCTTCCTAAATTCCTTGACATTTATCTAAAATAGAAATGGAAAGGGTGAGGGCATGCAAATGAAATGACGTCCTACGATGGGCTGTCAAGGTACCCTGTTAATGCCATTCTTGTTGTAGTATTGCAAGAGAAACTGGGTACCAGCTTGGTGTTCAAAAACAGTATAGCGGGTTCTCCAGCCAACAAGCTTCGTGTTTCTGTTTCTGAAATAGCGACTTTAATCATGTTCATAATTAAATATTTGGAAAAATAAATACAGACCTTGATTAACCCTTAGAATGCGGGAACCGAAAATAGTCATCTGCTGTTAATTCATATTGTGTCTTTTCTCTCAGTAAAAACATGGTTTGGCAGCATTTTAGAATCATTTCCATTGGAAAGTGCTGCCAAACCATGTTTTTTATGAGAAAAATGGAAAATAAAAAATATTCAGCAGACACAAATTAATTCAGCATTGTAAGGGTTAAGGGAATATTGTGGATTATCTCCCCTCGAAAACACTATCTCCCTTGGCTATCACCTAGGGAGATATTGCTTCTTCGGGGAGATAATTGACATATTTCCTAGTGTTTCCCCCCAGACTGAATCAAAGTACTGAAAGTACTGAACATAGGGTACTACAAGAATTCCGCCACGGAAGCGGTGTCGCGCCTGAAATGCCTTGCCGGTACAAAACAATGTTTCTCAAATATGCTGCAGGTGGCATCCGCGTTCGACAGACGCATTTCTTGTTCCTTCTTTATCAGTTTATTATAAAGTTATTTTCAAAAATAAATGTTCCAGTATAACAAATCCATTAGTAAACAAGAGTTATCTCCCCTAAGTCAGAACAAGACTGTTTATCCGGTGGAGAGTATTCGGAGGGGAGTTAACTGCCGAAAAATATAAGCCTGTTACTAAATTTAGCGATGACCGCACGATTTGTGATGCAAATGGCGGCAAATCACGCGCAACAAAATAATCCGATGTATTTTTGTACGTAGAACATCCGTTGTTGATATTGTGCAGTGCAAATAGTTTTTCATAATATTATTTTCAATTAGCGGTTGCGTATGTCGGTTAAACGTTGAGTAACACAATGCATTTTGTTGTTATGGTTACTCCAAGATATCACTACGGACCATCGCATCGAGGGGGGTCTGGGGCGTGGCTAACTGTCGGAGGCGATACTGATACATAGGCTATACCCTATGTGAAATGGGGCAGGGCGCTTTCTGAAAAAAAGTGCAGTTTTTTCACTCCAATTCCAATCAACTAAGGACAGCATTTATGTAATCCGACACATGAACCTTTATTCACTTAATCAACACATGTCTCTGACAAATCAATCTGTTTGTTTCAGCAATAAAATTAGCGCAGGTAGACAAATATCGAATGAGATTAAAGGAGCGAGACCGGAGAAAAAATCTGTCACGGCAGTACGGGCTGATCACTCAGGCGGCCCAGCAGGCTGCTGCCGTCATCGCCACCGCCGGCCTGCCCGGGGTCAAACCAGCAAAATCTCCATTCCCAAAGAAACGTGGCTCAAAGGAAGACAGGTATGACGGGGTACCTGGACAAATATTTGGCTGTAACTGCAGACATTTATGGCTTTGACTGGAGACGTGGGGCTTATTGGATCATTTATGACCAGTGTACTTGTAGCTCCTGTCAGATCAAATAACACACTCGTGTAGACTGATAACAATCTATATACCTTGTTTGAAGCATGAGGGGTGTTTCATTGATAGAATGGCGAACAGTGTAGATCCTGATCAGACTGTGCGGATGCACAGGCTGATCTGGATCTACACTGGTCGCAAAACTCATAAGCCCCATTTGTCCAGTAAAAAGCCACATTTGGAGTTGGGTAGCTGCTCGGGAGCTAGACTGGCTACAGGAGACGTGCCATTAATCACTTTTCTCGGTCACTGTCGCACGAGAATTTGACAAAACCAGTCAGTTGTCCAAGTCTGATAATACTGACAATGTTTCATTTGTGATGGGCATCGATTTGAATCATTCTACGGGCTCATTAGCCGAGACATACTTGATGGTTTTGTGATGCATTGATGAACAGTGAAAACCCTGATTAGGCTGCATGGCTAGACTGCACAGATTGGCCCCAGTTTGCATCAGCCTCATTAGCCATGCGACCTAAGAACACATGCGATATTTAATGAAAAATATTTTCTGTAATTGCCACCGATAGTTGGCGAAATTTTCATAGCAAATGCGGAATATATTTCCGCATTTGCTGTGAAAGTTTCACCAACTTTTGGCGTCATTTACTGAAAATATCGCAGTTTCTGTAAATACATTTAATGAAAAATCGCACATGGTCGGAGGTACAAAATCGCATGGTGTGTCTCAATTATATGTGACCATTCCAGAGAGTTCCAGGAGAAGATGAAGCCATTCTCACAGTGCTGTTCTTTCAAAGAGCACGAGCAGATGTTCGACGACCACCAAAGTAGATATATTCTCGATATTTATGTTGTGTGCACTTAGAGCTCCAGATAAGCTGCGTATTTGCGTAAATACCCAATTAAAATTGCCAAAAACCCAATTGAAGTCGGAAGTAGTGAATATCAAAAAGCAATAACAATTGTGTGGTACCTTTATCATGCTACAGAAAACAATAAACAGACCAATATTGAAGTCCAATGTTATATCCACTAGAACAGACATGTCACAGCCAGGGCTACAGATATGGAATTAGTAATTGAGTATTTTCACTCCATCATTTCTGAAGCAATTGGGTATTTCAACATTTTAATTGGGTAAAATAAAATCACACTACTGTTTACACATCAACAGACAGCAATTATTGAATAGTTTGCTTCGAAATGAAAACATGTCATGGCATTTCATTAGAATTGTCTCCTTGGAGACAATTCTAATGAAATACCAAGATGTGTTTTCATGGAAAATAAGAAAAATATGCTATATTTGTCGTCTGTTTATTGTTTTCCGCAACATGATAAATGTACCACAAAATTGTAATTGCTTTTTGATACTTGCTACTTCTGATTTCAATTGGGTTTTTGGCAATTTTAATTGGGTATTTAAGCAAATACGCAGCTTATCTGGAGCTCTGTAGTTCTATGCTCGTATCTGGACTATTCCATTTAATAGCCAGATAAGGGGTATTTTATTATTTTTAAACTATCTGAAACGTACTGTCAAAAATTCTGATATACATGTATACAGTTTTTGCAAGCATATTAGTCAGTTGTGTTGAACATATTAATTATGTTAGTCATCTGTTTGTGAATGTATCATTAATTTTGTGCGACTGAGTAAAATATTTGACATACTGACATTGTAGAACAAAGAGTATTGAAAAAGCGAATAAAAGAGTTGGTGAGATGCAGAAAAAACGGCCTTACAAAACTAGAAGGTGAGTGAAGTTCTCCAGCATTCCGGTGTTTATATAGAACAGTCATGGATATAAATAGGTTAACAAACTTGGAACAATGGCTGTGATAATGTCATAAATTCAGTATAATAACAATTAATAAATTTATCCTAAAATTGAAAATTTCTCCCTCAAAGTATACTTTGCTAGAAAAGTATACTTTGCCATGTTGGCGAAATCGGCTACAGAACTACAGTGGAACCTCTCTAAACTGGACACCCTGGGAGGTTTCACTGTAGTGGACTGTATCTTCGTTACCACATGCTAACTATATTTTATAATATTTTTTTTTTAAATATCTAAACGTATTATTTTGTATATAAAAAATAAAAATTTGGATTTGGATATTTTCTGCTGCTCGGTATATTTTTGATCAACCATTTCATTTCGTAATTAATAATTGAATCGAAGTAGCCATTTAGATTGATTTTATACTACTATATCATCGTTGTAACGTTGTGCTTCAGATGTAGAGGAGTTTGAAGATGAAAAATACAAACGAGAGAAAAAGAAAGAAAAACATTTAAAGAAACTGGTGAGTAGACGGTTTGTAATTGATAAAGTTAGAATATATTCCGCTGTTTTGTCTGTGAACTCCCACATGTGGTAAATGGTTGTCTCATTTCTGGAAGCACACACATTTTGAACTGGCATTAACATACTTAACCCTTTCAACACCACAGGCCTGTATAGTGGTATCGGCAAATAGTGTAGATCCTGATGAGACGGCTCATGACGAGCTGTCTCATCAGGATCTGCACTTTTTATTGAAAGTAATTTTCATATTTTTGAGAACTAAAACACTCCCTTTTCATAAATGGACTAGTCTGAAGATCATTTTCTGTCGATTGGATTGGTCCGGAAATTAACATTTAAAATCTATTCCGGTTACTTAATAGGTGTAAAGGGCTAATAATGTATGTAGTAGATAAAACGTATGTGTTTCCTCCTGACATGTAAAGCTTGATTCTAGTTACATTTTTTATTCGTGGTATTGTTTGATTCATTTATGAATAAGCTTGCAGATTCTTTTGGGAAAACACTAAAATTTCTGTATTGGCCAGCGGAATCATGTACACAAATAAGTACATGTTGTATTCGTGATCTATATATGTGGCTGGGACTTGGAAAATGGCTCTTATGGGTTTGACAAGCAGTGTAGATACAGATCAGCCATTGCATCTGCGCAGTCTGATCAGGATCTGCACTGTTTGCCATTCGATCAATGAAACAACCGTCATGCTTCTAACAAGCAATATAGATCGTTACCAGGCTACAGGAGTGTGCTATTTGATCAGGAGCTACACTGGTCTCCAATCCAATAAGCCCCATTTTTCCAGTCATAACCATACATATTTTATAGTCACTCTTGCTATTTTGCTTTGCTTGTTGGTTTTAATATCGATTGATGAGACGGTGCTTGGGAAAATGGGTATTATTGTCTTGACTGCCCATCACATGTTAGCACTGTAATTGACATTAATTATACAAACGTTTTGTGAATATTTGAAAGCATAAATTTCGGAAATATGTCACAACCCGACACCAGATCAAGATACTGTCTTTCAGTGCTGCAAGTTTGTAATTTTACTGCTGATTGTTCTGTACATGTGCATATCTCTGTATATGTGGCTGTGAGTGGAGAAAAAATGGGTCTTATGGGTTTTGCGACCAGTGTAGATCCAGATCAGCCTGTGCATCCGCACAGTCTGATCAGTACCTGCACAGTTCGTCGTTCCATCATTGAAACACCCATGATGCTTCTAACACGCAATGAATGCAAATCATTATCAGATTACATTAGTGTGCTGTTTGATCGGGAGCTACACTGGTCACACATGTCATATGCCCCATTTCTCCAGTCACAGCCGCATATGACCATGCTGTTGAATGAACGTAAAACCTCAATCTATCAATCTCTTTTTCTTGATCAATTTTTGTCTCGCCCACGTTTATAGTGGAAAGTGAGACATAGCCAGAGCTCCAGATAAGTTTTGTATGTAAAGAGTATTGTACGCCCAGATTTAAAATTCAATGCATACCAGTATTTTAATTTGACAAAATCGATTTTCTTCCTTGTTAGTTCCAAATGATAAAACAATAAAACAAAATTAAAAATTCACTTATTTGAGCTGCAAAAAGTAAACTGCTTTTTGCAACTCAAGTAAGTAAATTTTCAACTTTATAACTATTTTTTCATTATTTTCTCTACTCAATTTGAAAAGCAATGCGTATCTTCACATTGCTGTGAGTATTTTGTACTTCCACTGTTGGTAATCAATGCATATTCTGCTAAAATTACGTAAAATTCGCCAATACGCACCTTATCTGGGGCTCTGCACAGCAGTCACATTTCCGGCTTCAGTGTTGTCATAGGCCTCAACAAGTACACCCAACTGTTGACTACCAAACTTCATCACTTCATCAATAGCTTCCTGTGTAGACACTGGCCGGTGATCGCATTGTTCAAATGCGTTTATTATGTTTATCTCAGGCCATCATTTCTGTTTGATTTCGTCTAGGGCAGTTTGGCATTGGTAAAGCGCCATTCAATGGCTTCAAAAAAGGCCGCCGCAGAGTAAGTATATGTTTGTTGTTGTCTTGTTGTGCATTGAACTCGTTCTTAACCCTTTCAACCCTAAGTCACTGGAATGGAATTTGTTACGTTGATTTTGCAGCCAATCCAATGGTCACAAAATGATTTTCAGTCCATTGATTAAAAGCGGCTGTTTTTGTTCTCAAAAGTATGAAAATTACTTGCAAAAAGTGCAGATCCTGACGAGACGGCTCGTCACGAGTTGGCTCATCTGGATCTACACTGTTTGCCAATACCAGTATACAGGCCAGTGGTGTTGAAAGGGTTAAAACGACGACCGCTGTAGCATCTCGTGCAAAATGATTTAGTTCAAAATAAAATCTGTTAATAATAAATAATACTACATTAACTCATATTAAGGTATATATATTTATCAGCCAATATTGTGTTTGCCAAAGATAACATGTATTTTTAGAGCAGGTTAAATTTCTCAGTGTAAATTAAATTGATTGTTCGAATTAAATTATCTTGATAGTATACACGCAATGTGTATGTTGGCCGTAAACACTGACAGAAATTAAAATTGACACGTTTGAATGTAGTTATCTTAAGAAATTTATCCCACTCAGTAAACAAGTTTAAAGCGACTGTCGGATTGTATCTCCGAAGATGCATTTCTCAAAAACAGCTGAAATCTATCAGGACTTCTATGAATACAGTCGCAACTTGTTATTGGTCATAAATGTGTGTTTGTCAGCTAATTAGCGCATTTGCATGTCGGCTTTCGATGTTGTAAGCAACAAATTCCATGCTATATGTACCTTCACCTTACCGCACAACCCCACTATTAGACATGTAATACCGTTCACTGACTAGCGTGTGCAACTCTTAGTCTATATATGTTTTTCAAATATAAATTTGAAATAGAATAGATTACACATTCAAATCTACAGTTCAGTGCTGTTTTACATACAAAATAAAATGATACGCCTGGTATAATTGGAAGATTTTGGCAAATATCCTGAAGTCGCCGCCATTTTCTGGTCATATGATTTGTTACAGTGTTCCTGATATGGGGCCATTATGATAGTGCCTATCTCTGTCATTTAATTATTTTGTGCGGATGCTCAGGCTGATCTGGATATACACTGGTTGGAAAACCCATAAGTTCCATTTCGCTAGTCACAGCCACAAATTGTGATGTCATGTATCTGAACAACTACTGTCTGTTCCACGTTTTGCTGCCGACAAACTTTTGGCTATTAAACACATTAACTTAAAAAAATATTTAAATATAAGTACTTTTTTGTCAATAACAAAAAAGCCAAAATTCCATATTGATTTATTGCGGGAAAAAAAAAATTTATTTCCTATTGGAATTTAACATGGGGGGAGGAGGTGAGGAACTGGGGAAGGAGTCAAAAAACTAAAAAAAAAGGAAATTGACTCCAAAACCTGATGAGATAGCTTGGATATGATCTAACGAAGAAATCAAGTTAGATTTTGAAAATCGGTCCACAAATTTTTTTCTTTTTAGCCCCTATGTTAAATTCCCATAGGAAAATATCTTTTTCGCAATAAAATCAATATTTGATGGAAATTCATCAAATATTTTTTATGTGGAGCATGACTTTTTTGTTAAAGATGAAAAAGTACTTACATTTAAATATGTTTTAGATTTAATGTGTTTAGTAGCCAAAAGTTTGTTGGATGCAAACCGTGGAACAGACCGTACACAATCTGTCTTGGCATTATTTTCAGCACTATAGGCCTTGTGGCTTGGTTACTATGGTATACTGTATTTATCCTGTATTTATATGACAATGATCATGATGATAGCAAATACTGGTGGTACAAACACATATATAATTTATTATTTGTCCTTGGGCAAAAACTCTGAAAATATTGGTACCCACAATTAGTGCATATTGTGATGAGGTGGTTTGTTACTAGCCACCTCATCTGGGGGGCCCGTTTCACTATACTACTTTGTACAACTAAAATGTTCGTACGTGCAAAGTTATGATAGTCTGTAAATTTCACATTAGCAATGTTTTCTAGTAAACAATTATTGAATTTACATTTATTAAGCACAGGCTGCATATGCAGCCTATGCTCAATAAATCCATCAATTGAAATTTCCAGACTATCTTAAATTTGCACTTATGAACATCTTAGTCGGTCGAAGTTTAGTGAAACGGGCCCCAGTATCTCCACTATGTGATGTTGGACTGTGGTTTGTAGTGCTGGTATTTTAATGTTGTCTTACCAACGTTCTCAATGTGGCTACAACCATCTTTTACAGACTCTTACAGACTTGCAGCAATTCACATTGGTGAGAACAGTCATTGTTGATTGCACATGCCGTACTGTAGTCATATCACTGACTTCATGTTATGGAACAGTGAACTGTTTTCTCATGTTTATGTTACATGCAATATTTTCTATTTCAGAGAAAAATTAGATATACTTATAGACGAAAGCGGTGAGTACCATAATGTATTGTTTGAGCAGCATCATTGTGTCAATGCTTCAATCAATTTATCATGTACATACATATCTTCATAACTTGGCAGATACAAATATGCCTTTATCCAAAGCGACGTTACATGAACTTGTTGACATTTGCCAAATTGTCAATGCCTTTCAAGTCCAAAGTGTGAAAGATAACTTTACATATTGGAACATCAGCAAAAAAATTACTTCAATGCTCCAGATGTTTACACCTTAAGTTCAATATTAAATACAGGTTCAATATTAAATACGAGTGGAGTGGCAAGTTGCTATTTTGCTACAGGTCAAACGTCTTCATTGCACCGCTGTGCAAGTACCGGTAGTTGGCGGATTGTAATTGTAGACCCTACTTCGTGCTGCTGTTTTATATTTTGCATCACACGGGCATGTATATTAGGATCAATACTATATGTTTAACCCTTTCCCTGATAGAAACGACTTTTCACGCCTCTGCAGAAGATGTCTTTTGAAAACATTGTGGGAAAAGGAGAAATTGCTTGTAACAAGCAATTTCTCCTTTTCCCACAATGTTTTCTACTCTATCAGATAATTTAACCATCATTTGACCCAGCATTTGATTCTTTTATTCAGATGTTTTCGATTTGGAAGAGTCGAAATATCGCAAAACAGGGAAAGGGTTAAGCACCAAAAGCTGTCGGTGATAAAATGTTAACCCTTTCAACAATACAGACCTGTATGGTGGTATTGGCAAACAGTTTAGATTCAGATGAGCTGGCTCGTGACACGCCATCTCATCAGGATCTTTTTGCAAGTAATTTTCACATTTTTGAGAACAAAAACACCTCCTTTTTGTCGCGCCCGCTTGTGATATAGTCGGCACATTGGCATACGTACATATTTGCGTTCAGGTTAAAGTTTTTCAGTATGCTATCAAAGCCTCGGTGGGCGCGACATGCGGGCAGCAGCCATCTAGTTATACATGGACTGGTCTGAAAATAATTTTGTGACGATTGGGATTGGTTGCAAAATTAACATATCAAAATCCATTCCAGTTACTTAGGGTTGAAAGGGTTAAATGGAGGTACAGTACATTCAGCCGTCATTCATTACGTGTTTCAGCACAAAAAGATGAAGAGGAGCCGGTTGTGGACACGAAGGAAATGGCCAAGTTTCCCGGCTATGATCTCCTCTCTGCCAGGGAGCGCAAGGTATGGCTGCCATTTGTGCATCAAATACAGTGGAACCTCTACACTGGACACCCTGGGAGGTCCCCAGGGTCAAATACAGTGCAACCTCTCTAAATCGGACACTGAGTGGTTCCCAGGGTCAAATACAGTGCAACCTCTCTAAATCGGACACTGGGTGGTTCCCAGGGTCAAATACAGTGCAACTTCTCTAAACCAGACACCTTGAGAGGTCCGGTTTAGAGAGGTTCCACTGTAATTAAGCACTCCATGAACAATGTTTGTCATTTTCAATCATGAACAAACACGAAAATGAACTAAATTACAGTGAAACCCATCTAAATTAAACACATATGGGGTCTTATGGGTGTCGGGTGTTCTGCAGAACCAAAGTATTTCCTAGACGATATTAAAAGGTCTGATGATTCATGTGCGAAATATCTGTTTTCACTTGGAATGTTATTAATTTCCTGCAATAACATGTGTAAATTGTACACACTCGCCCGTCTGTTGAGCAGCTATTTTAAAAATTGATCAGAACATAGACTTGTCGTAAGCCTCATTTCTCCAGTCATAGCAACAGGTAATCAATCATTAATGGAAATACCTTTACTAGTACCCGACTACATTCTACATTCTGAACTAGTACCTGACTACGTTCTCAATGTCCGACCTGTATGTGTGGCTTTGTTTTGTAATAGCTAACTCGCTATGAATAGACAGAATTGACGCTGGCTGATTACAAATTGTCTTATCCTGCATATCTGGGTTACAACTACTTTCGCTGACAAGCTATTGGACGAACGGCGTCACATGGCGTTGGCGAATGATGTTGTAAAGATTCAGCGTAAACAAGTCTCTTTCATTTAACGAAAACCACATCATATCTGCACGTCATGTTGCATAAAACATTACCTGATAAATAGAATATCATGCCAATGTCTAGTGATATCAAGTTTATCAGGCTTGGCTTGGAAACAGTAGGAATTCCAAGGCCAGCCTCATAATTCCTACGTGTTTCCCAGCCATGCCTGATAAACTTGATACCAAATGTCACTAACCTGTTGCCTAATTCACCAACATGGCAAAGTATACTTATCTAGCAAAGTATACTTTGAGGGAGAAATTTTCAATTTAAGGATAAATTTATTAATTTTTATTACACTTAATTTATTACAAACAATTATTACTCCCTCAAAGTATACTTTGCTAGATAAGTATACTTTGCAACGTTGGTGAAATCGGCTACTGGTATTCTCTATGTTGTTTGCAGCTGTGTAACTCTATAGGGATGACCCCAGCCAACTATGTCACGATCAAAACGTGTATAGTCAAGGTGAGTCGCTATTCCATCAATCACATTACTTTTATAATTTGTGGCATTTCTTGATGGCAATGTTTATTGAATAGTATTTTAGGTGTCGCGTCATTTGTAGAGATAATGTTGGTGTACACATGTTGATGATATGTTGTTCAAAAGACAATAAGCATTAGTAAGGATTGGCGTGAGCGGGTTTGGGTGTTGTGATGCAACATCACCCCACGCCAGGCATGACATATAACTGGTATTTATCGCGGTTCCAACCACGCACTAGATATACAGTTGATTCAATCAGGTGGGAGCATGCAATGGGTAATTTTATGATCAGGGTTCATCCTTACCGGAATTCCGACTGGAGACCTGGTTTGGCCCTCACATACGTCATTGGCATTTTGTATGTGACAGTTGAATCTTGTTATACCCCTTATGTGAGTATTACGATTATTTGTAATCCTATTTTAGGGGGAAGGGGCCAAGTGACTGGTGTGGTATGGACCTGACACCAGGTCGGGTTATTCTAAGTTCAGGGCTGAATATATTTTTTCTCGATGTAAATATTCCGTTCTGATTTTGCGATTTCCTCCCCCCAATGCAGCAGGTTAAAACGTGATCGAACCTTGCATGACCTTAGCTGTTGATAGGCCATTAAACACCAATACACAAACAAATCAACCAGGCTATGATTATCATGAAATAATCCAATGTGATTGGGTCGTCTCTATGAGTATAGTATATATTGGTACGACCCAATCATTAGCACATTATATCACAATTAGCAGCTCATCTGGTTAAATAAAAAATTTCTTACATTTCTCACATGGTATACTATAAAAACACTGAATCGAGCATAAATTAGGCCCAGAGTTGTTTAAATAATTTCTTGAGGCAGACTGTAGTGAAGGCTTCGGTCTCGCAGTTCGAGATATATATCAGTAGCCTATTTCATCAACATTGCAAAGTATGCTTATCTAGCAAAGTATACTTTGAGGGAGAAATTTTCAATTTTGGGAGAAATTTATTAATTTTTATTATACTGAATTTATTACATTATCACAGCCATTTTGGCTGTGATAATGTAATAAATTCAGTATAATAATTCTGCATACTTTTAATCATCAAATATAAGCAGTCGTTAGTTATATATGAAATAATGCATTTCGGGAAAAATGAATGATTTCTCCCTCAAAGTATACTTTGCTAGAAAAGTATACTTTGCAATGTTGGTGAAATAGGCTACTGAAGGTCGAAGGATTCCCGTTATTTCTCCATATATGGGCAACAGGAGAGTGGTGTAAACTACTGCTAATTTTAACTTGCAGATGTATGTATGATAATATTTGATTCAATTTCTGCTCTTTAACAAATTTTACTTACTTTTTTAAAAAGATGCCTCTGAATAAGAATATGGCACAAATAGGTATTAGAATCGGACTGCCTTATAAGGATACCACTTATTTGTTTGCAGGACTACCTCACAAGACGGAATGGTTTCCCGATAAAAATCCGCTATCCAAGCGGTATGGACAAAACACATCGACGACATATCATGAGCTTTCTTGCTGACAACGGCTGGATTGGCTTGACTTGATTGTGTCTGTGATATCGGCCTTTACACTGGGCTTGCTCAGTCGACGGTTGTGGTTGAGATTCCGTGTTACGGTGTAAGTGCTTGTTACGGTGTAGACGTCGTTATGGTATGGACGGCGTTACGGTGTGGAGCTGTGCTATTAGTAGCTATTTATTCCAATAGTTAGATAGTGAAGTGCTAGTGAAGTGAAACTTTCTGAGATCATTATTATTGAAATCAGGAAGTTTGATAGGTCGAGGCTGAGCTCTGCCCAGTCTCAGCTAATCAAACTACCGGTATCTGATATTGAGTACAAATGTGGAGAAATTAGTCAGGTTTTATAAGACGAGCTCTGCTGTACATCGGCAATCGTCCAGGGGGCCGTTTCACTAAACATCGTACGACTAAAATGTTCGTATGTTTAAATTTAGGATCGTCTGTAAATTTCAATTGATGGATTTACATTTATTGAGCATAGGCTGCATATGCAGCCTATGTTCAGTAAATGTAAATCCAATAATCGTTTACAAGAAAACACTGAATGTAAAATGTACAGTCTATCATAATTTTGCACTTACAAACATTTTAGTCGTACGAAGTTTAGTGAACGAGCCCCAGTTGGCCACAGGAGTGTGTTTTACTGGTGCCCATCCATGTGCTATCGGGCAGTATTTATTGTGGTGAAATACGACTATGACTGGACAAATAGGGCTTATGGCATTTGCGACCAGCAAGATGCACGTACCCTGTATGCCATCGAGTTGGTAAAATGGTGAAGTATGCATGTAGCCACCTGTGGATTTGAACAGATATACTAACATTATATATGATTTATGTGAAGTACACTATAATCAATGATAGATTAAGATTGAAATATACAACAAACTTGGAAGAATAAAATCAGTATATGTTAAGGTTTAGTTTTAGTTTGACTCGGCCTTTGTTAAGAAGTGTTTTGTTTCCCACAGAATTATACCCCCGTTATGAGGAGGATGTCGAGGTTTGTATAGTTTTTCTCTGTCAGTCTGTCCATAAGATTTGCCCGGGTATCCGTGAGTCTATGCTCAATAGTTAGTAACTGTTCTTGTGTGCAGCAGCTTATTTCACCAACATTGCAAAATATACTTTAATATCTAGCAAAGTATACTTTGAGGGAGAAATTTTAAATTTGAGGATAAATTTATTAATTTTTATTATACTGAATTTATTACATTATCACAGCCATTTTGGCTGTGATAATGTAATAAATTCAGTATAATAATTATGCATACGTTTAATCGTCAAATATATGCAGTCGTTAGTTCTATATGAAATAATGCATTTCGGGAAACATAAATGATTACTCCCTCAAAGTATACTTTGCTTGATAAGTATACTTTGCAATGTTGGTGAAATAGGCTACTGGCCCGGCACAACAAAAAGGACCTTAAATTGTCGATTCAGTGTAGCTCCTGATCAGTTCGCCCATTCATACAGGCTTATATCATCTGGAATATTTGTTTGTCGCATGCAGTATAGTTTCCCATACTAACGGTATAGGCCCTGATAAGATGGTGCAGATACTCATCTGGGCTACACTCGTCACAAACACAATACGCCCATTTTTCTCGTGATAAGGCTAATACAAAGCAGATTCAAACTCTGATTAGGATATCTAAACTTATATCAAGGTTTCCAATGACCATTGCCTTCTGGTAGAAATAACATTGAGACAAGAGATTTTAGTTTCGTTTGTTGTGACCTAATTGTGTTCTGTCTCAAATAATGTATTTATTGCTATCAGTTATAATATATTTTGTTCAGTGAAATCATGCTTCATACCATTTCCATTTGATGATTCAATTCCGTTGTTTTACGAGCGTTGTGTATTCCAGAGCTGCAGATAAGGTGCGTATTGGCGTATTTTACGCAATTATTTTAGCTGAATACGCATTAATTATCAAAAGTGGGAGTGCAAAATACGCATTGATTTTCAAATTGAGTAGTGAAAATACTGTCATAAAGTTTCAAATAAACTTAGTTGAGCTACAAAAAGTTTTTGCAGCTCAAATACGTGAATGTTTAAATTTGTTATATTTTTTTGTATCATTTGTTCCCTATTTAGTAATGATTTTGAAATTGGGGGGGGGGGTGGTGTTATAGTACGCTGTAGACACAAAGCTTATCTGGAGGTCTGGTATTCTCGTGTCCACCTCCTGATAAGTGAATTAAGGGCCTCTTGCAGAGAAAAATGGACCAGTAGCCTATTTCAACAACATTGCAAAGTATACTTCTCTAGCAAAGTATATTTTGAGGGAGAAATTTTAAATTTTAGGATAAATTTATAAATTTTTATTATACTGAATTTATTACATGTGGTAATGTAATAAATTCAGTATAATAAGTTTGCATACTTTTAATCATCAAATATATGCAGTCGTTAGTTCGATATGACAATGCATTTCGGCCAACTACAAGTTCTTTCAGTACAAGCGGATATATGGGTTTCATAGAGGGGCAAACGGCTGAGAAAAGGGACATTTTGGAATTTGAAACAATTATATATAGGATATTCCATCGTACATTATGAATAGCGGGAAATAATACACGAGTGTGCGTCGGCTTCCGCGTAAGCAACGAGTGAGCGTAGCGAACGAGTTGCTTGCATGGATGCCGACGGACATATGAGTGTATTATTTCCGCTATTCAAACATGTATGATGGAATATCCTATTTATTACACGTGCACGGCGGATACATATGCACATTTAGTCTATTTTTGAGATTATAATCAATTAATTGTGATGTGCGCATGAATAGTTATACAATGATATGTTTTCCCGCGCTTTGACGTTGCGTTGTGTGACGTCAAATGTGACGTCATGTAAACTTTTTGAAATCCAAATTACGCAGCTGTTTCTATGAACCAGATATATTTGAGTGCATGTTTGGAATGTGTTCAATCACATAAACATTCTAGATCAGTCGAGACCCTTTCCAAATTTTCAAATAACTTTATCTTGAAAATTAAAAATTAAACATTTTGCATGGTAGCTCGTGGTTTCCAAGAAAACAGGCGCGCAATTACGGGTGTTCTCTTCATGGTGTATTATTTGTAAGGAGTTGATTACGGGTTTTCTCTCGCAGCGAAACCGGTGCAAATAATTTGCAAGTGGTAATAAAAATATATATTTGCTAAGATTTGTATGAGACTGTTTTAGTGACTGAATGGCGAATAGTGTAGACATTGGTCAGACTGCGGATGTGCAGGCTGGTCTGTGTCTGCACTGTTTGCAAACCTCATATTAAGGTACCCTTTGTTGGCTGATGACCCACATAGAATTGTGAATTTTTGAGTATGTGCAGCCATTTTTGCCAATTTTAAAAGTTCGTTTTTGCGAAGAATCGATTTCCGTGTCTGAGACACGGAGATCGATTCTTTGCAAAAACGACATACCGTGTGTGGAAGCATTGGCAAGGTGTGAGAGCATGTGTTTCCGAACGGCGTGACATCTTTTTTAGATGTGTTTTCAGCAGATTTCCTTTAATATCTTTCTGATGGAATGACATATTTTTATGAAATATACTGCAGCAAATGTGGTACACGTTACCCTTTATTGTATAGGCGGTTTTAATCTCATAATTCTGTCGTTTTGACAGAATAATTGGTTACCGTAGATGTAAATAAAAACTAGAGCACGTGAATGTAAGAAATAAATGGTACTCGATTCTTTGTGAAAGTTATTGTAATTAAATTTCAGAGCACCCATAAAACACATATGCCATCGTATATGGTGCGCTACATATCATCAAAATCTGCCCGTTTCTTAGGAAGATTTAAAGAAAATCTACTGTAAAAAGGACGTCGCAGATTACGTCGCATCGGAAAATCGGGGTCGGAAACCACGTGATCCCACGCCTTGATTGGTGGAATTTAGAATTAATTTCGGTGAAATTGAATCAAATTCTTCCATTTGATGAGGCATTGTTTATCATCATAGTGATGAATGACTTCATAGGTGTGACGGCTGAGCATGAGCAACCAGCTGCAAAAAAAAGCTCAGTAAGTCACTGTTGTGCCTGCTTACATAGTGTACAGATCTGACATTTATCATCATCATTATTACCATCAATTATCATAATAATCACCATCATCAATATCATCGTCATTGATCTCATAATCATCATTGTGGACCTTGTTCATTTACAACATTTGCAGTGTTTGTAGATCCTCTTTCATATTCATATCGTCTAGAGTAAAATCCAACAGATTTTCTATTCTATTAACTCTTAGCTATTAAAGTTGTTAAATGCCTGACATTTGTTTTAACCCTTAGACCGCTATCTTATTATTTATTTTTTCTACTGTTTATTTTCTATTTTCCATTTTTATCATCAAAAACATGTTTTGACACCACTTTAGAATAATTTACAACATGCTTTGACAGCACTTCAGAATCATTTCCATTGGAAATGATTTTGACGTGCTGTCAAACCATGTTTGTATTGAAAAACTTCGACAAGATGTAAAAGCAACAGCAGACGACAATTGTTGTGAGTAGCGGTCTAAGGGTTAAGTTAATGACAAATAGTTCCAACTCAAAGCTATAAGACAATGCCACTGGTCTGTACTGCCAAAACCATTAGCCCCATTTTTCACAGTCGCATTTCATCGACATTACCATCATCTACAGATGACCATTTCTCTAGTTGAAATACAAGGGAAAATGATTGAAACATGTCTTGTCGTTTCAACCAACAGCTTTCAAACAGTTTCCAGCTAATGGTATTAGTATTGAGCAATGAAAACAGTAATTATTATGTGTACCATCTGCTGGCACTTCAAGTATGTTAGGGCCGGCATATCTCAACAGTGAAGATTAGATGTACGTCGTCACACACTCGTATTAGAAAATGTATCGTTACTCAGGACTCCAGATAAGGAATTAGTAATTGAGTATTGTCACTCCATCATTTCTGAAGCAATTGGGTATTTCAAAATTTTCATTGGGTAAAATAAAATCACACTACTGTTTACACATCAGCAGACCGCAATTATTGAATAGTTTGCTTCTAAATGAAAACATGTCTTGGCATTTCATTAGAATTGTCTCCTTAGAGACAATCCTAATGAAATACCAAGATGTGTTTTCATGGAAAAATAAGAAAAATATGCTATATTTGTGGTCTGTTTTATCGTTTTCTGCAGCATGATAAAGATACCACACATTTTTCATTGCTTTTTGATACTCGCTTCTGATTTCAATTGGGTTTTTGGCAATTTTAATTGGGTATTTAAGCAAATACGCACCTTATCTGGAGCGCTGGTTACTAGATGTGAGACACGCATGTGTAGTGTAGGGTGAGACGAGGAAATCTCACATGGGTGCGACTATACGATATCCTTGTCTCGGGGCTCCTTGTGGGGGAGATACACATTTCCGATTGTAATTATTTGAGATAAAATACTAACTTCTAATGACTTACAAGATTACTAATAAATAGATTATGTTCCACCTATACCTACCTATTCAATGTATAATACATTTATATTAAGAATTAATTTAAATTTAATTTGCTCTTCGTTCTTGGATTATTGTTTGTACATCATCATAGTTTGTTGGTGTTGACTGTTTTCTGTCCTATGTTGCAGTTACAATACACTTAGATGATAGTTTGGATTTGTTGCCCAGTTGGCCATTTATTGTGTACTAAATAAGTGTTAGGACACAAATGTGGCTGAGTCTGGAGAAATGTGGCTTATGGGATTTGTGAACAGTATAGATCAGGATGATCCGGATCACTTGGAAAAGTCGCGGGAATACTGGACGAGGCCTTTAAAAAATTACAATTTCCGAAAAAAAAAAAAAAAAAAAATTTTTTTTTTTTTTTTTTTCGAAAATTGTAATTTGTTATCGCTTCGTCCAGTATTCCCGCGACATTTCCAAGTTTATACCCCGATAAATTCCACAAAAAGGCCATTTATTACTATGATATTTTCTAAAAAATTGCCTAATTGGCAGAGGACATGACTTGTGTCCATGAGTATATATTACAGCAATTTTTTCAACGCTCAGAACTTCAACATGTGTCCTGATCCGATAACCAACGATTATGCTTCAATCTGTTATTGATCCGGATCTATACTGTTCACAAATCCCATAAGCGAATCAAATATTACACTCCTGTAGCCTGATAACGATCTATATCGTTTGTTAGAAGCATGACAGATGCTTCATGGATGGAATGGCGAACAATGCAGATCCTGATCAGACTGCATGGATGCGCATGCTGATCTGAGGCTACGCTGCTAGCAAAATCCTTAAGCCCCGTTTTATCCAGCCACAGCCACATATACGTAATTATCGAATTTATTGAAACAGTGAATACATTATAATTAGCTTTTCAAATGTTGCTTTGTCCGTTTTAAACATTCTTAATGACAAGTTAAAAATAGTTCAAGTGACTTTTTTTCCAACTGTTATTTTATTTTTATTCACTGATGTAGATATGATTTTAAAGTTTCTCGTTTTCTTAACTTGACATACACATCCAATGTCCGGCCATCAGACCTTGTTATTTGTATGTAATTTAGGCCACAACCTGACCTTTTTGGAAGGGGCCAAGTGATTCTGGTGTGGCGAGGACCTGACATCAGATCAGGATTATTCTGATTTCAGGGCTGAATATATTATTTTTTTATCGTAAATATTCAATTCTGATTTTGGGATTTTCCCCCCATTTGTACATGTACTTGAACATGTACATGTACTTGTATAGGTAATATATGGGATTTAGTACTAAACCCATTAACCAGCCTTAAATGACCTTAGCTGTTGATAGCCCGTTAAAACGTAACAAACAAACAAACAAACAAACAAACAAACAAACAAACAAACACAACCTGACCAGACTGGACTTATTTCATGACTAAGACACCTAAGTTCGAGATCACCCTATGCACTCATACAGCCTAATAATCCATATTCATGTCAAAACTTTTTACGCACATCCAAAAAGACATCCATCTATCCCAAACTTCATCAGTAGCTTCCTTACATTGATATCTAAGCACCCTGTGTCATTACGATGACCTTGATGTGCTCATTCAGTGGATGAGGCACTCTCCGGAGATCATTTCCGGTGTAGACCCAGACCAGACTGCGCGAATGCGCAGGCTGGTCTGGGTCTACATCAGTTGTAATGTTTACTACAGCCAGTAGTGGTTGAGTTTGGTTTCATCAACTCCTGACCCATTTCATTTTGAGATCTGATTGTTTTTGAGTGATTGTGTTACAATACATGTACATGTAATTCATTAGAATTGATGTTATTTATTAAAACCTGTTCAAGAATTTACTACATGCAAGTTGTGGGTGGCAGGTGGGAGCATGTGATGGGTAATTTAACGATCGGGGTTCATCCTTACCTGAATCCCGACTGGAGACCTGGTTTGGCCCTCACATACGTCTTTGGCATTTTGTATGTGACAGTTGAATCTGGTTATACCCCTTATGTGAGTATGACGATATTCGTAATCCTATTTTAGGGGAAGGGGCCAAGTGACTTGGTGTGGTATGGACCTGGCACCAGGTCAGGTTATTCTAATTTCAGGACTGTATATATTTGTTCTTGTCAGATGTAAATATTCCGTTCTGATTTTGGGATTTTCCCCTCAATGCAGCAGGTTAAAATGGGATCGAACCCGTTTGTCCGGCCTTACATGACCGTAGCTGTTGATAGGCCGTTAAACACTAATAAACAAACAAACTACATGCAAGTTGTCATCATAATAGTCTTCCAATGTGTATACTATTTATAGATATATTACAGCATCAATTCCATTCCCATCACTTCATTACCATCAACTTTTTATGTTTGGTAAATAGTTTCAAAGCCATATAAAATTGTATTGAATTTATTTGTCTTGATATTGTAGCAACATTTTCCTGGCGATCAAGACATTTTCGTTGAACTACTTGTACCAACAACGAGTGGTAGACAGAACATCTCAAATTTGAGCATAATTTATCCATTGATATATTCAGTTATGATTTTGTTAAATATGGGGTTGAACCCGTTGGCCCGGCCTTAAATGACCTTAGATGTTGATAGGCCGTTAAACACCAATACATCAATCAGATCCCCTCATCATAGCAGGTAAAATTCGACCCCGTTAACTCGGCCTAAAATGACCTCAGCTATTGACAGGCCGTTAAACACCATTACACCAAATATATATATCCACTGAGCCTTGTCAATATGTATAAACTTGGGTTTCATAAACCTCATATCAAATGAAAACGAGTATGTGACTGTAATCACTGGATTTCCTCACAGGGCTACTAAAATAATTCCATTGTATTCAACTCAATCTGTATAGATAAATTCTACATGAATTCAAGTGGGTGGGGGATATTCAACATTGCCTGTGGATTTCCTCTAGCAAAGAACACAGAACACAAAAGGTCTAATTAATGTACATGTATTAAAATAAAATATCTATGTTTTGTTGCTCCTGAAAAGTAGCTATTTTGCAGGTACAGCATTATGGAATGTTGTCGTCGATTTATGACCTTTCCAAAAAGAGGCTTGAAAACTTGAAACAGCTAGGATACTTGTACAATCTAAAGTGTTTGTACAATATTGAACACTATAGCCCCTGATCAGATTGCGCAGTCTGATCTGGGCCTACACTGATCGCAAATTCATTAAGCCACATTTCGTCATGTTTACAAATATATTATTTATTTGTACAGTTTAAGTTATAAAGAAATATTCACTATCGTAATCGTTTTGTGTGTTAACAGAGATTTTGTTTATTAATTTGTGCTTTAGTTTTCACGATTTTGTATTTATTTTATATTTAGCTAGTATATAGTTGTATTGTACAATGTTCACGTGCATACAGACTGACAAGTTCATTCTCCCATCTGTATATATGACATTTTTGCTGAGTGGCTGTAAAACACCATTTCATAAAATGTGTTACCACATCGTATACGTATGTTCATGATACAAACATAGACAATTTGGCATTTGGATCCACGTGGGGCTTATTCTGTAAGCCTTTGCTTGTTTACAAGTCTAGATATACAGAGGGATCAGCGTGTAAGTGCACACACGAACGAACACGACAGGTTGGTTCCAACCTGTCGTGTTCGTTCGTGTGTGCACTTACACGCTGACCCCACTGTACATATGCAAAAGATAATCAAGATATGGTTCATGTATGTTAAACACGTCATCTTCATTAAATTTGTACTTAATTTAAACTGCTGACAATCAATATGCTGAATTATGTTTTTATCATGAATGAGTTTGTGTTCCATTTAATGACCGTAGCTGTTGCTGGATCGATATTATATATCGCCGGCAGCTGTAACCGATTTCATCAAAATTGCAAAGTATACTTTTCTAGCAAAGTATACTTTGAGAGAGAAATCTTCAATTTTAGGATGAATTTATTAATTTTTATTATAATGAATTTATTACATTATCACAGCCATTTTGGCTGTGATAATGTAATAAATTCAGTATAATAATTCTGCATACTTTTAATCTTGAAATATATGCAGTCGTTAGTTCTGTATGAAATAATGCATTTCGGGAATAATAAATGATTACTCCCTCAAAGTATATGTTGCTAGAAAAGTATACTTTGCAATGTTGGTGAAATCGGCTACAGATTGAGAGCATGCTCCTGGTCAAATAGCACACTCCTGTAGCCTGATAACGATCTGTATTACTCGTCAGAAGCATGAGGGCTCTTTAAATCATGGAATGGCGAACAGTGCAGATCCTGATCAGACTGCGGATGCACAGGCTGATCTGGATCTACACTTGTCGCAAGACTCACAAGCTCCTTTTCTCCAGTCACAGCCACATTTAATGATCATTATGAAGCTATTGCCATCAGATATTTGACGGAAAAAGAAAATGTTGTCATGGGTGTCTGTTTTAGAGCACAGGTCAAAGACTCGGACAAAATTGCTCGTTCAATATAATATTCCCACCCATCCACTTTAAATGATAAATAAGTTATCAAAGTGGGTGGGTGGATGTATTGTTTTGAAGCCGAGTCATTTTCAGAGTCCTAGGTTAAAGTCCTGCACCCTGTGATTTTGTCGAGGTTCAACTGTATTTGTGTCATGTTGACCCAGATTGGCTCGCGCATGTTTGCTCTCTCCGATCAGGATCTACTTTTGGTACACGTAAATATTCAGTTCTGATTTTGGGAATTTCTCCCCCATTTGTACAGGTGATCTATGGGATTTAGTACTAAACCCATTGACCCGGCCTTAAATGACCTTAGCTGTTGATAGGCCATTAAACGCCAACAAACAACAACATTTTATTAAGTACCCCGAAAAACATTTTATGGGTACATATAGTCGCCACTTGTCCGAGATCCCCCAGGGTGTCCGGTTTAGAGAGGTTCCACTGTATATTTATTTGTTGTCATCCACATGCTCATTCGATGCCATGTGGCTCCTGTTCTCAAGGTCAAGGTCAACTGAATTAGAAATTAGCATTAAAGATTTTTGAATACGTCCTCCAACAGTGTTGGTGATCTATAGTATTCATTGGTGTACCTGTAAGACTGGTGTGTTTACCATCATTTTATTGTTGGATGTTGCTACCATTTGTGTGAATGTGTGTAACTGACTTTGGAACCAAATACATGCCATGTAGCCTGTTTCAACAAAATTGCAAAGTATACGTATCTCGTTAAGTATACTTTGAGGGAGAAATTTAAGGATACATTTATTAATTTTTATTATACTGAATTTATTACATTATCACAGCCATTTTGGCTGTGATAATGTAATACATTCCGTATAATGATTCTGCATACTTTTAATCATCAAACATATTCAGTCGTTAGTTCTATATTATGAAATAATCCATTTCAGCGAAAAAATAAATGATTTCTCCCTCGAAGTTCACTTTGCTACGTAAGTATGCTTAGCAGTTTTGGTGAAATCTGCAGGTCAGCCTGATAACGGTCTGCATGGTCGCTGTATATGACTGTGGCTAGAATACTGTGGATTATGGCCTTTGCGACCAGTGTAGACCAAGATCGGACTGCTTTTAACTATGAAGTGCACCGTACACAACCCAGTATCGGGCTGCATAGAGTGGCCACAAAGGAAACATGCCATGTGATTTTGTACCTGTTAAGAAAATGAGCGATATCTCGTGAAAAATATTTACAAACTTTACATTATTTTCCGTAATTGACGTTGAAAGCTGACGAAATGTACACAGCAAATGCAGAATCAATTTCGTCATCTTTCGACTTCGTTTACTGAAAATATCACAGTTTCTGTTAAACCTTAGACCGCTATCTTAATTGTTTTGTCGTATGCTGTTTATTTTCCATTTTTTATCATCAAAAACATGCTTTGACAGCACTTCAGAATCATTTCCGTTGAAGTGCTGTCAAAAGATGTTTTATTGAGAAATAAGGCAAGATATAAAAGCAACAGCAGATGACAATTGTTGTGAGTAGCGGTCTAAGGGTTAATATATTTCATGAAAAATCGCACATGTTCAGACGGCGTGTCCCAAGTTCCATATACATGTAGTTGCCACACTATCTGCATCACAGACAAATGTAACATATACAGATGTGTGTAACTGTGTTTTAACTACGAGATCACCATGCAGCAACCCAATACCAGAAACACTAATATTTGTGTTTTTAGTGTCCGGTTGCATTGGGTGGAGATTACATGCAGTACATGTTTACATATGAGGCACAACATGTTATTTTGTACCTTCGGACATCTAGTAATTTCATGTATTAAAATACGTTTACAAAATTTACAATATTTTCCGTAAATGGCGTCAAAAGTTGATAACATTTTCAGAGTACATGCGGAATATACATGTACTCTGAAAATCTTGCCAACTTTTGACGTATTTAATGAAATATATGCAGATGTCCAAAGGTACAACATCACATGACATATCTCGTATGTATATAGGCAAGGAGAAAAACAGAAAACCAATATGCGCCATTGCAATAAATGTGCATAAAATAATCCGTGTCTTGTTGTGTTTTATTATTATATGGACCTATCAATAGCGCACCTGATCAGTGGATGTCACTGGAGAAATGGGCTTATGGGTTTTGTGACCAGTGAAGCTCCTGATCAAAGGTAGGAGCATGTGATGGGTAATTTAACGATCAAATTCCCACTGGAGACCTGGTTTGGCCCTCGCATACGTCTTTGGCATTTTGTATGTGACTGTTGAATCTGATTATATCCTTATGTGAGTATTACGATTATTCGTAATCTTATTTTTTGGGGAAGGTGCCAAATTACTTTGGTGTGCTATGAACCTACACCAGGTAAGGTTATTCTAGTTTTAGGGCTGAATATATTTTTTCTCGAAGTAAATATTCTGTTCTGATTTTGGGATTTTCTCTCAGAACAGGTTCGAACCCGTTTGCCATAAAAGTAAGATTAGCGCTAATCCTATTACTTTTAGGGGATGGGATAAATGATGCTGGTGTGGCGAGGGCCTGGCACCAGATCAGGTTGTTCTAATTTCAGGACTGAATATATATTTTGATTGTAAATATTGAGTTCGGAAGTTGGGATTTACCCCCCTCGGACAGGTGGATACGGGACACGACCCCGTTGACCCGTCTGCGTGTAGACTCCCTGAGGCTTGTACCTCTATGTCAGAAAAGCGGACGTTAAACCCTATTCACTCACTCACTCGAACCCGTTTGCCCGGCCTTGCATGACCATAGCTGTTGGTATGCCATTAAACACCAATAAACAAACGAACTAATCAAATAGCTCACTCCTGTAGGCTGATAATGATCTATATATAATATTGCTTGTTAGAATCATAACAAGGTTTCTTTGAAAGAATGGCGAACAGTGCTGATCCTGATCACAGACTGCAAATGCGCAGGCTGATCTGGATCTACAATGGTCGCAAAACCCATAAGACCCATTGGTCCAGGCACAGCCACATTTCATGAACGTTTGGAGGATATACATGCGTAACTTGATGATAATCTATTTAAACAGATTGTAGCTGATAAACTGTTTTAGAAACTTTGAGAAAATGAGAAAAATATTCATAAATTTCAGATGACAACATAGATAAAACAAATGTTAGACAACAAATGTGACGACAAAAGGAGGCGTATGGAGTTTTTGACCAATCACATCAGTGTGAATATACGCAGTCTGACCAGGGTATACACTGTTGGCTCGGTTTAGAAACATTATTAACCCTTACACCGCTATCTTAATTTTTTGTTATCTCTTGTTTATTTTCTATGTTCCATTTTTATCATCAAATACATGCTTTGACAGCACTTTAGAATACTTTAGAATCATGTCCATGGAAATGATTCTGAAGTGCTGTCCAACCATGTTTTTATTGAGAAATAAGTCTAGATATAAAAGCAACAGTAGACGACCATTGTTGTGTGTAGCGGTCTAAGGGTTAACATTTTCAACACTATACAGGCCTGTATAATGGTATTGGCAAAACGTGTAGATCCAGATCAGCCGGCTTGTGACAATCCATCTCATCAGGATCTGCACTTTTTGCAAGTACAGGTAATTTCCATTTGTTTTGAGAACAAAAACACCCCTTTTCATAAATGGACTAGCCTGAAAATAATTTTGTGACGGTTGGATTGGTTGCAAAGTTAACATATCAAAATCCATTCCAGTTACTTAGCGGTGAACGGGTTGATGCATATATGAGACAAGCCCTGTGATTTTATACCTTAAATATGTGTGATATCTGTATGAAAAATATTTACGATATTTTCCGGAAATGATGTCGAAAGTTGACGAAATGGTCGGAGCAAATGAGACGTTCAACATAATTTACGGAAAATATCACAGTTTCTGTAAATAGCCTTTGTAGTGGCTGCTTGCGGACAACACGATATAGTCCGCACAATGGCGTACGGACGTCCATCCGTGCGTACGTGCGTCCGAGTTAGTGATATTGGTTAAAGTTTTCGGTATACTATCAAAGCGTGGGTGGTTAGTAAATTAACGGTAGGGGTTCCTCCTTATAGGAATCACGATTTGCCTTGTTTGGCCCTCGGGTACGTTTTTATATTTGGCTATTTTGTTACCTGGGAATTGAATTGGGTTATTGCCCATTATAAAAGTAGTAAGATTATTACTGATCCTACTGGTTTTGGGAGGGGGCCAAGTGATTCTGGTGTGGCGAGGACCTGGCATCAGATTAGGATTATTCTCATTTCAGGGCTGAATATATATTTTTTTTATTGTAAATATTCAGTTCTAATTTTGGGACCCCCCCCCCCCCATTTGTACATGTCCTTGAACATGTACATGTATTTGTACAGGTAATATATGGGATTTACTACTAAACACATTGACTCGACCTTAAATGACCTTAGCTGTTGATAGGCCGTTAAACCCCAACAAACAAAACTATCAAAGCCTGGGCGGGCGCGACATGCGGGCCGCGGTCATCTAGTTATGAAATATAGCACACTTTCTTAGGTACAACATCACATGGCCTGTATGATATAAAATACGATTAATCAGGTGGAATGATTACGCTCTCTGACCAGTAGCTGAACTGGTCTAAGCACAAGTACAAACCCATTACCTCGTGCTGAGTTACGAATGCACGTGGAATTCATACCAGCCTAGCATTTACAATAATAAATACAATAATGTCGTCTGGGTGGTTTTTTCTCTCATTTTTTCTCAACAAAACATGTTTTTACAACACTTTAGAATCATTTCTAATGAAAATGATTCTAAAGTGTTGTTAAACCATGTTTTTATTGAGAAAAGAAACATATAAACCGACGACAGTTTTCGTTTCCCACATTCTAAAGGCTAGATATGTATTTCTAATAACAAACAGTCTTAAACTACTAAATCTGGACTTGATTGTTCATGTATCTTGTTCATTATGTAATGTCTGATGTCAGTGATTGCTAACTTGGGATGGAGTAATATGTTCGTCCCTAAATCAAACCATAATATACTGGCTGGTACGTGGTACATAGATACCTATAACATGCCAAAGACATACCTGTATATGTTTTCTCGTCACCCGACTTAATATTTATTTACTTTTGGCAAAGGTTCCCATCAATAACGAATAAATCAGGCAAGCATTTAAAAACACAAAGCATAATAATAGCCATCCATTTGTGAACTAACGGAAATAGTATACACATGTGAATATGGTAAGTGAAATTTAGAATAAATGCTTTCCAGAACATGTTAACAACGCTAGTAAATTTTTACTTACGGTGAACTGACTTTGAATACCATACATTTAACAATTACAATGCTGAAATAAATAAAGATTGTCGTCTGCTGTTTATTTCCATTTTTCTAATCAACAACGGAAATGAGTCTAAAGTGCTGTCGAACCATGTGTTATTGAGAAAGAAGACTCAATATAAACCAACAGCATACGATATGTTTTGTTTGCCACATTTTAACCCTTACCATGTTAACTTAAATTGTGTCGTCTGCTGTTTATTTTCTATCTTAAATTTTTTATCATGAAACACATGATTTGACAGCACTTTAGAATCATTTCCATTGGAAATGATTCTAAAGAGCTGTCAAACCATGGTTTTATGGAGAAAGAAGACAAACTAAAAACAACAGCAGAACGATACGTTTCGTTTCGGCATCCTAAGGGTTAAAGATATGCGATAGCAATAGGGCATATTGCTTTGATTTGAAACTCCATCCATCAGACCGTCCGTTGTCAATTGCGTCGATCTGTTTGTAAGTTTCTCCATCGTACATTACTTTTAATTAGATGCATTGGTTTCATATTCGACCATGTGGAAATATGTGACTTTCCTGGCACTCGTAACGTTGTCATCATATTGTTACCATCACAAGGTCGCTTCGCTGTATGTCTTACATGTTTATGTTAGGTAATATTTTTTTATTCCATAATTCCTTGACCTTTGCGCTACGCACTGATTTCCTTATCAGATTTATACACATATCGCTGGAAATGAATCTCGAATTTCCAAACGATCTAGTTTGCCAAATGTTCTTGGTTTTCGGTGGCGACGTTGTCCTCAGATATAATGGCTATCACTGGCTATGTCTTGAATATTATTGTCATTGACATGTCATTGATACAATAAACTTAGCGATAGCAAATGGGACATTGTGGCCATATACATTGCTTCGATATAATGTGAGTCTTTAACTTAGTTTCGTTTTAGTCTCTTAGCTGTTGACAGGCCGTTAGACGTCATTGATAAACCATTAACTAGTCATTTACATCAATAGGTTGAAGAGGGTTTCTTGATCAAATGCAACATCACTGCAGGTTGAACAATTAGTAGCAAGTAAAACATTGAGTTCGGACACTGGCACCTTGTCCACCTGGACCCGGGAATAAATACGGGATCGAACCCGTTGGCCCGGTCTTAAATTACCTTAGCTGTTGATAATAGGCCGTTAAACACCAATACACAAAGAAACAAACTTACAGATTCCTTGTTTACCTTGTAATGCTTGAACTTTCTCATACCAATTAGGCTTATAGCTTGAAAGCGTCGGAGTGTATTGTTGTATACGACCTTCTATAATATGTCAATAATTACTGCGTCAATCTGGATTACCGACTGTAATTGCTATTGTGGCACGTCTATAGGACTGAGCCAGGGTCTGCGAAAGGAACCTTATACTAGTTATGTCCAGTGTAGTTTATGATCAAGCCACGTGTTTTGTACCTAAAAGTTCATATTCTTGTATTACTCCAGTCACTGCCAGGTTTATTAAACACGTCATTTACTTGGGTAAATACAAGCTTGCTTCGAATAAAATGTGAGTTCATAATTGTGGCTGTGAATAGACAAATGGGGCTTATATAATGTGTGACCATTGTAGCTCGTGATCAAATTATAGCACACCGTGTAGCCTGATAACGATCTATATTGCTTGTTAGCACCATGACATGCTTTTCATTGATGGAATAGCGAGCAGTGTAGATCCTGATCAGACTGTGCTGATGCACAGGCTGATCTGGATCTACACTGGTCGCAAACCCCATAGGCCCCATTTCGCCAGTCACGCACAGAATTAAGTTTTAAAATTGATACTTTATATTACTGACTTTCTCGTGTGCTCATCCAACGAATTGCGTGCTATCTTCTTCAAAGGATTACCACATCAATAGTCAATACATCAAATCAGTTTCAATATACACTCTCATACAGGCAAGGAATTAAAGATAGAGATTAAAATGGTATGTACTTTTATATTTTCCTTAAGTGTATTTAAATAACGTTTTACTTCAATGTTTATGATCTTTGCTTTTGATGGCAAAGCTGTTGTAAAATCATAAATATATTTCAAGCAAAAACAATACGACACATTCCGGTTTATGTAAACAATGCGAAGGCTAGATACTTGTCAAAATAGTACGCTATATACAGTATACACTCGTTTACGCAAAGTCTAGGGGACTGCGGGAAAACAGTTTGAGTTAACGAAACGTTAATATAGGCAACCATGTACTTGGGATCAAGAATTTGAGTTATCTGTAGTTTGGCTTTGTAAGATATGGCTTGGATTCATCCGAGCTCGATTCACCACTGTTCGTCGATGAGGAGGGCAGACCCTTTACTAGAACAAAGTTTTTGTGTTAAGTGAAACAAGTGCTATGCAGACTCGGTTATGACGAGAAAGTGTATAGTGGTAATTCATTTAGAATTGGTGCTGCTAGCAGTGCAGCAGCAGCTAGGGTGGAAGATCATATGATACAAACTCTTGGCCGATGGTCTTCATCATGCTACACCAGATATATCAGGGTGGAACGTAGCGCGATACAAGCCGCTCTAGCACAAATGTGCCAATAACTCCAGTATAAGGTATGCAGTACTGGGTAATTGTTGGTAAGTGGGGTGTTAGAGGCAGGATAATGTTATACATAATTCATCCTCTTGCTATTTTGTAAAAGGAAATATCAATTCGTTTTGGACTATTTTGCCCCCTTTCAGATAAAGTATTGCATATCTAGATTTCGGTGCTGCATCAGTCAAGCATTTGCCAGACTTCTCGAGACGCCATTCTGTCATTCATTCGACTCGCCGGAAGCGACTCACCTATTTCTAGTCAGTAGACTCGGCCCACCTCGCTCTAGACTCGCATTCTATTGCAAGCTGCACATTCTAGTGCACGTGAGTCATGTTCTAGTTGTTAACTCAACTCAAATATGTCTGGTCGTACGCACGACCCAACCCATGCTGGTCTTACATTGACCTCGCTCTAGTCGCTACACGGCGGCTCACCTCATTCTAGTCATGTGCTCATGACTAACTCATTCGGGTCGTCCTACGGCGGCTCACCTCTTTCGAGTCGTGTGCCCATGACTCAACTCACTCTAGTCGTCCTACGGCGGCTCACCTCATTCTAGTCACTGACTCACTTAGCTTTCTACGGGTCGATTTGCACACATCTTGTCTCTGGTTCAGAAAAAATTCATGTCTGGCACATGTTGATCTGATGAACTTCAGCTACAGATAACAGTTAGCCCCCAAAGAGGAGCCAAATATGTTATTCATGTTTTATGTATATGAATGTGATATGTGCGTACAGTACCGGTCCTATGGTAGTTAGTGCATGTTACACATGTATCATATGCATGGTGGGAGTGGGGCCGGGTTGAGTTTCAGATATAGGCGTTGGTTCAGTTACAGCGTACAGAGATCATCCTGCAATGATAGGTAATATACAATTGCAGCATATATTATGAGTGTATAAAATGATAATTATTCATTATAGTTTATACACTATGTGGCAACGTTGCATGATACACTGGAGTTCCTGGTGGGTTAATTTAGCAGACAGCAGGGGAGAGCGTGCATATATTTATAGATATGTAAAAATTGTCAATTGAATCTATTGGCTAGTTAATAGGTCAATGACTTTGGGAAGGGCACGCCAATGTTATCTTCTCCCAGCATCAGTGTTGCGAAATACATTACGGTGTATAGTTCGTCACCGTGGATGTGAAGCTTACCCGCCACCACCCCATGTCTCCTCCATTGGTACATGTTTTATTTGTTTTATAAGTTCAAAACAATTCTGTTAAATGCAACCATATTTTGCAGTATTTTGTTTTGCAGAGGGCCTGGTCTGTGTTGTATTGGGGCTGCTACAACACTACTGGACTATTTTGCCCCCTTTCAGATAAATTATTGCATATGTAGATTTCGGTGCTGCATCAGTCAAGCATTTGCCAGACTCACCTAATTCTAGTCGTGTGCTCATGACTAACTCATTCGGGTCGTCCTACGGCGTCTCACCTCTTTCGAGTCGTGTGACCATGACTCAACTCACTCTAGTCGTCCTACGGCGGCTCACCTCATTCTAGTCACTGACTCACTTAGCTTTCTGCGTGTCGATTTGCACACATCTTGTCTCTGGTTCAGAAAAAATTCGCGTCTGGCACATGTTGATCTGATGAACTTCAGCTACATATAGCAGTTAGCCCCCAAAGAGGAGCCATAACTCATCTGGATCCGGCTGAAAGTCCATGGAACTCACGGAAACGAGTGTAGACTGTACATGTATATATAAAAGTTCAAAGCTTCCAGCAATATCGAAACATATAATGAAAATACAACAAAACGCCTGATTCCAGTGAACCCCTTTGTACTTGGGTATTAACTTTTGTCGTCTGCTGTTTTGTTTTTTCTCTCATTTTTTATCATCAAACTGGTTTGACATTACTGAGTTTACAATAATTTGCAATGGAAATGATTACAACCATGTTTTATTGAGAAAGCACACAACATATAAAACATCAGCAGATAACACTGTTCATTTCTGCGCATTCTAAGGGTTAAGGTCGACATGAAAATATGCAATGATACTCGAAGCAAACATTTTCTTGTACGTTTCTTTATGAAATGAAGAACATGGTTGTTGCCCAACATTGTGTTCGGAATAAAAGCCAGAGTGCACATGCCGATCTGTCATGATGCTATACAACTGGTTCTAGAAAAAATAACATGTCACTCCGTCGTGTTATTTTGACTACGTTTCTATTTTAGGACGATCCCGATGAACAATGCGATGAAGAGAACACTGAAGAACCAGTTTGTGAAGGTCTTACAGAGACGCAGAAAGAAAGTAAGCACGAATAGCGGATGATAAAACAGTTCTTATTGTATGCAGCAACAGCCAATAACACAAGGGCATGCATCGTTTGCATGTATGTGTAGAAATAAATACAAAAACACAGAAACATCTAAACATGATACGAAATTAATTTATCAAATAACGTGTTGCGCTGAAACGAACGCCGTCTTATTGATATTCGTTACATCATCTCAACTTGATGACTTTTGTGACGTACTTTCGACCTATACAATGTCCGCAAAAATAATTGTCTTAAACCTAGATTGACATTGACACATACTATCGGTATCAGTGATTAATACATGGTTTTCCTCAGCGCATATTAGAACAATACATAAACGCTGCCTCATAAAACAATTTCAGATATCCGGAGCATATACAAGCGGTGTGATATCGACGCCTCGGGTGACCTGTCTTTTTCGGAACTGCGCAAGTGTCTACAGTGGCTGGGCCTTAACCCCACGGTGTCTGAGGTGAAGGTCATTATCAAGAAACACGGTATCAAGGGGCGTAAGTAGGATGCGATAATTGGCTATCTGCAATTGACATTGCTTGGCATTTTGCACATTTGATAACATATACCTAATAGGCATGTGTTATCAAATGTGCAAAATCCCTAGCAGTGCAAATGAGTATACTTCCCCAAATTATGTTTGGAAATCATCAAGAAACACGATGTGCCGGGGCTTAAGTAAGACAGTTGACTATTTGCAATTGACGTTGCTAGAAAGTTTGCACCAGTTTGATAACAAAATACAAAATGTGCAACATGTCTAGCAGGGTTTCTACAATTGGGTATATTTCCCAACTTGTGCTCGAACATTATCAAGAAACACGGTGGCAAGGGGTGTAAGCAGTTTTCGCGACGATTGGCTATTAGCAAAAGCTAGGTATTTTGCACATTTGATAATATTTAAAAAAAAAATCAAATGAGCAAACTGCTTAGCAGGGCTTGTACAACTGGGTATAATACATCACATTATGTTAATCATGGAAATCATCAATAAACACGGTGCCAAGGGACGTACATAAGCTACGGCAGTTCGTTAATGTACTGGCAGGTGTATATGTTATCAAAGCATAAACGCATAGCAGAGTTAGTAAAATTGCTAACCGTTCCCCTACTTATGTGTGTGTAATGACAAAAGCCGTGTAAACCAAACACAAACACAAACGGCGTATTAAAATGACGTCTGAAATTGTCTAAATGCTTTATTAAAGTATATGTAGGATTTAGTGCGACTAATAACCTGCCTTGGGAAGTGGATATGCAATATGCACGATACTATAATTCAACTTTCTATAGTCTTTATAACCCGTATTGCTGAATTTGAAATCAATACTGCAGCATCGTGCTTTTGGTCTGATGAGTAGAGCCGACTTGTCGGACTAGACTAGCAGTACTTCGGCATTGTCGTAAATGAAAGATTATAAAAGAAAATAAAAGTTTACTTTTATTATTTTTCATTTATGAGTTTGATTCATTGGTGTCGGTATAATGCATGTTATTTATTAGTAATGATATATAATTGTCTTGCAGGGAAAATAGGATATGACGACTTTGAAGTTATCATGAGCGCGGAAATACTTTGCAAGACGGATGCCGAATTTGACCTTCTGCAGGCCTTCAAGTATATAACTATCCAGAGTACTCTGGCTGTCACGTTGGGCATTCAGTTTGCATACAGCGAGTACATGTTGCCATCACACCAGGCTCGTATTCAAACTAAAATGATTGTTTGTCTCACATTTAGGCGTACACTCGACAATCACTATCTGTATAACGAATAGAATGCGAGCGATGACAGCACTGGCACCCATTGGCGACCGAGAAATGTGAGCGTAACAACACATAATATAGTGTTATTGAGGAACTATTCAATTCAAGTCTCCAAACGCTAAAACTAGCGTTCAAAATGACATAAAAGTAAATAGTGCAATTTCGGTTTTATTGCACGTCCGTTTCGGTCACTCACGGTGAAGATACTGTCACAGCCGACGACACCAACGCATCATAGAACATGCTTAAGCGAATCTCAATGTAAACGTGAGCCAGTTAATATCAACAATAGGCTTCAATCTGTCTGCCATGTAAGGTAAAGCAATCGTTATCTGACTTTCAGCGAATGCACACGATGTTGCAAGTGACCTATACAGTGGGCGTTTTGGCAACCAATGGTCGGATAACTATCAACTAGCAAATACCATGTCACAGTCCATGTATCGATATCACATTCAGCAAAAGAACCGTTACTTTTACGTCACTATACACTTTACAAGTATTAATCATTCGCAATAACAAATACATTGTAAGTGAAAATAAATATTATAAGTTATTGTGATTCTACACAGGCTATATGGTGTAATATTGCCCGTCTGAAGGTATGTTCACCCTCGGCTATCCCGGCTATATGGTGTAATATTGCCCGTCTGGAGGTATGTTCGAACATACCTTCAGACGGGCAATATTACACCATATAGCCTGTGTAGAATCACAATAACGTATTTGTCATACCGCAGATGCCAGATCCTGTATTTTGCCGTATAAACATATCTCTTCTTTTGATCTTTGCGTTTTTTTAGGAAGAAAAATAATCCGATATTCGATTTTCTACCGTCAGTCTTAATATAATGGCGTAAATGAACATTTTGTTTTTTTATTAAACGAAAACAAACTAAATATGGAGTAAGAAATCCATCGAAAACGACCTTATGACAGTTTTTTTATATACACTGTATGGTTATTTCCAGTTCAGATTTCCAGTAGTGACATGCTTACATATGAAACTATTTCTGGCCTAGGATATTCGACAAAGATGGGAACGGACATCTTGATAAAGACGAGTTGAAGGAATGCCTACAGACGATGGGGGAGCGACTGTCAGACGCCGAAGTGGAAGAACTGTTTGATCAACTGGACAAGGATAAAAACGGACAGTTATCATACATAGGTAAGTTTACATACACATTCTTTTTCAAACAAGTAGACTAACTATATTTGAAGTGGAATAATTGTTTCATCAATTGTACACAACAGACAGTGTATGTCCAAAGGAAACACAAACAGCACAGGTAAACCAGAATGTAACTATTTAAGATAATACACACAATAAACACCGAATCTTAACAGGCACCGAGGTTCGCTGTAAGATCAGCCGCATATACAAACGTATACCTTGCATAGGAAAGATAATACATATTTTTTATAAATATGGAACAACTATATGTGATGTAGAAGAACTATTTGATCAATTGGACAAGGCTAAAATAACGGAACACTAACAAACACAGGTAACAATATGAAGTTTCTGAAAGTGGAAGAGCTATATGTCACGGTGAAATATAGGTAATACTTAAAAGACGATTCGTCTTCCAAAGGTGGACATTGTGAATTATGTATCCTACACCCATGCACATACAATGTATAATTCTCCTAATAATACAATGACCAGGACTAGAATACGGGCGATGAGGTCTTACTGCATTTGTGATCAGTCTAGAGAGTTCCGCTGAATCAGTGGAACTCTCTAGACTGGTCATAAATGCATTCCAGCAGCGTGCCAATAATCTATGTTGTTTGGACGAAAGCACGTTATGTGTTTTACTCACTGAAATACGAACAGTGAATACTCTGTTCAGACTGCACAGAAGCGGGAAAGAACCGCTATTTCAGTAACTTAAGGTGATAAAAACTGACTTGAGAAAGAAATTGCCAAAATGGCAAGTACATGTCAACACAGATTTATGAATAAGAAGCGTGGTTTCACGAATTACATATGAAACTATTGAACGTGCTTCACAATGTGAATGCATTAGCACATATAGATCTTTTGCAGCCCGTGTAAACGCATACCATCATGCATGCCAACGCAGTCCGATCATGTTATGCATTGTTCGTCATTCAATCGGTGAATGAAATGTTCCATAAATGAAATAAATATGCTATGTATAGCATGTTACTGTCATAGCCTATCTACAAATGCCACAAGTCAAGTTTATCCGTTGACCGTCACATACATTGCAGGTACAATATAGCGAATAGTAGGTTAGTGCCGTGAATGGGAAAACATATCTGATAAGGCTTAGGAAAGGGGAGGGGCGAGGCTCCGCCGAGCACATCCTGTTTCCGTGCCGCGCCAGATATTTTTCCCATTCACGGCACTAACCGACTATTCTATTTATCCCGTCAACACCTACAAATAGCTTTAAAATGCAATACAAAATAACACCATCCACCGCACATATTCATACGCAGTGATTAAGTCGTATTGACAGGATATCAAAAATGTTTCACGGCACCGTGTTTCACGGCACATACGCACTGTGTTGACGGGATACATACTATTTTGTATTCCAGAGGCAACGCAACTTATGGCGCCTTAATTGCTAACCCATAACGTATGGCGGTTATATGGCGTTATTGATGCTGTCGGAGAGAGGGTTATCGTTGCTGCGTCTATTTGAATGGATAAACACATCCAGTCGCTCTGACTTGTCGTCAAGGAGAGAAAGACAGACTATTAACAATGGGATTTTCTGATGCTGAAAAATCATAGTGATGTTCGTAGTGACGGTTCGTCCGCACGTACTGCAGATGATCCACGAGCTCGCGCGAGCGGATGATTCATCGTGCATGCGGACGAACGTGTCGCATCGCATGCTGATGTCATTACATTGCCCGTGTATTGTTTACATGTAACTATAAAAATGAAACAAAACTGGAAACTCTGTCATGGATGGGATAAATATAATAGCGGGTTGCTGCCGTTAGACAATTCCTACACTCCAGAGCTTCAGTTAAGGTGCGTAATTTGACCAACTTGGACTGAAATTTTGTTATTTCTTCATCAAAAATGGCAAGTTGGGAGTCCTTTAGAATCGTCTCATTGAGACGATTCTAAAACACTCCCAACTTGCCATTTTTGATGGAGAAATAAGAAATTTACCTCCAAATTACGCACTTTAACTGGAGCTCCGGCACTCACTGTGCTCATTCGAAGATTAAGACCGGAATTAGTTTCTGCCACGATTATGGAGTGAAAGTAGACCCTGGTCACGACTTACACAGACAGAAATCTCTTGATGGTCCACTTTCTGAGTAAATATAATAATATGAACTTTCCCATCACCGTCACCTGTGGTCCTGTCAATGTGTGGTAGATACACAAACTGACTGATGACTACACCGGTGCATGGAGTTCCTTTTCGTCGGATACATCACATACTATTATATTATTATATACGTACTTTCGTTTCCCATTGAAACATACGGAAGCCCATTAGGGCCACTTCACTTTTTTTTATCTTTTCTTGAATTTTCGAGATCTTTTCTTGAATTTTCAAGATACTTTCTTGAATTTTCGAGATCTATTCTTGAAAATTCAAGAAAAGATCTTGAAAATTCAAAATTCAAGAAAAGAACTTGAAAATTCAAGAAAACATCTTGAATAAATGGAAATTAAAAAAAAGTGAAGTGGCCCTAATGGGCTTTCGTAGAAACACAATGCAACGTAAGACCTCAATATCTTTTTCATATGGACGTCTCGCGAGATAATATTGGTCAGTGCCGGAACTACACTTCACCTCGCAAAATAGTTCCTTGAAGTTCTAAATCACACTAATTTGTTTAATTTTATTGACATTTTCGTACTAATTTCCTTGGTGGGGTATGTAATACATAGGATATTCATATTTTTGAAACGAATATGGCATACATGTTCATCTCGTGGTGTGTAAAGGATAAACATTACATATGAAAGCAAATAAGCAGCTCAGAATAAACACATATGGACGTACTCCGATTAAAAGCATATGGACATATATAAATAATATATTTTGTTTGTTACTGCCGCTTCCGAAACGTATAGTGCGACCTACTGTCTGTTCCACGTTTTGCTGCCGACGAACTTTTGTCTTTTAAACACATGAAATATAAAAAATATTTAAGAGTAAGTACTTTTTCATCAATAGCAAAAAAGTCACACTCCCCAAACAAAATTATGAAATACAAATATTGATGAATTTTCCTATGGGAATTTGGAAATTGACTCCGAAACCTGGCGAAATAGCTTGAAAATGATGTAACTAAAAAACAAAAGTTAGATTTTGAAAATCGGTCCGCAAATAAAAAAATATTTAAAAAATATCTATTTTTATCCCCCATGTTAAATTCCCATAGGAAAATCGTTTTTTTCGCAATAAAATCAATATGGGAGGGTGACTTTTTTGTTATTGATGAAAAAGTACTTACTTTTAAATATTTTTTAGATTTACTGTGTTTAATAGCCAAAAGTTCGTCGGCAGCAAAACGTGGAACAGACAGTAATTATGATTACAATGAATGAGCAATCCAATTCAGGTACACGACAGCTCCAGCCCTTCTATAGGTTTGATTCCCATTGTATGTCACCGGCGTGTGGCAAACGCTGTTTCAAATAAAGGTTACTATTTTTATATGTTGTGGGTTTATCTCCCTTATAAACATCGATGTTTTCCATTGACGTGAGTAATAGATACGTCTGTCTGGGACATACGCATATGAATATATTTAACATGTACGGAGAATACATCACTTTCATAAGTTGTTGAAATCGCCTCATTAATGGAAGCAACAGACGAGATCAGTCAAATGACGCCATCGTCCACCATTTCGTAAGCTATGGATCTAGCACAAGTCGGTGATCATAAGCGAGTCGTAATCCAATATGATGTTCATTAACCCTTAGACCACTATCTTATTTTTTTGTCGTCTGCTGTTTATTTTCTATTTTCCATTTGTATCATCAAAAACATGCTTTTACAGCACTTTAGAATCATTTACAACATGCTTTGACAGCACTTCAGAATCATTCCATTGGATTGGAAATGATTCTGAAGTGCTGTCAAAACATGTTTTTATTGAGAAATAAGGCAAGATATAAAAGCAACAGCGGACGACTATTGTTGTGAGTAGCGGTCTAAGGGTTCATGTCTCATGAAATAAACCAACTACTATATATATCTGTCGTTAAAACAACGTGATGCAGTTTAGTTTATGTTTATATACCTTCTATAGTTGCAGCGTCAAACAGTCGTGCAAGAAGAATTCACATACATGTAAAAGCTTGTTTTCTAATCCTGTTCTCAAGCGTATGTACAGTATATTCACATATATATTTCACTTGCCATAATTTAAAATAAATAATTGTTTACATTAATCAATCGTACAAGAGTATTTATTACCCGTCATCCATGATATCGATATTAGACAAAAGCTCGCTGTTTTGGAGGGACGGTTTACAAAAATATAAAGCACTCCTGGTCAGTTTCATACACTCATGCTTAGTGATTAGATGTTTAAACAATACGTCACATCATCGGTTGAGCAATCACAGTTTGCACGTATCGGGAGAAATTAGATACATTTACCGTGCACTGTGCCTGAGATGAACTGTGTTAACTGACAAGTCATATTATTATTTTTCATTACTTATAAAAGTGATTAAGTGACTCATACGCCATTCATATGGTTGGGTGCTAACAACATACTCTTACCTCTCAAAAGAACGATCTGTATGTGTTTATATACGTGTATGTATGGGTGTTAACATGTGTCACTATAATAAATTATACTACTACATACAAAGGTTGTTGTGTTAGGTACCCTCTGTACACAGACTATTACACTCACTACATTCTCCTTTTGACGTACATTGATGTAGACCGGGTGGATATAACCCAAATGTTCCGGTTGTCGCGTAGGGAGGATAAACCTGACGTGTGAGATGGGAATAAACAACTCGCACACTTATGTCATGTACAAATATGTAATAATACCGAAATATATTTATAGTAAATAAATAACACAAACTCTGCAGTTACTATATTCATAGATAAAAAACATGGAACAGTAAATTGGCCCAGCATCTGACGAACCGTACATGGAAGCGTATAACGCCAGGGCAATGCAGGGTCTACAGCATCTTTCAGATGCACTGAGCTCACCCTGAATGACAAGGAGTGAATTAAACTACGGACGATATCTGCACGTGCTGCAAATATACGGCTCACTTCAGCCTACAGGCTGGGATAAATACCAAGCGACATGTGCGATTAGCATAGCCCCAGGTCAGCCTGCGCATCCTGGGGCTACGCTATCGCCTATCAGACACTGATGTATGAGAACTGTCAACAGGAAAATGATCATATTTTAATTCTATATAGAGGAAACAATATTAGTGAAAATGTTGCAAGGTCCGTTTTTTATGGTGTACGAACGGGTCAAAACTAAAATTACAGGTGCTCCTATAAACTTTTACAGGTCCACCTTTAAAATATGCAGGTGGACCTATACATTTACAGATCCAACTGTAAATTTTACAGGTGGACCTGTAAATCTATCGGTGGACCTGTGAAATAAATTTGTACATGTTAAAGGTGCACCTGTATATTTTACAGGTCCACCTATAACTTTACAGGCCCACCTGTAAAATTTACAGGTGGACCTGTACATTTATAGGTCCACCTGCATATTTTACAGGTTGACCTGTAAAATGTATAGGTGCACCTTTAATGTTAGTTTTGACCCCATTCGTACACCATAGTTTTCACAGCCGGCGTCTCATTCGTCGGTCTTGGTCCAATATTAACCATTGCCAATAATATACATTGATGGTGATACGTACAAAATACCACGACATTTGGATACGTTCCACAGACAAGTGCATATACATGTACAAGGTGCATGATCACATGGTTACAACAACAACAACAACGTCGCCCACTTCAAAGTAAGTATTATTTGATATTTTCCTTAATATGAAACGGATTTTGATGAAATATGGCGCAGCAAACGCGTCTTCATGAGCTGCATTTGGTCGTCCAGGGAGTTCGGCACAGACTTATGTCGTTTTTGCGAAGAATCGATTTCCGTGTCTACAGACACGGAAATCGATTCTTCGCAAAAATGACCGAAGTTTGGGCCAAAGTACCGAGACCACCAAATGCAGCTTAACAATACGCGTTTGATGCGCCATATTTCATCAAAATCCGACACTATAAAAGAATACTTACTTTGAATCGGATGGATTCTGGAAGTTTCAGTACTTGTTGTTGTTGTTAGTACCACGTGATCATACACCTTGATGTATACATTGCTGTATGGCACACTAGGTTCTAAATTTCAGATTTAAATTGAACATAAAACAATAATTTCATTTTACACAAACTGTCTTGGTATTTGCCATACCCTGACAGACGCGAGCTGTAAAGACAAAATGTATTTACGAATACATGTATATATTGACGTAGCTGTGGAATTACCTCCCGCCGTGTTTTGCCGATATTGATATCTAGAAAATGCAGTATGTTCCGTAAATCACGCCGGAAAGCAGACAAAACATCAACATTCAATTCCGAGTTCTGAATGTTTCGCGAATTTCCGACGTGGTTTACGGAACATGTAACTGATTTTCGAAATCAATATCGGCGATGCGATAAGGGAGGTAATATGAGCCAGCGTCATATGTTTGTTGCGTATAATTGATGAAATGCAACCCGCAGACAGCAGTATTATCCTCGCTTCCGTGCCTTACGGAAACTTACGATTCAATCTGAATATATTGACGGTTATGCCATATTGCTTTAAGCATTGCGAAATACGTAAAATTGCGATGTTCGTGGAAAAGGGTGATTTTATGTTCATGTATAATAACCAGGGGGCCGTTTCACTAAACGTCGTGCGACTGAAATGTTCGTAAGTGCAAAATTATGATAGTCTGTAAATTTCGCATTAACAATGTTTCGCAAACAATTATTGGATTTACATTTATTGAGCATAGGCTGCATATGTGCATCATATGTTCAATAAATGTAAATCCATTAATTGAAATCTCTAGACGATCCTACATTTCCACTTACGAACATTTTAGTCGTACGAAGTTTAGTGAAACGCCCCCTGGCATGTATAGTGTGTGTGTTGCAAGTTGTGCGTTCTAGGTGTATGTACATACATACACGTAAATACCCAGCCTGAAGGTCATCAACCCTTTAAACACTATATACCTCTATAGCAGTGTTTGCAAACAGTGTAGATCCAGAAGTAACGAGCCGTCTCATCTTGCAATCATGATCTGAACTCTTTGCAAGTAACTTTCATATTTTCTTAGAAAAGAAAAAAAACATCCCATTTTATAAACGAACCAGTCTGACAACCATTTTTCACTACTAACATATCAAAATCCATTCCAGTTATTTAGAGTTGAAAGGGTTAAACGTTTTCATGCTAAACTACGATGAGTCTGTGCAAGCCAAATAGAGCACGTTTGAGTACGCAATAACGAGTATAACCTCTTGCCCTGGGGCCCGTTTCACTGCACGAGTACAGGATACAAACCCAATCAACACAAACGATAATTAACCATGTTGATTCATTACTCATTCGGATGTATTTTATGGTCGGAGTTGTCTCCCATTCTCGTGTGGACAGCGTGCCTACATGTTCAGTCGGGCTGGCTGCACGAGTGTGGGATACAAACCCAATCAACACAAACGATAATTAACCATGTTGATTCGTTATTCATTCGGATGTATTTTATGGTCGGAGTTGTCTCCCATTCTTGTGTAGACAGCCTGCCTGCTTGTTCAGGCGGGCTGGCTGCACGAGTGCAGGATACAAACCCAATCAACACAAACGATAATTAACCATGTTGATTCATTATCCATTCGGATGTATTTTATGGTCGGAGTTGTCTCCCATTCTCGTGTAGACAGCCTGCCTGGTTGTTCGGACGGGCTGGCTGCACGAGTGCAGGATACAAACCCAATCAACACACAAACGATAATTAACTATGTTGATTCATTATTCATTCGGATGTATTTTATGGCCGGAGTTGTCTCCCGTGCTCGTGTAGACAGACTGCCTGCTTGTTCAGACGGGCTGGCTGCACGACTGCATGATACAAACCCAATCGACACAAACGATAATCAACCATGATGATTCATTATTCATTCGGATGTATTTTATGGTCGGAGTTATCTCCCATTCTCGTGTAGACAGCCTGCCTGCTTGTTCAGACGGGCTGGCTGCACGAGTGCAGGATACAAACCCAATCGACACAAACGAAAATTAACCATGTTGATTCAGTATTCATTCGGATGTATTTTATGGTCGGAGTTGTCTCCCATTCTCGTGTAGACAGCCTGCCTGCTTGTTCAAGCGGACTGGCTGCACGAGTGCAGGATACAAACTCAATCAACACAAACGAAAATTAACCATGTTGATTCAGTATTCATTCGGATATTTTATGGTCGGAGTTGTCTCCCATCTCGTGTAGACAGCCTGCCTGCTGTTCAGACGGACTGGCTGCACGAGTGCAGGATACAAACTCAATCAACACAAACGATACTTGAACATGTTGTAGAATGTATATGCATATGCATTCTATGTATATGTTCAATAATAAAACATCACCTCACGCATTTTCGAATTTCGAGCTCAGCATGAGGGATCTGACAATAGTTTATTTGGAAGTTATATAGAGTTAAAACCACCACCCTAGTCTCTACCTCCGTGTATATGGAGGATGAGACAGTTGGGTCAGGGTATACATATGTGTATAAACTTTGAATGAAAATTGCGAAAAACAGCAGTCCTCCCCCACTCAAATGGGCATATCGGCTCGCATACAAAATCATCGATATTTTTTGTTATAAAATGCATAAACCCGAATTTACGACAAATATTATCTAAAAATATACATATACAACTTGTATTATCATTCGTTGTACATGCTCACCATAACCATGCCATATGTGTCTTGAAATTGATATCGATTGTTACCTCTTGTATTCATTCATGTAACGAACTGAGTGAAATAAAGGTAAAAAAAAAAAAAAAAATAAAGTTCGTACGACTAAGAAGTTCGTAAGTGCAGATTTTAATTTACAATAACATTTGCACTGATAGTCGATGCTGGAAAATCTTTTGTGGATGTTTTCACACTTAGGATGTGTACGTGTACACATCTGGAAAATCTTTTGTTGATATTTTCACACTTAGGATGTGTACACGTAGCACCTGTGTACATCTGGAAAATCTTTTGTTGATATTTTCACACTTAGGATGTGTACACGTAGCACCTACGTAGGTGCTACGTGTACACATCCTAAGTGTAAAAACATCAACAAAAAATTGGTAGCGTTAATGTGAGACATTTTAAGACCATTTTTATCATGCGAGGTTTATTGAAACGGTCCCCTGGTGACTGTTTCACTAAAGTTCGTACGAATATTTTTATGAATTCGGTTTTCACGTGGTTAACTTGGATCCCTGATACAGCAATTTTCCACCACACATCAACTGAATACAATTAAATGAGCTGCCAAAAATCAGGTGCAAGATCCAATGTTATTGAACATACCTAGCAAATTTCCGAACACTTACGAACCTCTCAGTCGTACGAATGTTAGTAACACGGGTACCATGTATTTGACTGTAATGGTGAATTCTGAACATGGTTAACATTGCATTGTTTACATACTGACACTCGGTGTTCAAATTAAAGGTACATGCCCACTCAGTAGGCACAAACTGTTCTTTATAGGAATTAAATAAGTGTATAATTGTGTCACTATTCCGCCAGTTCTAAGAATTACGAGTACTCGCTATACAGATGTAATCATTTAGTAATATTTATTTTACTGATAGTGACGCGCGGTGGTATCAGGCTATTATCATATGCAAATGAGGCATGGACTATTTTAATTATTTATACTAATTAAATGCGTAACCTGAAAAAAAAATAAATACAGAGAATAAATAGCAATGTCCGTTAACATGTACATGTATATGAATATGTCCGACTCCTACGGCCAATTAAGGTTGTCGCCAACACGAAAAATCAATGGGAAACGGAACTGCCGACGGGCAATATGAAAGTGCTACATACATGTTCGTGTGATCAATAATGGTTTATATACGTGCTCCTACGAAAATCAGAAAAACAATACTGTAATCGACATTTTTGATGTGACCCGTACGATTTTTCTGTTATATTCAGCTATACGTATTATATATATATTGCATGTATATATGCATATGTCTAGAAGCAGACTTGATATACCAGCGTGTATACACTACGAATCTCTGGTTACTATTTTCAAACTACATGCACATCGTCATTATGATGCACATTTTTCGCCAACAGTATTTGCATAAACTACTATACAAGGTGTATGATCACGTGGTACTAACAACAACAACAAGTACCGATTCAAAGTACGTATTATTTTATAGTGTCCTTATTACGTAACGAATTTCAATGACATATGGCGCATCAAACGCGTCTTGTTAAGCTGCATTTGGTGGTCTCTGTACTTTCGCCCAAACTTCTGTCGTTTTTGCGAAGAATCGACTTCCGTGTCTCCGACACGGAAATCGATTCTTTGCAAAAACGACACAAGTCTGTGCCAAACTCCGTGGACCACCAAATGCATCTCACGAAGACGCATTTGCTGCGCCATATTTCATCAAAATCCGTTGCATATTAAGGAAAATATTAAATAATACTTACTTTGGAGTGGGCGACGTTGTTGTTGTTGTAACCACCTGGCTATAGAACACAGAAATATTGTAGCTTTACATTCATTTAGACACAATGTTCGTAGATTTCCATTGACTTTACATGATGAAAAAACGTACTATACCGCATCCTTAATGCTAAATTACATTTCGCGTCGTCTGCTGTTTTTTTTTATTTTCCGTTTTTCTCATCAAATACATGGTTTGACAACACTTTAGAATCATTTCAAACGGAAATGATTCTAAAGTGCTGTCAAACCATGTTTTTATTGAGAAATACTACACAATATAAAACAACAGCAGACGACGATTTTCGTTTCCCGCATTCTAAGTGTTAACCCTTTCAACCTACAACTCTGTATAGTGGTGTTTACAAACAGTGTAGATCCAAACGAGCCGGCTCGTGACGAGCCGTCTCATCAGGATCTGTAATTATTGCAAGTATTTCTTATTTTTTTTAAGAAAAAAACAACAACAAAACATCCCGTGTTTCATAAATAGACTAGTCTGAAAATCATTTTGTGACGATTGGATTGGTTGGAAAATTGACATATTCAAGATCCATTCCATTTATTTAGGGTTGAAAGTGTTAACGCCCGTAGACACAATAATCTGAACATCATCGGAGAGAAACACGCGTGCAGAACATCTAAATGCAAGTCTTTTGTAATGTCATCGGCGGCGACTTAAGTCACGTGAGGCTTTTTTTCTTCACCGACTTCGTAGACGTCTTAGTTGTCGCCTTTGTGGTGGGGTTTTGGAAAAAATGTATGAACTCTGAAAACGCAGAAAGAACACACATCATAGCAGAGCTATATATAAGTTTTGTATCTAAAGAGTACTATATCACCAGATTTCAAATTCAATGCGTATTTTAATTCTGCAAATGTATTATTGATTTTCTTCCTTATTAAATAGGCAACACATTATAACAGTCCGTAGCGACTGATATGCATGCGCGGTGTAGTAAAGGTGGATCACCACCAAAGATGTTTCCTATATAAACTAACCAATGACCACACATTTTGCTATTGTCTGCTACTTCAATTTTTCGTATGGGTGTTGTGAGACCTATTTGCCCATAACCTGCACCCATTCAGCTCTGGATATTCACTAATTAAACTATAGGTTTAATTATTGTTAAGAAAGATAATTCTATCTCCTGAGAACACCCTGGTGGTGGCGCAAAAAGTCAGCGGATGGAATTGAAACCGCCTCACATGACAAACATGCTCCGACTTACAAAATAATTCCAAAACATATGCTTGAAACTGATGTAAATGATACATTAACATGCCTGTGAAGTAGATTGGTGAATCAATTGACCACTTTCTGCAAGCAAAGAGTGTCTATGGCATAACAAATCTAGCTTATTTTTAACGCACTACTTTTATGGTTTAGTGCGGTAAAAGTAGTACGGTAAAGACAATAATCCACACGTTTTATGACATATACATTGTTTGCTTGTAGAACCTGGACAACGATGTACTAATCTACTTCACCACCATGATAATGTAGCTTTTACATCATTTTCAAGCATATTTTGGCGTTTATTTTCTCATTAGGAACGCGTGTGTCATGTGAGGTGGTTTCAATTCCAGCCGCTGACTTTTTGGCCACCTAGTGTTTAGCGGATATCCAGAGCTGGATTGGTGCGGGTTATGGGAAAGTAAGTCCCACAACATCCATACTAAAATATACGTAGCAGAGAATACAAGGTGCATGATCACGTGGTATTATCAACAACAACAAGTACCGATTCAAAGTACGTATTATGTTATAGTGTCCTTATTACGTAACGGATTTTGCTGAAATATGGCGCATCAAACGCGTCTTGTTAAGCTACATTTGGTGGTATCTGTATTTTCGCCCAAACCTCTGTCGTTTTTGCGAAAACTCGATTTCCGTGTCTCCGACACGGAAATCGATTCTTCGCAAAAACGACATAAGTGCAAACTCCACGACAAACTCCATGGTCCATCAAATGCAGCTCATGAAGACGCGTTTGCTGCGCCATATTTCATCAAAATCCGTTGCATATTAAGGAAAATATCAAATAATACTTACTTTGGCGTGGGCGACGTTGTTGTTGTTGTAACCACGTGATCATGCACCTTGGAATAGCCAAAAGTGTTGTGAATGGCTACATTCTATACGAAAAATCAATGGTACGACCCACCTGTTGTGCATAGCATATACGCTGGAGCAAGCATAATACATTAACCCTTATACCAATCTCTTATTTTGTTGTCGTCTGCTGTTTATTTTCTAGTTTCCATTTGTATCATCAAAACATGATTTGACAGCACTTCAGAATCATTTCCATTGGAAATGATTCTGAAGTGCTGTCAAAACATGTTTTTATTGAGAAATAAGGCAATATATGAAAGCTACAGCAGAAGACAATTGTTGTACGTGTAGGGTTAAGCAGCATTTCTCCAGTTACAGACACATTACATGGCATTTTACGTGTTGATGGTACTATAGAGAACGAAGGAATACGCCCCAGGGATAATTCAATTATTTATCGAGGCCTTTGTCACGCGCTCTAGTATACTACGGAAGCGTAGAGCGTTCACGTAAATTAATCAAAGTACTGAAAGTACTGAGTTGCGAGCCCAACTGAAATGGGTGGTAAACAGTGTTTTAGTATATTCTCCATTACATATTTCAAATATAGTAATTGTAATAAATGGTGTTATGGGAAACTGTATAACACTCGACATATTTTGTATGTGGAGAGGGGAAGGAGCTGTATAGAAACAGGAAGAATCGAGTAAGGCTTAGCATTTGTTTTTAATGCATTAGATACACATCCGCGTGAGCTCTGAAATTTTTATCAATTTTCGACATCATTTAAGGAAAATATGACTGATTTTCGAAATCAATATCGGCGAAATACGGCGATGCGATAAGGGTGGTAATTCCATATCCGGGCTCAATTATTGTAAGTGAAAGTGTACGCTATTACCACTCATTCGAAGCATGCCGACGCGACGATTGAAATGAGTGAACCATCTAGACGACATGGTTCAAATGAGTGGTAACAGTATATTTTTTATAAATTTTCGACATCATTTAAGGAAAATATGACGACGAAATACGGCGATGCGATAATGATGATAATTCCATATCCGGATTCACTCTTCAAACACCTGTGGTTATAGTGTTGCTTTATGCAAATTTGTACACGCCGTAATTGTGAATGAAAACATCCAGACAGGTGCCAGACAGGTGTGATTCGGGTTTACACACCATTAATGCGCGACCAAAATAGATCGTTTTATTTGTGGAAAACGAACGGCTAAATCTGAGGGTCCATTGGTTTTTCTTCAATTAATTATATACCAAAGATATACATTCTAATAAATGTGACGATCACGAACAGATATTGTCACCCGAGATAAATGACCAAGAAACGCATCAAAAATAATAAGATCACATTTCTGTTATTTGTGTCCGGTTTGGAGAGGTTCCAATGTACATGTTCATGTATTGCGAATTGAGGGATCTTTACCATTTCAGTAACGATGTGTAAGATAGGGCCCGGTTGTTGAAAACATCAGGGCCCGGTTGTTCAAAACATCAGTTAGCTTAACGGACTGTTAAATCCTTAACTGAATGGTTAAAATCTCTGTTAAAACAGAGATTTTAACCATTCAGTTAAGCATTCAGTTAAGGATTTAACAGCCCGGTTGTTCAAAACATCAGTTAGCTTAACGGACTGTTAAATCCTTAACTGAATGGTTAAAATCTCTGTTAAAACAGTCCGTTAAGCTAACTGATGTTTTGAACAACCGGGCCCTGGTATACAGTGGAACCTCTCTAAGTCGGACACCAAAATACATCTGTGATATTATTTTTGGTGAGTTCATTGGTCATTTATCGCAGGTAAAAATGTATGTTCATGATCACTTAGTACACAGCTATGCCTCAGAATGAGCAAGTGCCAACTTTACAGTGAAACCTCTCTAAACCGGACACCATGGGGACCTCCCAGGGTGTCCGGTCTAGAGAGGATTCACTGTATGTGTTGTTCCTACCAACTAGCACTGGCTTACCGTTAATTTCTATTTTCCCATCGTTATTGACGTCGGCCGTTTTGAACATTTCCGCCACCTCGGTGTCTGTCAGTTTCTCGCCAAGCGACTGCAGCACGTGTTTCAGTTCCCGGACGCTGATTCGGTTGTCTCCGTTACGATCGAACACTTTGAACGATTTCTGGAGATCGTCGGCCGTGTTCGTGTGCCGCGAGCTGACGTCTGCCCACATTTTTGCGAACTGTTGTAGTGTGATGTCGCCTGGGATGGACGCATGCAAGGTAAACTAATTAGAAGAGCAGTAATATTATCATAGAACACCCAAAAAGCCAGGAAGACAATATGGGGGCGGGGAGGGGATGGAGGTTCGTGAAGGGGGCAGAGATGAAAATTAGCTAGGATCAGCCAACTATTCAATTATTATTATTCATAATACTGTTCTGTACGTTGCCTAATTTGTAATTTTTGCAAGATGGCCGCCATCGACAAAGAATACAGCTATATGTGGCTATGACTGGAGAAATGTGGCTTTGTGTTATAGTATGTGACCAGTTTAGATCCAGATCGGCTGTGCAGGTGCACAGGCAGATCATGATCTGCACTGTTCGCCATTCCAGCAATGAAACACCCGTTATGCTTCTAATAAGCAACATAGATCGTTATCAGGCTATGAAAGTGTGCTCTAATAAAGAGCTACACTGGGCACAAATCCCACAACTTCCAGTCACAGCCACAGAAATGTTTTAACCCGAATCTGTTGTAGTGTGATGTCAGCTGGCATGGACGCACACAAAGTAGCATTTTTTTTTCTTATAAAAATATGAAAATTACTTGCAAAAAGTGCAGATCCTGATGAGACGGCTCGTTACGAGCCGGCTCATTTGGATCTACACTGTTTGCAAACATCTCACAATAAGCCGGTAGTGTTGAAATAGGTTAAGACAAGCCTCTGGAGAGCAATGCGAGTATCTATACACATGTCGAACCTCCGCGAACGGCCACCTCTCTACAATAACCCACTCTATGTAGCAACCGATAGTGTATATATCCCATATGGACGATTGCCTCTATATATATATGTAACCTCCCTACAGCAGCCACGTCTATATAACAGCCAGTGTTGTGTCTTCCCATGGATGGCTGTTGCAGTGTACATACACAGGAACCGATCTCAGAGACGATTCTAATAATGTATCCTGAATAGTCAACGCAGTTCAAAGACGCCTATGCATGTAAAATGTCACAACTTTCTAACGCCAGTAAGCGGCGTAAATTGTGTGATGTATGAGCGTGTTTGCAACGTCACATTTCTTTCTGCTAATGCTGCGCATCTGGTAGTGTAAACAAAAGGGAGAACAGCATACTGGATCAGCGTAACAAAATTTGTATTAAACTTGAAGCAGAACTATCCAGCGACATCATAACATGTTAGTTTCTAAGTTGAAACGTTAATTTACTAAATTAGACAGCTTTTCCATCAGCAGGGTCAAATGATTTTACACATTTTGACTATATTCGAAATAACGTTTTACCAAACTATTGGAATGTGATAAAATTGTGCCACAATGTACTGTAGCAATTAATCAGCTTGTTTATTCCGAAATCCATATATTTTATTATGACGTACGCAAGGCTAAATTTGACGTAAATTGCGCATTAGCCGATGAGCAGAATTAGCCGAAATGACAGATATTATATATCTATAAGGAGACATTCTTAAAATCGTCTCTGAGACCGGTTCCTGTGTGTACATACATACCTTTACAGCCGTACGTCTTAATGATGTCCGCGATCTCCTTGGTCGTGGGATTCTCGCCCGTGAGCGACAGCAACTTGCGAAGTTCATTCTCCGATATCTTCCCGTTGTTGTCCTTGTCGTAAAGGTCAAACATCTCCTTCATCGCTGTAATAGTATGGCGGGTCATGTACGTCAAACACACGTGCTACAGTGGCACATATCGCCTGGGACACATACGAAACTCAATGGTATTAATATTTCATAAGGTTCATTGATATTCATGTTCAATATCTCACGTAACAAACCACATCACCAGGGGTCCGTTTCACTAAAATGTTCGTAAGTGCAAATTTATGATCGTCTGGAAAGTTCAATTGATGGATTTACATTTATTGAGCATAGGCTGCATGTGCAGCCTATGCTCAATAAATGTAAATCCAATAATTGTTTACAAGAAACCATTGTTAATGTGAAATATACATAATATCATAATTTTGCAATTAGGAACATTTTAGTCGTACGAAGGTTAGTGAAGCGGCCCCCAGGACCTGCAATGCCTGTCAATATTTTTCAGATACATGTACTATAAAACAACCCTTAACTGATTAATGGAATAGTCCAGCAATGCGCAATGTCTGATTGTTAACCCTTTCAACCCTAAGTAACTGTAATGGACTGTGATATGCTAATTTTCCGACCAATCCAATCGTCACAAAATGATTTTCAGATTAGTCCATTTATGAAAAGGGGGTGTTTTTGTTCTAAAAAAATATGAAAATTACTTGCAAAAAAGTGTAGATCTTGATGAGACGGCTCGTTACGAGCCGGATTATCTGGATCTGCACTGTTTGCATACCCCGTTATAGCGAGCTTACGGGTTCAAAGGGTTAAAAGAGAACAGGTAAATAAATACCATATGAGATACGCCATGCGATTTTGTACCTAAGAACATGTGCGATTTTCAATGAAATACATTTACAGAAAATGTGATATTTTCTGTACATGACGTCGAAAGATGACAACATTTTGTCATCTTTCGACGTCATTTACGGAAAATTTCGTAAATTTTGTAAATATTTTTTATGAGAAATCAGCGCCCATGTAACGTCCTCTGTAACCCGAACTTTCTGACTGTAACACAAGGCGATTTCCTGTAAGTCGCCGTGCGTGTCAACCAGCAAATTCTGGTTACATCCAATATAGCACTCACCTTTGTAGTCTTGCGGAGAGAGCTTCCCCTAAAACAGAATAGAAACCGGTATCAGTTGACGAATTATATGGACCTAAATAGATTAGTGTGGGCGAGCCGATATACATGACTGTACGAATTGGCTGCCGAATCAAATCATATTTGCATGTTTTGTATGCCCCCCACCCCCGCCACTGAATGGTGAATGGGCATATAGTGTTACCGGCGTCCGTACGTCCCGTCCGGACGTCCATCTCCGTACGTACGACCCGAAACCTTAACGATCGGGTAAACTTCCTGTTTCCTTACACGGATCTGCTTGATATTCCACACACGCATTGATTTAATGTTCCTCTTAACCTTGTGACAAATCCATGATCATCACACACTCGCTAAACCCAGGGTCAATGTCACATACTTGGTGCGTTCGAATCTCGGGTAAGTGTCTTCTAATGTCTGTTTCCTCGAATGGAACTGCTTGATATTTCACACACGCATTTCTCTGATCGTCTGCTTTCATGCTATGACAAATCCACATTGACTGGTGCATACAATGGTGTTTTTCCAACATTGTGTGTTTCCTAATATGGAATTCATTCGAGCTATTTTCCCACTATTACATACAAGCTAAACGTATTGTGTGATTGTCAACAGTTTGCGATGTATTATCCATAATGGGAAAACTACATATTGAATAATCGATACATCATATTGAGACACAGTGCCTTTAAGGCCTCGACCACCTATGTCATATTTTGTATTGTGTGGCCCATTGAAGCTGCCACCGGTGTAGCCCAAGATTAGACCACAGGCGGAAGACTCGGACCAAATACTTGGATCATTTGGAAAACGTTACACCATCCACCCACCCACCCATTTCCATACACCTTACCTTACACCCTTTTCAATGTAAGCAACAGCTTCGCAAAAATGCCATAAGGCTGTAAGGTATAGTGTATGGAAATGAGTGGATGGGGTAACGTTTTCCAATAGAGCCACGTATTGGGTCTTAGGTCCTAGGTTCGCTATCGAGGTGAGGATATACTCGCGATGTCTCTATGGAAACTAGGAAATATACGGTGGCTTGTTAGGAACATTCCGTTTCTTCGCATCCACGCCGAGTTGAGGAGAACTTAACCCGCACAACCCTAAGTAACTGGAATAGACTGCGATATGCTAATTGTCCGACCAATCCAATCGTCACAAAATGATTGATGAGTACATTTATGAAAAGGGAGTGTTTTTGGTCTAAAACATATGACAATTACTCGCAAACTGTGCAGATCCTGATGAGACGGCTCGTTACGAGCCGGCTCATCTGGATCTGCACTGTTTGCGAACATGGATGATCAAGCGCAACACTGGTCAACACGAGTGCCGAAGGTCACAATATACGCCCGTCGAGGCAAGGCCAGTCAACAATGGGAGGTAAGTCACTGAAAACCAATAGGATTCTTCCTCTTGCCTTCATAAACATTTATACCCAATTTTGTTACGATCCGTCAAGTATAACTTGAGTTATTGCGTGGAAAAGGATACAGATTGCGAAAATAAAAAATGGCCGCCAAGGGGAGATAAGTCATAGGAAAATGTTTGAAAAGCAATATGTATCTTCGTCTTGACGTGATAAACATGTATTCATAATTTGGTTATTATCCGTCAAGTAGAACTCTAGTTATTGCGTGGACAAGCTGTGAATACATATTTACGTCCCGTTTCTTTCGACTGCCACAGACGTATACAAACACAATAAGTGTCGTTTTGTGGTGGTTGGTCACATGGTATAATAAAACAATTACAATCCCGGTGTCAGCCACTATCGATGTTGTGTCAAACAAACAACGCAGTGGTCATATTACCAGTGATTGCAAAATACACCGCTGTTGTTATCAATATACATTGAAATTGTAGACATACATTGTTACACGTACAAGTAATTGCACATCCATAATGCAATGCTTAACGTTTCCATAGATACCGCGAGCTGACTCATGTATACATTGGTAAATCCGGAGCTCGGACAAACCAGTTTCCGTCGTTGAATTCATACAATGTTTACATACACTATATTGCTTGCATCGCCAATTTAGAGTCGTATGACAATGTATATAACAATGTCAAGTTGCTAATGATCTATAAACAATATAATACTCTACTTGTAGTAAAGAACAATGCCAGAAATCTATAATATTTCACACGGTAATAGACACTACACTGGCCAGAAGTACGCAAAGGTTAATACATACCAAAGATGTATGATCACATGGTTACAACAACAACAATACGTACTGAAACTTCCAGAAGCCCTCCGATACAAAGTACGCATTCCCTTATATTGTCCTTATTATGTAACAGACTTTGATGAAATATGGCGCATCAAACGCTTCTTGTTAAGCTGCATTTGGTGGTCTCTGTACTTTGGCCCAAAAGTCTGTCGTTTTTGCGATGAATCGACATAATTCTGTGCCGAACTCCCGAGACCACCAAATGCAGCTCATGAAGATGAGTTTGCTGCGCCATATTTCATCAAAATCCGTTGCATAAATGATATTAAGGAACACATCAAATGAAAAGTCATGCAGAGCATGATGTTATTAGCCGATCAAATCAGGGTAAAGTGCATCGAACATATGTAGGTGTCTCTGGTAACATTGTCAATGGTAAACTATTTTCGACCACAGTTCTGTACCCAGCGTTGACATTTTTCTCGATTTTGTGCAGGTTTTGGAAACCCGTTCCCAAATCCATCCAATAGCAGCAATGCCATAGCAGCAATGTTTTGTTGTCACCATTATGTTGCGAAATATTCCAGCGTAACACCTGTACTGTATGCTCTATTTATCTACAAATTACACTCCGCAATACACAAAGTTGTTGTCCGAATTCTGTGGCAGCATGCGAGTGGGCGGAGCTACCAGGGCTATATATATCTAACGGTTACAGTGTCATCTAAAAATAGACGCAAGCTCCTGCGTCTTCAGGCACATGCCCAGATTGGCCTAATGTGCCCCATCCGTGATTTTTTGCGCGATGTCGGGCGCAAGACAATCAATAATTTGCGGCATTGACAATAATTAAGGGGGATTGCCACAATCGCGCGTGCTGGATGCATCCCTGCCATCCCTGCATGATACGTAAACAAATCAAAGTTGGCTATGAAGGGCAATTCTTCGTTTTGATTGGTGGAAAATTTTGTGAATATTAACTAGCGTCAAATGACGCGCATACGCGATCCAATGGGATAAACCCGAGATGCTGGGATAAACCCGAAAATGCTGGGATTGCTAGTAAGGAGATTTTGAGCAGAGGTCGATTACAAATTAGCCGAATAAACACATTTTACGCGATTATACGTGGCTGAAACTTGTTCTGTCTAATAAATAAAAGCTTTAAATTAGCCCAATAATCGGCGTATGTTGGCGTATATGGCCATTAGAGCCAACTATGGACTTCAACAACAATAACTTCCGGGTTAAATCTCTTCCAGCGTTCAGCTCATTACGTATTCAAAATTGTGTTATTTGGCTATAAGTAAAGTTTTAAACGGAGATAATTGCCAAAAATGCAAACTTTATCTGTTGATGCAATTTGGAAGTGATTCAGAAAAATTCGCGTTCGTAGATTACCGAATAGCGGAGAAAAGGGTTGCTACAAACTTTTTCAGAATTCGATGGATAACCAATATATTAGCCGATCTATAAATAGATCGGCTAATAATAATTGTTACTTTGGAGAGGGTGAGCTTTCAACACTTTCAGCCATTGTTGTTGTTGTTGTAACCATGTGATCATGCACCTTGATACCGTAAGCAAATATTTTAGCAGATAATGCTGGAAAAGCGTACATGTAGCTCAGCGAGCCTATGTGTTTTCCCTGTCCGCTAGTTGTCTGTTTGTCTGTCTGTCCGTCTATCAAATTGTCAATAGACAATGCTCGTTCCCGTGCGATAAATCGTCTACCATACATCCGATCTTAGGGATATTTTACATGTACATTAATATCAAATATGGAAAGAACCATATTGAATATGGGTTCAGTGCTCCAGATAAGGAATTAGTAATTGAGTATTTTCACTCCATCATTTCTGAAGAAATTGGGTATTTAAAAATTTCATTTGGTAAAATAAAATCACACTACTGTTTACACATCAACATACAGCACTTATTGAATAGTTTGCTTGGAAATGAAAACATGTCTTGGAATTTCATTAGAATTGTCTCCTTGGAGACAATTCTAATGAAATACCAAGCTGTGTTTTCAGGGAAAATAAGAAAAATATGGTATATTTGTGGTCCGTTTATTGTTTTCTGCAGCACGATTAAGGTACCACATTTTTTTATTGCTTTTTGATAATCGCTACTTATGATTTCAATTGGGTTTTTTGCAATTTTAATTGGGTATTTAAGCAAATACGCAGCTTATCTGGAGGTCTGTGGGTTTCGTTTCTTCAAGGTCATGGTCGCTGGTGCTGACATATATGTCTTTCTTTTCCGGGCGCGATAACCCGACTATCGTCTATCCGATCTTCTCGATACTTTACACGTACATTGCTAGCAACATTGCGAAGAACAATATTGAATGTGGTCTTCACCTCCTCAAGGTCAATGCCATGGGGGCTTGATGGCTGTTTTGTTCCTGATGGCTTACCAGCGGTGGCGTTTTGTTATACATAAAACGTTCTAGTTATCATGTAACATGTGTGTGTGTAGTTCTGAGTACATAACTATAATTACATTTCATCACATTGCATTACATAAGAGTTATGACGGAGTAGTCTTTCCAAATGTGCGTTTGAAGCATTCTTTGTTTACTTTCTACTCGTGGAGAGTGAGCTGAGTATGTTGTTAATACACACGTTATTAGGTAAGGTTATGGGAATAAGTTTGTGTCATATTGTAGAATTGTCTCTCAATAACAATATAGCGAAGTATGAACGTCAACGCTCTACAGGTATATATTTTAGTGCGTGAAGTGTAAATGCTATTACGCACATTTTTACTGTGTAGCGTGGTGTAGCGATATAGTACAACCTGTTGCCTATAAAGAGGAAAACTTGCAGATATTGTGTGTGCTATAAAATGGCTGTTGCCTGGGAAACATCGCGTCAATACAATGACGTCAGTAAGTAACGCCATGTGACGTTGTTCGCCCAACCCAACCAAGGATGGGCTGTAGCCTAAGGGTTAGAACACATGACTTCCAATCCGGAGGTTGTGGGTTGAAACCTAGCCTAGGGCAAAAATACTTTCATAGTATTTCCATCCCACTAGTCTGTCGGACGAGACTTTAAAACTGTGGTCCCATCTCTATATGACCTTAGCTGCTGGTGGGACGTTAAACCCTTTCACTTTCACGTTTTTTCACCCAACGAAACGTCAGTGAAGGATTATCAAGTTTAGCAGGTTCAGCTCGGAAACGGTAGGAATTGCGAGGTGAACCTCGGATTTCCTACGCGTTTCCGAGCCGAGCCTGATAAACCGGATGTAAATGACAGTAGTCTGTTTCTCATGGCATAGCTACACTTCCGGGATGTCCATTAGCAACATGACGATATGCATACAGTGGAACCTCTCTAAACCGGACACCCTGGGAGGTCCCCAGGGTGTCCGGTTTAGAGAGGTTCCACTGTAAATCAGACATATGACTATGCCAAGGCATGCGGCTTTGCCTTGCGAACTTGAACACGCATCATCATCGTAAATATACACCAATGAAACCCATAACATTAATGATACACAGACTGCCTGTGTGTCCGGTTTAGATAGGTTATACTGTATGTGTTCATTGACTTTCGCTGTGCATTAGTCGAATAACATGCACAAGTACATGGCTTCCATATATGGTGAAGTGCTTTATGCCATAAATACAATCTAACGTTTATGTTGATTTGACACGACATTTATCAAACTCGTTGACGCATGGCCTCGTTTCTTATGAAATTATTACACTAGTTTAATAAAATATCATATTAAATCATCAGTCATAGATATTTTATATCGTACATGCATTATCATGAGTTTTCCTTTGATACAATATGTCGCCATGATACTACAACGCAATACACATGTTTAATACACATACATGTACATACACGCTACACAACAGAAATAGCAATACGGGTAAGAAAACATACATAACTCACCATTTTGCAGGTAGCTGTTGGTAATTACAAAATATCCGGTGTTTTTAAGTTTAAATTGCGCATACTATCTTGTTTAATTCTATCCAGGTGAATGGTTGACAAGCGGCAGTCTATTGAAACACCAAATGTAGGTCGATATTTAGTATAAATATTCCGTACAAGCGATAGCTCTATCGTACACAGGAGATATGTCAATAATATGCCGATGAATTCAAAACATGTTAATACTATTATTGATATACATGCAAACTGTTAACGCTACGCTTGCGAGCGGATTGGGCATACAATATGTCAACGGGGAACAAAAGGGGTTTTTATATTTAAAAGAGTGAATACATTTGGAGAGTGATATTTGATTTTTATATTAAGATAGCCTATTCATATACAAGTTTGCCGCATATGTTATTTATGGCTGTTTACGGTCATTTCCAAATGATGCTGTGGCTGTGACCTGTGGTTTGGACTGGACAACTGAGGCTTATGGGTTTTGCGAACAGTGTAGATCCAGATCAGACTGTGCATCCGCACAGTCTGATCAGGATCTGCACTATTCGCCATTCTATCAACGAAACCCAGTCAAGTTTCAATCGATCAATACAGATGGTTATCAGGCCAAATAAGTGTGGTATTTGATCAGATCAGGAGCTACACTGGTCACAATCCCATACGCACCATTTCTCCAGTCACGTTCACAGTTACAATGTAATTTTTCCAGGTAACGCAATGTGCATTTTAAGTCGGCAAGTCTAGGTTATATGTGCTGTAGATTATATTGAGATAATAGAGCGGAAGAATTGCTAAATGAAGGATTGTCTGAATGGAGTTGTAATACCCAGATATAGAAAGTTATTTTGAAATGTTTAAAAATATATTATTTGATAAGGCGTAAAGAATGTTGTGTTTCAAGTCTACCGACCGATTCAATATTTTTCTTGCGACCGTATTGCCCCCCACACCCCCCGCACTGTAAGACAATAATAATAACAAATCCTTCATTTGCATTCCATTTTGCGCGTGTCGTATAAATATAAATAAGCGCCGTATAATGTTCCTACTTCAGTGTTAGAAATGACTGGAATCTAGATATGCATGCATGTCTGACAAGTCATAATTAATATATGTTGGCTCAGAAATTCAAACGAAAAAAAACCGTACGAAAACGTTTGAAACACAACCTTTGTTATGCCTACACCACAGATTCAGATGAAATTACTTGACCACAGTCCTGTCAATTTCACAAAATGTGTACGATTTCTTGGCGATTGTAGTTGTGTACGGACATCTGCGATATTTCATGAAATATATTTATAGAAAATGGGATATTTTCCGTTCATGACTTCAGATGTTGACACGAGTACATGCGGAATATACACTGGAATGTTTTGACTTCATTTATGGAAAATTTGTTAAATTTTGTAAATGTATTTCATGAAACAATCGCTATTTTATATGTGGCTGTGACTGGAGATCTGAGGCCCGTTTCATTAAACTTCGTACGACTAAAATGTTCGTACGTGCAAACTTAGGATCGTCTGGAAATTTAAATTGATGGATTTACATTTATTGAACATGGGCTGCATATGTTAATTAGTGTTAATGTGAAATTTACGGACTATCATAATTTTGCACTTACGAACATTTTTGTCGTAAGAAGTTTAGTGAAACGGGCCCCTGGGGCTAATGGGATATGTGATCAGTGGAACTCATGATCAAATAGGACACTCATGTAGCCCCAATTGTCTATATTTCTTGTTAGAAAGATGACGGACGTTTCATTGATGAAATGGCTAACATTGCATATCCTGATCAGACTGTGCGGATACACAGGCTGATTTGGATGTACACTGGTCGTAAAACAAATTTTCCCCATTTCGTCAGTCACAGCCACATACATGTATATGCCTGAGGATATTGGGGTCCCGGTAGAATCAGAAAAGAAGGAGCATTTTCCGAAAATTCAATACCCAAAATATAAAGCCGTATGGCATGGGTGGGTGGTCTAGCTCCTGTTTGCTAGCGCAGTCATGTATGACGTCTTAGCTATATCGTACAGAGCCCCGCAGGGGACATGGATTTTTTTTTATTAATTCGTTCCCACGAAATAACAATTCGTTCCCTCAATTTAACAATTCGTTCCCTCCATATAACAATTCGTTCCCACGAATTAAGAATTCGTTCCCATGAAATAACATTGGAACGAATTGTTAAATTGAGGGAACGAATTGTTAAATTGAGGGAACGAATTGTTATTTCGTGGGAACGAATTAATAAAAAAAAATCCATGTCCACAGTGCGTATGTGCCGTGAAACACGGTGCCGTGAAACATTTTTGATATCCTGTCAATACGACATATTCACTGCGTCTGAATATGTGCGGTGGCTGGGGTTATTTTTATTGTATTTTGAAGCCGTTTGTAGATGTTGACGGGATAAATAGAATAGTAGGTTAGTGCCGTGAATGGAAACAAATATCTGGCGCAGCACGGAACCGGGATGTGCTCTGCAGAGCCTCGCCCATCCCGTTTCCTGAGCCTTGCCAGATATTTTTGGCGAGAGAAAAAGTTACAAACTAAATTAAAAACCGATTTCACTAGGGCAGTGTCATGCTTTTTATGAAATATAATGTTAATTATCTCGTCAATTTGTTTCGTCTTAATCAGTTAGTAAGTCGTCTTGACACGCCAATTATGTAGCTAAGACGACGTATATGATGCATTAAGACGACTTAACCATCACACTATCACGTTTTATGGACGACAGAACTGTGGCACCTTAAAATAGTCAACGTCCGTGTAACTGTACTTTTATGGAAGGTATGTTGCCCATGACAAAAAGGGGTTATAGTAATTTGTGCCAGTGTGACTACTGATTAGTCATCAAACCACGGAATCTCCATATCTAAAATTGTCATTAAAATAACTTTTCTCTACTCTATATCAAGCACTGCAAATCATCTACGCAGATTGGTCTGGTGCTACACTGGTCATATGCGGACTAACTTTGTTCGCGAGTGTCACAGATAGGCATATGCTTTGACATTTTTGTACTGAAGCCATTCAATTGATATACAAAATGTATACCAATCCAAAAAGGAACACACACGTATAGCTGCAAATATATTATAGGAATTAATGGCCTTTTTGTGGAATTTATCGGGGATATGAACTTGGAAAAGTCGCTGGAATACTGGACGAGGCCGGAACTTGGAAAAGTCGCGGGAGTAATCCCGCGACTTTTCCAAGTTTATATCCCCGATAAATTCCACAAAAAGGCCATTCATTCCTTATAATTCCTGCATTTGAAATAAATTCATCAAGAAAATGTGTTTATTTTCTGTTTACTTAATAATTATTTTAACTGCGCCTCACGGCTACGGACAGTAGTTCGGCGTGGGAGTTTACTGGGATATAAATTTTGGACAGAGACTTGCTACGGGACAATCAAATGTTAGGGAATTGTGTAAATATGTTTGTGCTGGAATTATGAGTCTGTAAGTTCGAGATGAAGCGGTATATTCAGCCCGATTTGAACGTAACACTGTGAAAATAGAAATACAGAACAATTTTGGAAAATGCGTTATATGCCATTGACGTACATGCATATGGATAAATTAAAAATCAAATGACGACTAAATGCGAAACCAATTCCCTCATTTGACAGCTAACATATACAGTGGAGCCTCTCTAAACCGGGTCCCCAGGGTGTCCGGCTTAGAGAGTTTTCCCTGTAAATCAGGCATTTGATCATTATGAGCCATAGTTGTGGGCTATGCAAACACGAACAGACAATATCACCTGAGATAAATGACCAAGAAACTCATCAAAAATAAGATCACGCCGCTGTTTTCTAGGTGTCCGGTTTAGCGGGGTTCCTCTGTAGTACAATAACAACATTATGACTTGATTGATCCACAATACGTATTCGCCTATTCTCTAACAAAAAACAAACACCAGGGGGCTGTTTCACTAAACTTCATACGACTAAAATGTTCGTAAGTGCAAATTTAGGATCGTCTGTAAATTTCAATTGATGGATTTACATTTATTGAGCATAGGCTGCATATGCAGCCTATGCTCAAGAAATGTAAATCCAATAATTGTTTACAAGAAAACACAGTTAATGTAACGTTTACAGACTATCATAAATTTGCACTTACGAACATTTTAGTCGTACGAAGCTTAGTGAAACGGGCCCCAGCTTATTGCGTCTGCGATCAATCTAGCACCAGGGGCCCATTTCACTAAACTTCGTACGACTTAAATGTTCGTAGTGGTATACTCAGTGTCACCGTGATAAAAAGTCGACATGGGAGTCTTTCTTCTTCACATCAGGGGCCCGTTTCACTAAACGTCGTACGACTAAAATGTTCGTAAGTGCAAATTTAGGATCGTCTGGAAATATCAATTGATGGATTTACATGTGTTGATGCTCAATAAATGTAAATTAAATAAGTGTTTACAAGAAACATTGTTAATGTGAACTTTACAGACAATCATAATTTGGCACTTGAAAGAAAAAAACAATCCTTATTGCCTCTCATGAAGACTTAACAACGTACATGTATCAAAGTTCATGGAATGAATGTGAAAATCCTCCATAAATAATGCATGCGTGGACATTATTAATATCTATTATTATTTATTTATTTATTTATTGGTCTTAGAATTGGTCTAACTCTGTCATTGAGTTAGCCCTCTTCTGCCACTGACCCCTTCAATTTCATGTAATAAGGATCTAGTTCTGAGGCCCGTTTCACTAAACTTCGTACGACTGAAATGTTCGTAAGTGCAAATTTAGGTTCGTCTGGAAACTTCAATTGATGGATTTACAGTTATTGAACATAGGCTGCACATCCAGCCTATGTTCAATAAATGTAAACCTAGTAATTGTTTACAAGAACACATTGCTAATGTGAAATTTACAGACTATCATCATTTGACAACAGCATATACTAGTAAAGTGCATGTTTGGTTCATACCATATATATATGTATTTGTATATAAACTGATGTACGGTAACAAAGTGCATTGATCCCACGTAAACTCATTAGCATAGTAATAGAAAATTTAATACTAGCTATTCATCGATTTCTTTATCGACAACAGTATTCGTGAAATATATATTATAATACAATCTGCACACACAGAGACTGATAGATATAACCAGCCACGACGAAAATGAACTTATTGTGGCAGTGACTGGAGAAATACGTATTATACGATTCATCACTAGTTTAGCTCCTGTTCAAATAACCTGGAGGCCCTTTCATTAAACTTCGTACAACGAAACTGTTCGTAATTGCAAAATTATGATAGTCTGTAAATTTCACATTAACAATGATTTCTTGTAAACAGTTGTTGGATTTACATTTATTGAGCATAGGCTGCATATGCAGCCTATGCTCAATAAATGTAAATCCATCAATTGGAATTTCCAGACGATCCTAAATTTGCACTTGCGAACATCTTAGTCGTACGAAGTTTAGTGAAACGGCCACTAGATAACGGTCTATGTTGCTTGTTAGAAGGTATGTTAGAAACAATGACGGGTGTTCCATTGATGGAATGGCGAACAGTGCAGATCCTGATCAGACTGTGCGGATGCACAGGCTGATCTGGATCTACACTGGTCGCAAAACCCATACGCCCCGTTTCTCCAGTCACAGCCACATATCGGTTTATGACTGCAAATCGCTGATACATAAATTGGAGTGCTCGTATGTCAAGCATATAGCGGGCACTCACGGAACGGGGACACACTGGGACCCCACCCCCACACACATATGGAAGACACTGACATATGACCCAATACATGGCTCATTTGGAAAACGTTACACCACCCACCCATTTCCATACACTATACCTTATAGCCTTTAGATATAGTGTATGGAAATGGGTGGGTAATGATTTGTTGCAGAGAGATGAGGTTCGACCGTACGTATTCAAAGGACCAACGTTAATCCAAAGATTAACACATTACAATCTTCAACACATCGCATGCCAGTTATCATATCCAGCTAATACAGGGAGAGCTGAGAAAACATGTATGCTACGGAGCCGTGCAGGGGAAGTATAATTTTTTTCCCACGATATAACAATTCGTTCCCTCAATTTAACATTCGTTCCCACGAATTAACAATTCGTTCCCACGAATTAATAATTCGTTCCCTCAATTTAACAATTCGTTCTCACGAAATAACAATTCGTTCCCACGGGAACGAATTGTTAATTCGTGGGAACGAGTTGTTATATCGTGGGAACGAATTGTTAATTTGAGGGAACGAATTGCTAAATTGAGGGAACACATTGTTATATCGTGGGAACGAATTGGTAATTCGAAGGAACGAATCGTTAAATTGAGGGAACGAATTGTTATTTCGTGGGAACGAATTGATAAAAAAAATCCATGTCCCTTGCGGGGTTCCGTAGTATACTGGTAACTATCGATTACATATTAATTATAAACTTATGCAAGCTAACCATTATCGACTATGGACGATATGTGCCATATATTGTGAATCTAAATTATAGTTCATTGTCCGGAGTTGTGGCTCGCTTATATTAACCTATCAATTGTGATATTATATAATACATTTATTCCATAACATGGACGCTCGCAGTGTTTTAAAGGTACATGCCCACTCAGTAGACACAAACTGTTCTTTACATCAGCGACATCGTCTGAGACATTTTCTGGCAAAATAAACATGCATTCACCATTACCCCACGTATTGATTGCCATTATTATACATTTTATATCGGACGTACAATTCCACAATTATATCAGGGGCGATAACCGTGTTTCCTTAAAATGTTAAGACATTACTATTTATTCTATGTATCTATTTTTTGATGTGCAATGATCATACTTTATTTTTCAGGTGACGCATTTAATTAATATAAATAATTAAAAAATATCATGCCTCATTTGCATATGAAAATAGCCTGATACCACCGCGCGTCACTATCAGAGAAATAAACATTACTAAACGATTATATCTGTATAGCGGGCACTAGCAATGTTTAGAACTGGTGGAATAGTGACACAATTATACACTTATGCAATTCTTATAAAGAACACTTTGTGCCTACTGAGTGGGCATGTACATTTATTAACCTGGTGTAATAAAAATCATATTACACTAGTGTAATACATATACATGTATAATTACCATTACCTTATAAGCTTCTGGTCAAATAACACACCCATGTAGCCTGATAGCGATCTATATATCTTGTTAGAATCAAGCCGGGTGGTTCATTAATGGAATAGCAAACAGCCCAGATCCTGATCAGATTGTTCGGATGCACATGCTTATCTGGATCAACAATGGTCGCAAATCCCATACATTGTACGCCACACATATCCTCCAGGAAAAAGAACAGAGAGTAAAGCAGACAGAATATGAAGAAGACATACGGCACGGATTAAGAAGCACCACGAAAGCCGAATAGACTTGCATCCAAACAAGACACTGGAGGCCGTTTCACTAAACGTCGTACGACTAAAATGTTCGTAGGTGCAAACTTATGATAGTCTGTAAATTTCACATCAACGATGTTTTCTTGTAAACAGTTATTGCATTTACATTTATTGAGCATAGGCTGCATATGCAGCCTATGCTCAATAAATGTAAATCCATCAATTGAAATTTACAGACGATCCTAAATTTCACGGTGACACAAAGTATACCACAACATAAATGGTTGCAGGAGCATCCAACAATGACAGAATGGTGGGTTGGGTTGGTGGGTGAACTTGTTATAATTTTGGCGGCCATCTTAGATTTCGGTAACACTTTGTGGCGAAACGGTATATTCCGATGTTCTATAAATTGCAAACATTGATTACCATGATTTATATCGTCTTACTATGTGTGAATGCGAGTTTGCCTTGTTGTATCTTGAATGGTCTCACACATGCACAGTTTCTAGCAGAAAGTCTGTTTGTTAGGGCGGTCCACTTATAGGGCATACACTATTAAACAAATAATTTTGTTAGGGCGGTCCACTTACTAGTATAGGGGCATACACTTTTTAAACTAAGACTTACAGATTGATATCATAGGGAAAACATATCTAGAGATGCGTACCTTTCAATATAATTTAATGGACATTTGCCCCATCCCCAAGTGGTAATGATAACCTTTTTTCATGGGTCTGGCCCACACACTAGTAGTAGTACGTAGTCAAGGTGTATGATCACGTGGATCTAACAACAACAACAAGTACCGATTCAAAGTACGTATTATTTTATAGTGTACTTATTGCGTAACGGATTTTGATGAAATATGGCGCATCAAACGCGTCTTGTTAAGCTGCATTTGGTGGTCTCTGTGTTTTCGCCCAAAATCGATTCTTCGCAAAAACGACGACATAAGTCTGTGCCAAAGTAGACCACCAAACGCAGCTCATGAAGACGCGTTTGCTGCGCCATATTTCATCAAAATCCGTTGCATATTAAGGAAAATATCAAATAATACTTACTTTGGAGTGGGCGACGTTGTTGTTGTTGTAACCACGTGCTCATGCACCTTGGTAGTGGGCCTCCATGAATGGCTAAGTACGTTTTAGTTCGTATCTACTACGTTTTAATACGCTTTAACTACGTTTTAATACGTTTTACTATGTATATAAGCTACGTATATCGAAACCCCACGTTCATTATGAATAATATCCAAAACAAACGTGGCGGGAGAAATCATTACGTATATATAAGTTTTAATACGTATATCGCCGTTTTACTACGTATTACAAGCGTAGTAATATATCCTGCCCTCCCAAGTCAAACTGCAGTTTCTATTAAACTGCAGTATCTGCACTATGATGCTATGCTGACCCTGTGCAATCATCCCCAGGTGGGACTGCAGTTTAACAGATACTGCAGTTTGACTTGGGATGATTGCACAGGGTCAGCATAGCATTATAGTGCAGATACTGCAGTTTAACAGATACTGCAGTTTGACTTGGGGGGGGGGGGGGGGGGGGCAGTATAACTCTCAATTCCTGACAGTGTGACTGGGGCGTTACTATAATGAACCTGCAGCTGCATATCACAATACAAACTAGTTCATAATGTTCCAGGACTTTATGTTGACAATCTGTGTATCGAAGCATATTATGAAATTAGTCATATTATGAAATTATGAAACTTAATACCACACACAATGTAGCCACAATGTAGCCACAACATACAAAGGCGTTTATAGTGAAATAGTTTAACTGTCCGTCCAATTACTCAACATTGCCATATTCGTGTACTGCAAAACCAACAGTGTTAATAGTATGTACATTTACAATTAGGTACGAACAGGACTGGTATTGCTAGCCATAAAAATAGAGAATAGTAGGTTAGTGTCGTGAAGGGGAAACAATATATGGCAAGGCTTAGGAAACGGGATGGGCGAGGCTCTGCCGAGCACATCCCGTTTCCGTGCCGCGCCAGATATTTTTTCCCATTCAGGAAACTAACCTACTGTTCTATTTATCCCGTCAACACCTACAAATGGCTTTAAAATGCAAAAAAAATAACCCCAATCACCGCACATATTCATACGCAGTGATTATGTCGTATTGACGTCCATATGAAATTAGACATGTTATCTTCACATGTGATCAACTTTCACAGAGATTCAAAAGAAATATGACTACAAATCTCATGTCTGTTTTTATTATTGTATGCAATTTTCGGCTACTATAAGTGCATGGCAACTTTTAATGTCAGTAATGTAAGGATATTCGAGCTGCAAAAACACAACAGAAAACAAACCATAAGCAAATTCACAGACTCGCTAGCACTGGAGTGATTTTTTCGATTTTGTTTTAAATTAAAACTAATTGTGTGTGTGTCGTTTATACCGAGGTTTCCTTGTTTGTACCGTTCATCGACGTCACCATCACCGTCGATAAAATGAATACACGTTTTGTCTATATAACATGATAACGGTGTTTTCTCATATTCTTTCCCCTATTAAGTATATTGTATTGAACGACACAAGGTTACAATTGATTCACTTGAGCCGTATGGGGATAATTTGGGGATAATTTGTGCTATTTCGAGAGAAAAGAACTGTTGGCAAACGTGGTAGACGAGACGTGTATAGATGTTATTTTTTTGTTATTTATTTTTAAATAAATAAAAAAAAGTCCGTTTTAACCCATTTGCCAAATCAGTTTGTTTATAAATTTGCTAATTTTGCAAACGGGTTCGCATTTTCATGAAGTTTGTGTTTCTCGCGACGGCTTAAACCGAACATTCGGAAAGACATAAACCAGTCATTATACTTTATGAATATCACATTTTTAACCATACAAATCAATAATGAGTCGATGACATGCCTAACCCACTATACTGTTTCATGTAAGTATGAGACACACCATGCGATTTTGTACCTTCTGAAATCTGCGTAATTTCATTAAATACGTTTACAAAGTTTACAATATTTTTCATAGATAAAGTCAAAAGTTGACAAAACCTTCAGAGTACATGCGGAATATAATTCCGCATGTACTCTGAAGGTTTTGTCAACTTTCGACTTTATTTATGAAAAATATTGTAAATTTTGTAAACGTATTTCATGAAATTACGCAGATGTCCGAAGTTACAAAATCGCATGACGTGTCTCATATAGGTATTATATTTTTCATTAAGCTATGCACTAAACACGATAGAAGATGTATTGTGTGTATACCATACTAGCGCTATTGAAGTGACAAATTCTTGTGTCAATAAATTGAACGTCACAGGCATATTCTTGCATTCAAAATTGAACAATGTATGTTTGAAGTGAAATTAAAGCAATAGGGAGTTTATCCATAGCATGGGACAGGTCGTATATTCAAATTGAAACACGTATAGACATACTGTAGATTATCATATACATGTATATGTAGCCTCACATGGACCATGGTACTTTCTTGGTCAACAGCTTATGCAATATAAGTTAATCTATATTTGGCAATATATTCACTGTGACTACTAAAGAATATTTCTATCGCGCTCTATACTGGTTGCGAAATGGATGTCTGTCCTTTACCATAGCTGTCGCATTTTGTATACCAACTTAGAAAACCATATTGAGTCCAGTAAGTCATCATAACTACCACAATATACACGTTGACGTTATTAATAGTTGATAATCAATTGTTCTGTTGACATTTTGGAATAAACTGACATCTACACCATGGTAAGTTATTTTCACCAGCAATTTATTCGGAGTCATTCATTCATTCAATCTTTATTTCTTCCTTTAAGGCGATTTAGCAGAAGTAACAGACAATGCTATATACAGTACAGTGGGGTCAGCGTGTAAGTGCACACACGAACGAACACGACAGGTTGGAACCAACCTGTCATGTTCGTTCGTGTGAGCACTTACACGCTGACCCCACTGTACATGTAGAAAACATACAAAAGTTACATGAGTGATAATGTGACGAGTGTTGATATAGTTGTAAACCTACATCTGCGTGCGACTTAGGAGTATGTCAGTATGTGGTGCGCCTCGACTGGCCAACTGATCTCAGGGCATGTGTGGTAGTTCTAATAGTAGTGATAGAGAAAAGTAGGTTAGTGCCGTGAATGGGAAAAAATATCTGACAAGGCTCAGGAAACGGGATGGGCGAGGCTCTGCCGAGCACATCCCGTTTCCGTGCCGCGCCAGATATTTTTTTCTCATTCACGGCACTAACCTACTATTCTATTTATCCCGTCAACACCTAAAAATAGCTGTAAAATGCAAAAATAGTATTGACTGGATATCAAAAATGTTTCACGGCACCGTGTTTCACGGCACATACGCACTGTGTTGACGGGATAAATTCTGATTGTACGTTATAGCATATGCTTATTTTTTGTGTACATTTAGTTTGGTATGCCCCGGTTACAGGGCCATTCCGTCGCATCACGTACTACACGTGTCATTGTCACAATCACAATGACTTAATTCTTCATATGTTTTTGGAATATCTAGCACTTACACCCTGGACATATTCCGCACAATATTCGCGATCAGTCTAAAATAGTCAATTCGGAATGACAACAAAACATCATCCAATAATGTGGTGTGTATGGAAGCATGAATTGACCATCGAGATGAGGAGATGTTGATATAATTTATCGCAACATGTCGACATAAATATCACGACATGTTGACATAACTTGAAACTATGTCGACATGTTGAGATAAATTACGGCGACTTGTTGCGATAATTATCTCAACATGTCGACATGTTGACATATTTATGTCGACAAGTCGTGATAAATATTAACACAACTTCTCAACAAGTCGACATAATGTGCCCAATTATGCCATGAAATTCTGTTATACAAAACTATCACGTCATGACGACACGTTGTAATACTTTATCCCGTTATGTCGACATGTTGTGATACCATATCACGTTATGTGGACATGTTGTGTTAACTTATCACGTTATGTCGACATGTTGTGATACCGTATCACGTTATGTCGACATGTTGTGATATATTATCACGTTATGTCGACATGTTGTTATATATTATCACGTTATGTCGACATGTTGTGTTAATGTATCACGTTGTGATAGTTTTGTATAACATAATTTCATTGCATAATTGGGCACATTATGTCGACTTGTTGAGAAGTTGTGTTAATATTTATCACGACTTGTCGACATAAATATGTCAACATGTCGACATGTTGAGATAATTATCGCAACAAGTCGCCGTAATTTATCTCAACATGTCGACATAGTTTCACGTTATGTCAACATGTCGTGATATTTATGTCGACATGTTGCGATACATTATATCAACATCTCCTCATCTCGATGGTCAATTCATGCTTCCATAGGTGTGCGGTTGCTTCCTGTCAATACACATATCGCGTGTTCAGTCGAGCTAGAGCATAGTTCTTCAAACACATCGCCACCATACGCTCGATGTGTGTAGTGTTTGAATGAGGTTATACTCCGCAATATTAGATCGCAATCTGCTATAATGTGCTTTGCTAAGTCTACATACATTTTACCACAATGCAGCATGCTTTTTCATTGTCTACTGGCTTTGTTACCCAGTTGTGCGATAAGTTGCATTGTCTGCATGTTGTAAGTCGTGTGCACAATTATACGACATTGCATGTGTATTTCCGTTGTCGTGTAGGTTCACAAATCGCATGAAGTCGGTATCTGCGGCCATGCGTGTTTGGCGTAATTGTTCTTGTTTTATCCCGTCAACACAGTGCGTATGTGCCGTGAAACACGGTGCCGTGAAACATTTTTGATATCCAGTCGATATAATTTTTGCATTTTACAGCCATTTGTAGGTGTTGACGGGATAAATAGAATAGTAGGTTAGTGCCGTGAATGGGAAAAAATATCTGGCGCGGCACGGAAACGGGATGTGCTCGGCAGAGCCTCGCCCATCCCGTTTCCTGAGCCTTGCCAGATATTTTTTCCCATTCACGGCACTAACCTACTATAACCCACGGTAGAACAAATTGAAACAACATTTTTCTGAATGCCTTTGGTATGCTGAGTCCGAAAATCATTCTTGTGATTGCCGGAAATGGGAGCATGACCTTCATTTTAGCAGGTTTACATGGTAACCCATTGGAATTATTGCTGAAAAACAGTCATGTACATGTACCTCTTAATCGTGTATATGTCATATCTGTTTTTGTTTTTCATCATAATCTTCTACAAATGGTACCAAAATGACCCACATTGATAGCGCTATACGTGACCATAACATAACTTGCTAACTTACATATATTTTTGGGCAAAAAATGCATTTTTTTTCGCATTGTATAAAAAGAATACTGCTGAAAATGTAAAACACATCATGTCAATAGACGTAACAATATGAACAATCTGTAAATTGTCTATATTTATCAATTATAATATACATTTGAAATATAGGGTTTATATTTAGTAAAATTTGCATAAAGATATTTGCCCTATGACGTCATAAACCAAGATGGCCGCCGCCCACATAATGCGTATATTATACAATTTGAACGGATATACTTAGAATGGTGATTTTGGTGTCTATACCATGGTTTCGGACCAAAAGAATGTCAATACAACTAACTAGAATAGTGTATCATGTACCCGTTTAGCTTAAATTCAAGATGGCCGCCATTCTTGATTAAGTCATCCTTCGTACTGCAAGATCTTTAAAACCATTGACCTTAGAATTGTGATTTGTGTGTCAATACCCAGATTTTTGACTATGATAAAGTCAATACTATAATATAAATAATCTGTCTGATTAGTTTGTAGTATTTATTGATAAATCAGAAAAAATACATTTGAACTGAACGTAATGGATCATTTATTAAACTTGACATTCCACTGCCAGTAGCAGTTTCTCAATATTTTTCATGTAAATTCCAATTTCAATGATCTGATAAGAGGTAGATAAGAAGCATGACCCCAGTTTTATATGTCGTTGATGCCAGTCTGTATCGTAATTCATCCAGTGTTCCATTAGGCTTCTTCTCATGTCATTTGTCGTATCACTTCCGGTTAGCGAATGTACCGTTGTAAGACATGAACACACTTTGTCACCCAAGCGATTTTCGATAGAATGTATAGGGATACATCTCTCCCGTGTTACCACTTTCCCAGCATGGCCTGCGTGCATGTAAATATCCGACGCCAGAAGATCTACGCTATAGTAATATAGTAACAGGACCAATACGTCGGTGTCGTCACATCGTACCAGGATCCTCGAGTGGGTGGTGGTCAGGTCGACTGCGTGCAGCAACATTCTCGTGTCAGCCTCTTCGTGTGTTGAATATAGGTCATGAAGCAACGTTATGCCAGACTTCCTAATTGAGTTTACGATTCTACCATCACCATATCCACCAGCAATAACAATAGACTTCGTTTGCGAGAGTCGCGATGGTACATTAACATATATGTACTCACTAACAAAGGCAGCTACAGCTGACTTGTTAGCAGTACTGCTCAAGTATGCTCTGTAGTTGGGTACGTCGCGGGATCCTGTTATTAGATGGCTGGGGGATATATCGTGGATTCTCCGACGATGGCGTTCTTCTGTTTTGATAGAATTTGGATTGTCGTACCTGTCGAAGACAATTGTGATATTATCCGTCGCGTCTTCATCGCTCTTTAACAACCGTAACACCTTCTTCATGACACATTCAGCCAACTGATCAAATGTCTTGAATGGCGAGTCATTTAGCGAGTGGAAAACTGCCATTCCATCTATTATGTACGCGGTTGTGTTGTCATCACCGGGCATATCAGGCAAAATATGCATTTCATCACATAGAGACTCCTGTTTCTTTGCCAGTTCGGATGTGTTGACCTTACGGATAGAGCCATCATCGTTGAAGAGAGCTGGTGGCAATGCAGCGATCTCATGTTCCAATACTTGTTTCATGTCAATGTCCCTTGAATTCGATACCGACAGTAGCCTTCTGAATAGTACATCGGAGCTACACGTGATGCTCTTCCCTTTGGCCATCTTGAATATAGGCTAGTCATGTAGATATTACATTATTATAATTAGTTATATTGACATTCCCATAGTCAATAGTTATGCACAGAGATATGACATATTAACGATTAATAGGTACCCGACTGTTTTTCAGCATAATTCCAATGGGTTACCATGGAAACATGATAAAATAAAGGTCATGCTCCCATTTCCGGCAACCACAATAACGATTTTCGGATTCAGCATATCAAAAGTATTCAGAAAAATGTTGTTTCAATTTGTTCTACCGTGGGGAGGGGTTACTCCTTAACTAAGGCCTTAAATTGGGGTTGGCCACTACTCTATATAGTTTTCCACGAGTGCTTGCTCGGGAACAGTATTGTGTTTCTGTAAGCATTCAAGTGATCGAGCAAGTTGTATTTGTGTAATAATGTATATATGTCTGGAATAAATCCCGTCATGTTGGGGCTGTTGTGGTTGATATACATGTTTAGTTTGTAGTGGAATATGTTACTCGATATTGTGGATGCCTGGGGAACGCAGAGCTTTTGTAAAAATAACAGTTTTCTGCGATCGATTTCTGTCTTAATGTTCTGAATACCCAGCATCGCTTCACACATATCTGATCGCGTTAACGTTTTAAAGTTTTGAATGCGTTTTATGCACATGTGTTAGAGGGTGTTCAGTTCCAGATGGTCCTGTTGTCAGAGATTGTTCCATACTTCACAGGCATATGTTAGCGTCGGAATTACTACCGACTTGTACAGTTTCGTGGACACTATGGGATTGAGACCATTGGGTCGTACACCTATAGGAGCTAGACCGAATAAAAGCGTTTCTCGCTTTCCTGCACACGTCTCTAGTTCTATTTATTGCGGAGCTAGAACCATATTGGCGAATACCTAGGTGGATTACATGAGTGACTTGGGGAAGCGTTTTATTCCCAAGGTTCATTTTCAATTGTTGATTAAGGGCTTTCCTGTTCTTGCTAAATATAATTATGTTTGACTTACTGACATTTATTTCATACCGCCATTTACAAGAATATGAATATACTTTATCAAGTAATTGCTGTAGTCCAGTAGCCGATTTCATCAAACTTGCAAAGTATACTTTTCTAGCAAAGTACACTTTGAGGGAGTAATCATTTATTTTTCCCGAAATGCATTATTTCATATAGAACTAACGACTGCATATATTTGATGATTAAAAGTATGCAGAATTATTATACTGAATGTATTACATTATCACAGCCAAATTGGCTGTGATAATGTAATACATTCAGTATAATACAAATTAATAAATTTATCCTAAAATTGATAATTTCTCCCTCAAAGTATACTTTGCTAGAAAAGTATACTTTGCGGTTCGTCTGCATGTACGAGATAATCCGCGAGCTTTAGCGAGCGGATTATCGCTCGTACATGCGGACAAACGTGATCTAACTTATTTATCACATCCTCATGCACATACCTTGCACACGAGCTGTGTTAATACATAAACAACACCCGGAAATGTGTCAAAGGTGTGATTGGCAGAAACGTTTATTAAATATAAAACATTTGACGAAAATATCAGATCCGGTTGTACATGCACGAAACATTAATTGCTCATTAACTTTTAACTAGCGACTCATTAACTTACAGCGTCAAATAGCTGCCATATGTAAAAACAAACCACAGTTAGATCACGGTTCAGTGGATCATCGATCGTACATGCGGACGAACGTGATCTAACTGTATTATCACATCCTCATGTCCATACATTGCCCATGTGAGCACTGTGTAAATGCAGAAACATAACTCGAAAATGAATCATTTATGTGATAGATGTTTTTTAACATGAACTTTTATTTCACATTGTTGATTTGTTCACGTTTGTTAGACATCATTAATCTCCACGACGTTGTCAAATGACCAGCAGCGTCGCTTTTGCACACACAAAATGTAAGACAAGTATAACGCCACATTTGGTTATTTACTTTTACGGTGAATTGATATGCAACGCAAATATACATAATTGCGCTTAATGTGGTTGCCAAACATTTGGTCCGTTTAAAGTTTGCGAGGAGACGTTCGTCTCTCAGATGAAAGAGAAAATTCTCAATTGATGGTCTAGTTTCTTAGTTGATTAGCACACATGTGATATGCGCTGACCAAGTACTAAAGCCCCGAATCACACGGTATCATTCAAAGTGGGTGGGGTAATATTTTGAATGAGTCATTTTAACGCTATGTGGGTTACATGTAACACCGTCAGAAAACACAGGAGTTTCAAATCCGCTAACGACCTTATTTATACTGACATAAAATGGAATTGTGCGGTGTAATAACACAGTGTCATAATTCCAGCACAAACATATTTACACAATTACCTAACATTTGATTGGCCCTTAGCAAGTCTCTGTCCAAAATTTATATCCCAGTAAATTCCCACGCCGAACTACTTTCCGTAACCGTGAGGCGCAGTTAAAATAATTATTAAGAAAACGGAAAATAAACACATTTTCTTGATGAATTTATTTCAAATGCTGGAATTATAAGGAATGAATGGCCTTTTTGTTGAATTTATCAGGGGATATAAACTTGGAAAAGTCGCGGGAATACTGGACGAGGCCTTCCGGCCTTCGTCCAGTATTCCCGCGACTTTTCCAAGTTTATACCCTGATAAATTCCACAAAAAGGCCATTAATTCCTATAATAAATATGCAAATGATACCGCTACAGAAAACATGTTACGTAATCGGTATTGCGTCAATGCGTCATACTGTGCTTATGCAATACATATAAGCTAACGTGTGCGATGACTTACTATGATTTATTAAACTTGTTGACTGATTTCATAACAGACTCGGTATAGCATGGTTTCTTATGAAAAAAGTTAACTCGTTTAATACATGTACATATTATATTAACTCACCACTCATGCCAGATTCTCTATATTCTCTCTATATATACACCACCGACTGTGTTAATTTTGCCAATATGCCAATGTTTCTGAACATCTCTTGGCAATATCAACTCACAATCAGGCATTTGTATTGACTGTGACTGAGCTGTAGCACAGCTCAGGCTCAGTCAACCAAGCTGCATGCCGTCAAGCACAATATGTAAGCAATTTGTAAAATAAAAATTGACAAATATTTGCAAGATTAGCGCAGTCGGAGGTGTCATACACTGCCATGGAAATTGTTTCCGTCACCAGACATGTGGCTAGAATATTACAAGTAACGTATTGACGTTATTTCAGGAAGATCAAGAACAAAAGCCGATATCGGCAGAACAATTAGCAGGTAGGCACATTGCTATTCCCGTATTTCCGCATTGGCCGTTGGCTGACAGAACGGGAGGATTGAGCTAGTGACCACGGTAGCCCCGGATCAGCAGGTGCACCCGTGTATACCAGGACCACAGGTATTCGGCGTGTTTCGGCTTTCATCGTTATAACTATATATGAACAACAAGGCTTTTAGCGTCACGACCTCGTATCATAACAAATTCGGCGATGTCTTTAACGCTAATGTATGTTTGTTTATTGGTGTTTAACGGCCTATCAACAGCTAAGGTCATGTAAGGCCGGGCAAACGGGTTCGATTCCCGTTTTACCCTGCTGCGTTGGGTGTGTGTGTGTGTGTGTGTGGGGGGGGGGGGGTGAATCGCAAAATCAGAACGGAATATTTACATCGATAAAAATATATTCAGCCCTGACATTAGAATAACCCGACCTGGTGCCAGGTCCATACCATACCAAAGTCACTTGGCCTCTTCCCCTTAAATATGATTACGAATAATCGTAATACTCACATAAGGGGTACAACCAGATTCAACGGTCACATACAAAATGCCAATGACGTATGTGAGGGCAAAACCAGGTCTCCAGTCGGAATTCCGGTAAGGACGAACCCCGATCGTTAAATTACCCATCACATTCTCCCACCTGCCACCCACATTAACGCTAATGTAAACATTTTAGCGGAAAGTACACATGTTCATTTGAAAAGTGTTGTTATCTTGCTGGAATAGCATAGTTAGAACATAATTATGCAAAGAATATCGAAGTACAGCTGGTTTTCCTAGGTCTCGACCTCTTATCATAACAAAAGACTCTAACGTCAATATTGTAGTGGCAAGTTCATATGTTCATTTGAGAATTATCGTTATCCTGTAGAAATACATAGAATGCATAGAAACATACAACTTTAAACATTATTATTTTGCTACAATACGAGCTTGTGTCCGACCATAAGCTACATACCTTATTTTACATACCTTACTATAAACAACAAAGCAAATGGCGTTATTTTAATCTCAAGGGAAGTAATCCTTATAATGTATTCAGTATTACCAGCGCCGTTCAATTATAGCAGTACCGACGAAAGCCGAAATACGCCGAATGCCTGTGATCTATATAGCTAAGTATACTTTGAGGGAGTAATCATTTATTTTTCCCGAAATGCATTAGTTCATATACATATAGAACTAACCACTGCATATATTTGATGATTACATGTATGCAGAATTATTATACTGAATTTATTACACTATCACAGCCAAAATGACTGTGATAATGTAATAAATTCAGTATAATAAAAATTAATAAATTTACTCTTAAATTGAAAATTTCTCCCTCAGGGCCGCCACTGTTCACTGTTGAGTTGGTGAATCATTCTCTATGGTGGCCAGTGTAGATATAATTCCAGCACAAACATATTTTCACAATTCCCTAACATTTGATTGGCCGATTGCAAGTCTCTGTCCAAAATTTATATCCCAGTAAACTCCCACGCCGAACTACTTTCCGTAACCGTCAGGCGCAGTTAAAATAATCCTTAAGAAAACGGAAAATAAACACATTTTCCTGATGAATTTATTTCGAATGCTGGAATTATAAGGAATTAATGGCCTTCTTGTGGAATTTATCGGGGATATACACTTGGAAAAGTGGCGGAAATACTGGACGAGGCCTTCCGGCCTTCGTCCAGTATTCCCGCGACTTTTCCAAGTTTATACCCCGATAAATTCCACAAAAAGGTCATTCATTCCTATAATATCCCCCAGCGGCACCTGTATATTAGAAATGGATGACATATTGGTGTGGTTTTGTAATCACGAACATACCTTATCCCGAGCTCGACGTGAGCTGCAACCAAACCCATATACAGTGGAACCTCTCTAAACTGGTCACAAATTGAATACTTGGGTTTTACGTCCATTCAACAGCAATGTCATATACAGTCGGGGTTTAGCGAGTCCGGTTTAGGTGGGTGACTACCATTGATGTGTCCCATATCGCCTTAACATTTAACACATAATTTGATATTAACCCCTCGGTTTCAGTGCGTACGTGCCGTGAAATACGGTGCCGTGAAACATTTTTGATATCCTGCTAATACGACCTAATCACTGCGTATGAATATGTGCGGTGGCTGGGCCTATTTATATTGCATTTTAAAGCTGTTGACGGTATCGTTAAAGGTTTTGACGGGATAAATAGAAAAGTAGGTTAGTGCCGTGAATGGGAAAACATATCTGGCGCGGCACGGAAACGGGATGTGCTCGGCAGAGCCTCGCCGATCCCGTTTCCTAAGCATTGCCATATATTTTCCCATTCACGGCACTAACCTACTATTCTCTATTGCTCTTTTAATAGTTTCCGTTTTTGTATGTATGTTGTAGGACCTATTTTCTCATACTCCGCATACAATCAGCTATGGCTTTGCATTAATTAAAGCAAATGTTTGATTATTGAATTCCAACTCATGTGACCATTCTGGTGGTGGCGCAAAAAGTCAGCGGCTGGAAATGAAAGCATGAATTTGGTACATAAATAACAAGTAGAACGCGGAAGATGATATATAATGGCAAAGGGGTGGTAAGTCATCAGAAAATGCTGAGAAGCAATACGGTTTTTCGCCTTGCCGTGATAAACACGTTTGCATAATTTGGTTATGATTCGTCCAGTAGAACTCTAGTTATTGCATGGACAAGCTGTGCCCCGCCCATCCGCCCGACCGCCGCCGGTACAATACACAATACGTCCCTATTTTTCAAACGGGCGAACAAAAATGATATCAAAGACAAAAAGATGCTCTGGAAATAGTTTAGTACATGGATTGACCAGGTTTTGCAAACAAATAGTGCCGATCTGGACTGCTGTTTGTTATTTTGTTAACGACTACATTCGACAACACCGCGCATCAATATTGCTTGTCTTAGTGTGCTTAAACCTTAAGTGAGAGAGTCTACCCTTGAATTCACAGAGTTGAAAGAGGCATTCGCGCTGTTCGACAAGGACGGCGACGGGACAATCTCCACAACTGAGCTGGGCACCGTGATGCAGTCGATGGGCCAGAACCCCACACAGGCCGACCTTACAGAAATGATCAAAGACGTGGACGTCGACGGTATACATATCATACAGTGAAATTTCTCTAAACCGAACACCCTGGGAGGTCCCCAGGGTGTTCGGTTTAGAGAGATTTCACTGTAGATCGGGTATTTGATTATTCTGAGCCCTACCTGTGTGCTATGCGATCACGAACAGGCATTATCACCTGCCATAAATGACCAAGAAACCCATCAGAAATTAGATCACATTTGTCGATAGGCCGAAACCCCACACAGGCCAACCTCACAGTCATGACCTCATATAAACCTCATATAAACCTCATATAATACTCATAATGACCTAATATAAACATCATATGAGACGCGCCATACGATTTTGTACCTAAGAACATGTGCAGTATCTTGAACAATACATGTATTTACAAAATGTACGATATTTTCAGCAAATGATGACACTTTCATAGCAAATATACAGAAAATATCACGGCTTCAGTAAACATGACATTTGATATTATAGGAATGAATGGCCTTTTTGTGGAATTTATCGGGGTATAAACTTAGAAAAGTCGCGGGAATACTGGACGAAGGCCGGAAAAGTCGCGGGAATACTGGACGAAGGCCGGAAGGCCTCGTCCAGTATTCCCGCGACTTTTCCAAGTTTATATCCCCGATAAATTCCACAAAAAGGCCATTCATTCCTTATAATTCCAGCATTTGAAATAAATTCATCAAGAAAATGTGTTTATTTTCCGTTTTCTTAAGACTTATTTTAACTGCGCCTCACGGTTACGGAAAGTAGTTCGGCGTGGGAGTTTACTGGGATATACATTTTGGACAGAGACTTGCTACGGGCCAATCAAATGTTAGGGAATTGTGTAAATATTTTTGTGCTGGAATTGTTACATGTATAGCTACAAAATGGAAAACTAAGACTGGACATGCATACCATTGAATTTTGTGATCACATGGTTTTCTAACCCTTACACTACTGACTTAAATGTTCCGTCTGCTGTTCACTATTTAATGTAATGTCCATGCTTCTTAATAAAACATGGTTCGGCAGCACATTAGAATTGTTTATAATGAAAATAATTCTAAATTGCTGCCAAATCATGTTTGAATTGACACACACAGGCACAGACAAGGTATAAAAGAACAGCAGACGACGCATTTCGTTCTTCCGCGTTCTAATTACTAATTAGGGATCTACATAGTCAAGGTGTATGATCACGTCGTACTAACAACAACAACAAGTACTGAAATTTCCAGAATCCATCTGATTGAAAGTACGTATTATTTTATATAGTGTTCTTATTACGTAACGGATTTTGAGGAAATATGGCGCATCAAACGCGTCTTGTAGCTGCATTTGGTGGTCTCTGTATTTTCGCCCAAACTCCCTGGACCACCAAATACAGCTCTAGAAGAAGCGTTTGCTGCGTCATATTTCATCAAAATCAGTTTCATATTAAGGAAAATATCAAATAATACTTTCTAGATTTCAACACTTTTAGCCACTGTTGTTGTTGTTATAACCACGTGGTCATGCACCTTGATAGTCCATGGTTATGTTTGTAGGCAGCGGAAACATAGAATTTAACGAGTTTGTGACGCTAATGACGACCCAGGTGGCGAACAGCAATCCGGAGGAAGATATGATGGAAGCATTCCAAGTGAGTGATCGCCAGTTTTACATGACATTTCCATCCCTTTGTGTATCGTCTATATAGAGAATAGTAGGTTAGTGCCGTGAATGGGAAAAAATATCCGGCAAGGCTCAAGAATTTCTTTATTTCTCATCAGAAGTATATGTTGTGACCACTCATTTGAACCGTCTCGCCGAGACGGTTCAAATGAGTGGTCACAACATATACTTTGGTGCAGAAATACGGAAAATAGATAGAGAATAGTAGGTTAGTGCCGTTAATGGGAAAACATATCTGGCAAGGCTTAGGAAACGGGATGGGCGAGGCTCTGCCGAGCACATCCCGTTTCCGTGCCGCGCCAGATATTTTTTCCCATTCACGGCACTAACATACTATTCTATTTATCCCGTCAACACCTACAAATGGCTGTAAAATGCAAAAATTGTATTGACTGGATATCAAAAATGTCTCACGGCACCGTGTTTCACGGCACATACGCACTGTGTTGACGGGATAAAATCGTTGTCTGTCACATGCCGAGGTACTGTATTTTCGTATTTGTATACGATCATCCATTATTTCTTTGTCTTCACGGCCGGAAAATTTAACATGATACATATTTTTAGTTTCAAATCCTTGATTTTAATTTTGGAAATATGGCTATACCGACTATAGTAAATCCTTAAGGATATAGTTAATACACATGTATAATTTCTTTCAAACATAATAGCCTTGTCAATGTGATGTACGTATTAATTATGTTCTTGTTAATTTACTTAGGAATAAAATCATGGGTGGTTGCGTTTAATGTGGTGTGTACTACAATGCATTTGGTCTGTTTAAAATGCGAGTTCAAAGCAATCGGCGCAGTCTCTAAACATACCAAATGTAGTGTACACCCCTGTAAAAGATACAGCCCATGATTTTATAACTTATATTTACACTGAATTTTATGATAGTTTCAAAAATGTACGTAGCCATAATATATGGCGTTAAAATTAAGAATATTCTTAATAGTTGTCCGTCATTTTGTCGCAATTCCTGGAAGAGCGACGTTGCCGGTCAATAGCGTGCAGTTATTGACAACCTCGCGGAAATTCAAACAAACGTTAACCAATCAACAACACGGCGCGACGTCACGTGAGTCTAATGTATTGTATTGGGATGTAAACGCAATACGTCGAATGGGCCTTTCCATATGAATTTAAGGACAATGTAATGTAAATATATAATCTTGAACATTGAGCATGCAGCACACTCTGTTAGAATTTGACAGTGTGTTAATGTTGGGACATATTCCTCGTTGTATGTGGAAACCTCTGTAAGAGGCAACACTGACTTGACCGATGCCTAACCCCTACTAAGATGCCTGCAACTGTAATTCAGTTTGTCGTTCGACATACAGTAACAAGAGGATGTTCACACAGACATACACAATCTCATTTTAAACCAATGATAGTGTGAAGTGTATTTACAATTAAGTCCTTCAGGTATTCTACAAGTACGGTAACAGGTTTATAGAGCGGCCGTCGAGTTTCACCATGACGTGGTGACGAACATCTCTCTCTCTCTCTCTCTCTCTCTCTCTCTCTCTCTCTCTCTCTCTCCTTCTCTCTCTCTCTCTCTCTCTCTCTCTCTCTCTCTCTCTCTCTCTCTCTCTCTATATATATATATATAGCCGATCTCACAATCAAAACATCTCAATTACACATCTCTCTCTCTCTCTCTCTCTCTCTACCTCTCTATCCCTCCCTCCCTCCCTCCCTCCTCCTCTCTCTCTCTCTCTCTCTCTCTCTCTCTCTCTCTCTCTCTCTCTCTCTCTCTCTCTCTCTCCTTCTACCCTCCCTCTCTCTCTCTCTCTCTCTCTCTCTCTATATATATATATATATAGCCGATCTCACAATCAAAACATCTCAATTATACATGCCAATTTTCTATGAACCAAATATATTTTTTATGAACTATGTCCTTAAGGTGTTCGACAAAGACGGTAACGGGTTTATATCGGCGGCCGAGCTGCGCTTCGTGATGACGAACTTGGGCGAGAAGATGACTGACGAGGAGGTGGACGAAATGGTTCGGGAGGCGGACCTCAACGGAGACGGCCAGATCGACTATGACGGTACACGTGGCTGTGACTGGAAAGTGAAAGTAAAAGTGAATGTGTTTAACGTCCCAGCAACAGCTAAGGTCATATAGACCTCATTTTAAGTCTTACCCGACAGAATCGTGGGATAGAAATACTATGAAAGTATTTTTCACGCCTCCGGTATTGAAGTCCCGTGACTGGATAAATGGGGCTTATGGGTTTTGCGAACAGTGTATATCCAGATCAACCTGTGCGTGCGCACAGTCTGATCAGGACCTACATGTTCGCCATTTAGTCACTAAAGGAATATTACTGGTGATAAGTGATGACTAAGTGTGGTTGTGACTGGATACTCTGGGTTAACGGGTTTTGCGAATCAGTGTATATCAGTGTATACACTGTTTGCCATTCAGTCACTAAAGGAATATTGCTGGTGATAATGATTAAATGTGGATGTGACTGGAAAAATTGGGCTTATCGCTTTTGCAAACCAGTGTAGATCCATGTAATAAATATTAAACATGTTGCACTGTTCGCCATTCCATCAATGAATCACCCGTCCTGCTTTTAACAAGGAATGAAGACTTTTGATCGCTATCTGTCTACAGGAGTGTGTTATATGAGCAAGAGCTACACTGGTCACAAATCCCATAAGCACCATTTCTACAGTCCCATCCACATATATTAAACAGCTCAAAACGAAGGAACAACATTTAAAATTCGTAAATAAATTATTTATTATTAAAATTCATATTTCTCGCTACGCTGCGTAGTTGCGGGAAGTAACTCCTACAGGATACTGCGGACGATACGGGAGTATTCTGTATTACTTCCCGCAGCTATACGCGGCGTAGAACGAAGACACGTACTGTTCCCAATGAGTAATAAAAAATATGAGATCCACGTTTCAATCTTTGTTTCAGAATTTGTCATCATGATGCAAGCAAAGTAGTACTCCACTCCATCGGATTGTATTCATACACTACACAGTGAATGAACTCCATCGGATTGTATTCATACACTACACAGTTTATGAACACTAGTTTATCACGAGACGGACACATCATATGACGCGCCATGTGGTGTATTTACATGTGTTGAAGGGATCACGTTCAAGTGCTTATAATGTTTTCAAAGCATGCGACGTCTCACGTTCATTCAGTTTAATGATATATATATTGGACACAACAGGCCCGTACGCAGGAATTAATTTAGGGGGGATGGGGGTGGAGGGGGTGGAGGGATGTGGGTGGGGGGGGTGCGTTTATAGACGGCGAGAAGGGCTGCACATCTTTTTTGCACATCCACGGACAGACCTCGGCAGATTAACCCTTTCACCCCTAAGTAACTGGAATGGATTTTGATATGTTAATTTTGAAACCAATCCACTCATCACAAAATGATTTTCAGACCAGTCCATTGATGAACAAGGGGTGTTTTTGTTCTCAAAAGTATGAAAATCACTTGCAAAAAGTGCAGATCCTGATGAGTCGGCTCGTCACGAGCCGGCTCATAAGGATCTACACTTCTTGCCAATACCACTATACACGCCTGTGGTGTTGAAAGGGTTAAGGGGGGGGGGGGGTGGGGTGTGCACCCGTCGCAACCCCTCTGCGTACGGGCCTGCACAACGCAATACCGAATACTACAGTAGGTATTTTACGACATGTATTTGATCATACAATGCAGATTGTTATTGCTTGTACGCGTGAAAAAAAATGTCTTCACATTAACAGATTTGTACCAGACCGACACATCGTTCAAGCATATTACGCTTGAACGATATGTCGGTCTGGTACAATTCGCCTTAACCCTTAGACCGCTATCTTATTTGTTTATCGTCTGCTGTTTATTTTCTATTTTCCATCTTTATCATCAAAAACATGCTTTGACAGCACTTTAGAATAATTTACAACATGCTTTGACAGCACTTCAGAATCATTGGAAATGATTTTGAAGTGCTGTCAAACCATTTTTTATTGATAAATAAGGCAAAATATAAAAGCAACAGCAGACGATAATTGTTGTGAGTAGCGGTCTTCGGGTTAATGAGAGTTCACTGGGATTGTGACCTAATTCCTCCTGTCTGTATTATAGAAAGCCTACCGCATTAATATATACTGAACGATACATCATAAACCACGAACAGACGCTTCCAACGTTTCGGCAAGATGCCTTTATCAAGGAATTAGTGGCTACTATCCGCTATTACTATTACTGGATTCCCAAAAAAAATAGCAATGTGTCAAATTAGAAATGAAAAGTCATGCAGAGCATGATGTTATTAGCAGCTCAAATCAGGGTTCAATATATGTCCACATTTTAGTAGTTACAGAATCTCAGGGAAAATTGAGAGAAGTGTTGATTTCCTCCCCAACCAAATTCTCCCAGTTATATTTAGTAAATTACTATGGATTTGCCATTTACTAGGAGGCCATTTTGAATTTTCTGACAATGGAGTATATTAACTGAAATATTATTCCAGTTGAAAGAATTAACCTTTGCATATAGGTGAAGGCGCTTAGCATTACACAAATATGTAGCAAGTCAACCGAAATATCATAAATACCCGATTTTTGGCGGGCATCTTGAAACTATGATAATAATATACTGAATATTAGTGTAGTTTACGTAAATTCTTTAAGATATCCATCTGAAATGTTTTTGAACAACTTACACCAATTTCCAAGTTAAGGATCATGACCTACCTATTGGCTCATATATTGGCAATTTTCGACTTCCGTCAAGCATAAAGTTCAATGACCTTGAAATGACCTTGAACTTGGTTTAAAAAAATGGCATCCGGAATTTTTGGAAACCTTATACATTCAAGTTTATAAAAACACCGGGTGCCATAAATTAACACGAGGTGCCGGAATCTTATATATATACCTATTGTCCAGACTGTAGAAAGATGCCAGAATTTAAGAAAAACAAGCGTGTAAAAAGGTGATTAATTTGGTGTGCAAGTAATGTATGTGAACTTCAATGTACATGTATATATTGCCAATGCAGATATACTGTCTGTATAATCGAGACGCACCATGTGATTTTGTACCTACAAACAGGTGCGCAATTTCATAAATATGCTGAAAGTTGATGAAATTCTCAAAGCAAATGCGGAATATAATTCCGCATTTGCTCTGAACATTTTGACAACCTTCGGTGTCATTCCAGGAAAATATCGTAAATTTTGTAATTTGTTTATGTTTGTTTGTTTATTGGTGTTTAACGGCCTATCAACAGCTAAGGTCATGTAAGGCCGGGCAAACGGGTTCGATCCCGTTTTAACCTGCTGCATTGGGGGGGGGGGGGGGGGGGGGGATTACAAAATCAGAACTGAATATTTACATCGAGAAATAATATATTCAGCACTGAAATTAGAATAACATGACCTGGTGGCAGGTCCATACCACACCAAAGTCACGTGGCCCCTTCCCCTAAAATAAGATTTTCAATATCGTAATACTCACATAAGGGGTATAACTAGATTCAACTGTCACATACAAAATTCCAAAGACGTATGTGAGGGCCAAACCAGGTCTCCAGTCGGAATTCCGGTAAGGATGAACCCCGATCGTTAAATTACCCATCGCTTGCACCCACCTTCCACCCACTAATTTTTTTATGAAATTAAGCCCATTTTTGTAGGTACAAAACACATGGCACATTTTAATTATCATTATTACACTGGTGCTGCATTCCGCGCCGGTGGAAAATGTAAGACAATCCACTTGAAAAATACAATATGCACCATTATAAAATGTTTCTAGACGAGCGTTAAAAAAATCAATAAAATTACTACTCGTCTTGAAACATTTTTTTTACAATTATTGTCGCCTATTGTATCTTTCAAGTGGATTGTCTTGAAATATTTCCATCGGCACGGAGTGCAGCACCAGTGAAGTAAGTGGACTGTTTCTCTAACGGTGCATCACAATTATAGAAAAGTATATATGACCGTGGCTTGAGAAAAAGGCCTTATGGGGTTTGATCAATATGTATATTAATCTGGTAGCACACCCCTGTATGTGAATGTGCAGGCTGATCTGTACCTACACTGGTCATATTACCATTGAAAGGAAGTAATATCATGCTTACTATGAGTGTTTATACTTTATTATTATATGCTTTATGTGATTATCATGATAATGGAATAAATGATAAAGCATACATGTTTAGCTTCTATTAAAAATGGTTTTGAATTGGGATATGTATATGATTTTAATTTCAAAAGGTGCCAGCAAATCTGATTAAGATATTTCACACCCCTGGCCCAGGAATACCAATTCAGCAATTTCGTTCAGCTGCTGGCATGGTACAGATAAACAGGTCGGCTGTCGGTCGGTATAGTCGACTATACCGACCGACAGACAACCTGTTTACCGGTACCATGCTGGCAGCCGACCGAAATCGCAGAATCGCTATTTCCTTGCAATCAATAGAAAAGTAAATGTTTGATGGCGAAATAAGTGAATCTTCACTTCTGCAGCTACCGAGCCAACACTGTCCTTGACATAAAATCCTCTGTCCGCCAACACTAAATCCCCAGGTAATAACTTGGACAGGAAGTCACTGTTCTCTGTCACAAACTTGTCACTTACACGACCACCCCATGCTTTCGATATGAAGGACACACTGCCCTGAAGAGTAATTCTAATTAGAAATTTCACAGTGTGGTGGTGTTTGTATGAAGACCAGGTTTCTGCTCTGGCTTTCAAACCACTTGGTTTCTGAATAAATAACTCAAAACAATCAATTATCACTGCACACCTGTGGCCGAAGTACTTCCTAAATGCCATTGGCATGGTTTTTCTCAATGTCTCGCGCTCTGGCCATCTTATGAGTTTCTTTAGCCGATTGTACATACAGTCAATTGTCCGTGTAAAAAAGTCTAGATATTGTTGATTGAGTAGTGTCAAATTCATACGTAAGAAAGAGATTTGACAAATTTGGTCGCAATTTCACTAATGTCAATAGCATTACCTTGAATTTGGGCATGACCAGACTGGATGGCAGGTGAGGCTCCAGAACATTAAACAATATAGATAGAACTGTGAATGATGGTAATCCTGTTAAATGTTTCACCTTCTCGTCACTACCCTTAAACTAACTTGCAGTGAATTTAGTTTCCAAATGGGCCACATTTTCCTTAAGCTCCCCATTCTCTGTACGCAGTTCCTGCAGCTCCATCGACATAGGCTCCATGAGTGGACCATCAACACCAGTCTGTGACTGAACGCCGTCTTCATCAACGCTGTCATCCATATCCATACCCGTCTCAGTGTGATCAGGTCCAACAATAGTTGTGGATTCAGCTGGCTTCCTTCTCTTATTTTCCTGCTGCCGATCATATCTTGATGTAGATGGTGCTCGCTTTTGTCCGCCCAGATTAACTGATGGTGCCCAGTTTGGGTTAAGATGGTCATACAACTCTGCCTTCTTTCCTGAAACATATACATGATATATATTAAAAACAAATAAATACATGTGTACTTGTCGGATATTGTAACTTTGCACATTTAGTTACAATATAATAACTTATTTTTATTATTTCTTCTCGGAAGTATATGTTGCATACACCATCTGAACATTCTTGCGGAGACGGTTCAGATGAGTGGTCACAACATTTACATGCACTTTTGAGGAGAAATAAAAAAGAAAAGGTGTACTCATATGAAATATCACTGAAATATTGACAATTCATGACAAATGTTATACATATGACATGCGCCATGTGATTTTGCATGTACAAACATGTGCGCACTTTGATGAAAAATGTTTACAAATTTTACAATATCTTTCATAAATAACATTGAATGGTGACAACATGGTGACATTCTGCATTTGCTCTGAGAATTTCATCAACGTTTGGCATGATTTACAGTAAATATCGCAAAATCTGTAAACATTTTTCATGAAATTCCACACAAACTGCAATTTTTTATTGTCTGAGGTTCATCAAAATACACCATCTCGCACGTCTTAAGCATGTTAAGTACAGTGAAAGCACGGGTGTCAAACATTATAATTCTGTGGGTGGCCGCAGTGCTCCAGATAAGGAATTAGTAATTGAGTATTGTTACTCCATCAGTTCTGAAGCAATTGGGTATTTCAAAATTTTAATTGGGTAAAATTAAATCACACTTCTGTTTACACATCAACAGACAGCAATTATTGAATAGTTTGTTTCAAAATGAAAACATATCTTGGCATTTCATTAGAATTGTCTCCTTGGATGTGTTTTCATGGAAAAATAAGAAAAATATGCTATATTGTGGTTTGTTTATTGTTTTCTGCAGCATAATAAAGGTACCACAATTGTTCTCATTGTTTTTTGATACTCACTACTTCTGATTTCAATTGGGTTTTTGGCAATTTTAATTGGATATTTACGCAAATACGCAGCTTATCTGGAGCGGGAGCTCTGGGTGGGGTTCACACACAATATAATGATTACACCAGCTTACATTGTCTCACCAGCTGACAAGTAGAACTATCGGATTATTTATAATATCAAGGACTTACCGAACTCAGTTTCTCGCATTCCACACCTTGATTTGTGATTACTGCAGGCAATCTATACTATTCCAGTGTCCTTTCGTGATCTTTACGATGACTATATCCGTATATAGAACACTTCACACCCACTAACTAACTGAATTTAGGTCAAACTTCGAGCGTGTTTTGATTTGTGTATCGATATATTGGAACATGGCGGAGCTTCCGGTTTGTGACGTCAAAATTTGCATTTTGCAAACCGCCGAACTCTTGTAGTTATTCACGTTAATTTATTCAAAAACTGTGTTATTTCGCTTATTTAAAGTTTTAAACAGAGATAATGGCCAAAAATGAAAAATTATCCGGTTGATGTAGTTTGGAAGTGATACAACAAATGGATAACCAATATATTAGCCGATCTATAAATAAATCGGCTAATAATTAGACTTTGTATATCAGTGTGCTGAAAACAACCCATAGGACGCTGTTCTTTAATGTCATTGTAATATGTAGGTGTATGCAATATTATGTGTGGTGTTTGTCAAACGCCACAATATGTCAAACTGACTGACTGACATACAAAGATGGCCGACATAGCAACTCCATGCACCGTATAGTAAGTAAGTAAGTAAGTAAGTAAGTAAGTAAGTAAGTAAGTAAGTAAGTAAGTAAGTAAGTAAGTAAGTAAGTAAGTAAGTAAGTAAGTAAGTAAGTAAGTAAGTAAGTAAGTAAGTAAGTAAGTAAGTAAGTAAGTAAGTAAGTAAGTAAGTAAGTAAGTAAGTAAGCAAGCAAGCAAGCAAGCAAGCAAGCAAGCAAGCAAGCAGCAAGCAAGCAAGCACGCACGCACGCACGCACGCACGCACGCAAGCAAGCAAGCAAGCAAGCAGCAAGCAGCAAGCAAAGCAAGCAAGTAAGTAACTGTTTACTAGTCGGGTTATCGCCGACATAGCAACTCCATGCACCGTATAGTATAGTAAGTAAGTAAGTAAGTAAGTAAGTAAGTAAGTAAGTAAGTAAGTAAGTAAGTAAGTAAGGAAGCAAGCAAGCAAGCAAGCAAGCAAGCAAGCAAGCAAGCAAGTAAGTAAGTAAGTAAGTAAGCAAGCAAGCAAGCAAGCAAGCAAGCAAGCAAGCAGCAAGCAAGCAAGCACGCACGCACGCACGCACGCACGCACGCAAGCAAGCAAGCAAGCAAGCAAGCAAGCAGCAAGCAGCAAGCAAAGCAAGCAAGTAAGTAACTGTTTACTAGTCGGGTTATCGCCCGGAAACGAAAGAAATATATTTCAGCCCCGTGACCGTGATCTTGAAGAAACGAAACCCACAGACACCAGATAAGCTGCGTATTTTCTTAAATACCCAATTAAAACTGCCAAAAACCAAATTGAAATCAGAAGTAGCGAGTATCAAAAAGCAATAAAACAAATTGTGGTACATGTACCTTTATCATGCTTCAGAAAACAATAAACGGACCACAAATATAGCATATCTTTTTCTTATTTTCCCTGAAAACACATCTTGGCTTTTCATTAGAATTGTCTCCAAGGAGACAATTCTAATGAAATGCCAAGACACGTTTTCATTTCAAAGAAACTATTCAATAATTACTGTCTGTTGATGTGTAAACAGTAGTGTGATTTTATTTTACCCAATTAAAATGTTGAAATACCCAATTGCTTCAGAAATGCTGGAGTGAACATACTCAATTACTAATTCCTTATCTGGAGCACTCTGGTAGTGCATGTGTACCGAGACTTTCATTTATCCCCAAGCTAAAATCCCACAAAAAAGATCGACATGCTCTGAGTTTCTCCTCCTTATCGCAACAATGCTATTCGTTCACACTGATTACATGTATATGTGTGCATTAATTTTATTATCCTATAACATTCTTTATTGCATAAAATGGCAGCTTGCAGTGTATTAATACGGTGTAATACACATTTATATTACACTAAATATGCAAATTAGCTCGCTACAGAAAACATGTTCGGGGACCAGTACATCCTATGTGTGTATAATGATGTGCTTATGCAATAAATGAACCTAACATTTGTGATGATTTAATGTGGTATTTATTGAACTCGTTGACGTATTCGATATGTATTTTGTATTGCTCCATGGGCCACACGGCTTAATGAGTTAAGCTATTTAAATAAATAACATATAATAATATATATTAACCCTTAAACCGCGGGAACGGAAAATGCCGTCTGCTGTTTTTTTTCGTAGTTTGTATTCTTTCTCAGTAAACGCATGCTTTGACAGCACTTTAGAATAATTTACAATTTCTAAAGTACTGTCAAAGCATGTTTTTCTTGAGAATAATGGCAAATACAACATAAACCGCAGACGACAAAATATAATTCAGCATTTTAAGGGTTAATAAATACCTTATACTAATAAATAATGTTTGGACCGTTACGTCCATGGTCCGTTTCAGACGATGGACGCATTATTATGCATTTTATATCAGACGAAAATGTCCACACTGATATCAGGGGCGATAACCGTGTTTCATTAACATACTAACGGACATTACTATTTATTCTCTGTATTTATTTTTTGATGTGCAATGATCATACAATATAATCTGTCAAAGATATTATATTTTCAGGTGACGCATTTAATTAGTAAAATAATTAAAAAAAAAAGATCATGCCTTATTTGCATATGAAAATAGTCTGATACCACCGCGCGTCACTATCAGTAAAATAAATATTACTAAATGCTTATATCTGTATAGCGGGCACTAGTAATTTGTAGAACTGGTGGAATATTGACACAATTATACAGACTTATTTAAATCCTATAAAGAACATTTAGACTACTGAGTGGGCGTGTACCTTTAATTCAACGATAATCGTCTGAACAAAATCAGCGATTGGTAAACAAAATGTTTACAATACATGTACTTCTTTTCAGTATTATAAACATGTTTTGTAATCGACGGTCACTAATTTATTTTATTTAAAATAATTACACAATAGTCCATTCTTGAAACTAAATGTGGTATAGTATGATCATTTCACAACAAAACAAAAGTAAAGAACGTTCACCATTTTACTAGTAGTAGTAGTAGTATTCATGTTTATTACAGTTTCTGATACTAGTAGTATATACTTGAATATAACGCAATCCGTGTCTTTTGACATTTCATCAAATAAAATGGTGCGATTGATTGATATATGTCAGTTACTGTACATGAAGCGAAAACCGACACCTTGTATAGGTTCAACCACACTAAATCATCAGATATTCGTATTCAAAAGTAGTACGTTCAAACAATAAGGCATTTTTGTTATGCCATAGACACCCTTTGATTGCAGAAACCAGTCAATTGAGCACTAATCCACTTCACAGGCATGTTAATGTATCATTTACATCAGTTTCAAACATATGCTTTGGGATTATTTTGTAAGTCGGAGCATGTTTGTCATGTGAGTCGGTTTCAATTCCAGCCGCTGACATTTTGCGCCACCACAGGAGATTGAATTTATCTTTCTTAACACTAATTAAACATATATTTTAATTAGTGAATATCCAGAGCAGAATGGGTGCAGGTTATGAGAAAATATGTGCCACGACATCCATGCGAAAAATGAAAGTAGCAAAGAATAGCAAAATGTGTGGTCATTTGTTAGTTTATATACGACAAATCAATGGTGATGGTGGACCTATATCGGAGACATCATCTGAGACACCGTGCATTTAAAGGAGCGTATACGCATGGAACGCCTAATCGACCTAAACTCAAATAATTATTGCAGACTGTAAATAACTAGCGCTAGCATTAACTATATAGAGATATCATGACATATATTTAGAGCTAGCATTACATATTTAGAGCTAGCATTAACTATATTTAGAGCTAGCATTAACTATATAGAGCTAGCATTATAGCATTAACTATATAGAGCTAGCATTATAGCATTAACTATATAGAGATATCATTACATATATTTAGAGCTAGTATTACATATTTAGAGCTAGCATTAACTATATTTAGAGCTAGCATTAACTATATAGAGATATCATTACATATATTTAGAGCTAGCATTACATGTTTAGAGCTAGCATTAACTATATTTAGAGCTAGCATTAACTATATTTAGAGCTAGCATTAACTATATAGAGCTAGCATTAACTATATTTAGAGCTAGCATTATATATTTAGAGCTAGCATTAACTATATTTAGAGCTAGCATTAAATATTTAGAGCTAGCATTAACTACATTTAGCGCTAGCATTAACTATATTTAGAGCTAGCATTCACTATATTTAGAGCTAGCATTAACTATATAGAGCTAGCATTAAATATATTTAGAGCTAGCATTAAATATTTAGAGCTAGCATTAACTATATTTAGAGCTAGCATTAACTATATTTAGCGATAGCATTAACTATTAAGAGCTAACATTAAATCTATTTAGAGCTAGAATTAAATATTTAGCGCTAGCATTAACTATTTAGAGCTAACATTAAATATATTTAGAGCTAACATTAAATATTTAGATTTACTATATTTATATTCCTGGAACGCCAAATATACATACACTCAAATAATTATAGCTAGCTTTAAATAATTAGAGCTGTCATTATATATTTAGAGCTAGCTCCACACGATTTAGAGAGCTCTTCAAATGATTTGGAGATAGCTCTAAATAGTTACTGCTAGCTCTAATTATTTAGAGCTAGCATTAATTATTTAAGTTTATGTAGATCTGGCGTTCCATATATAGTGTAGTGGTATATGGTCCCATCACAAATCCATAAGAAACCCCACGTAATTGTGATACATGTAGGCGTGATGTAACATGTGATGATTAATCTCGTGTCCGGTTCATGACTGGAATACGTCAGGTCATTATAACATATAAATGTAGGTGTTAAAGCGATAAACAAACATTGGTCATTATAGCGAAGAAATGTCGTTGTTGATGGAAAACGATGTTTCTAACGAATAAATGCAGTTTTTATTGCAAGGAACGCACACTATTCGTAGTAATTTTCTAAATGTATTCGCTAAAATGAGAAACCTAGTCATAAAGAGAATTTGCAATGCATATCGTTAGCTATATATATATATAGCGACTAAGGCCCTGGTTAAAATACATTTCCAGTTATAGCGAGACGCATATTCGTGTAACGAGAAAACAAACATAAAATGGCACACCATTTCGATTTTGATCGAACATGTAAAATCCTTTCTCACGACGTAATGTTTAATACTGGCAGTAACGTTTTGTACTGATGAGTGTCTAAATTAATAGGGGTACACATATCTACAATACGTCATGTCCGACAAGTAGAAAGCAATGATTGCTTCTGACAATTACAAACTTTTATCTACAAAAGATCCGCAATCGATTTTACAAATCAAAATGGAATCAATCGGCATAATCGATTGCGCGGATTAGTTGGCAACTGAATTATACAATATCGGAATATCCTGCCAGTCAGACTGCACTTTAGCCCATGTCTGAAACAAACCATGTAAGTTTATACCTACTACCTACATGCAGGACGATGTGCGATTTTTCATGAACATATATTTACAGGAACTGTGATATCTTATGTACATGACGTGGAAAGTTGACAACATTCTCATAGCACATGCGGAATAGAATTCCGCATGTGCTGTGAACATTTCGTCAACTTTCGACGTCATTTGCGGAAAATATCGCACTTTTTGTAAATGCGTGGCTCGTTTCATCTGTTAGAGTGATTATACAAATATTATTCCTTCCTGTTTCCAAAGCTGTGTGCGCGCGTTCCCATGGCGATGTTGAAGGTTACATCGCATTCAGCCTACGTCAGCTAAATATAGCACATATTTGTATCCATCCGCAGCGCAAAGTTTCGGAATGTAATGTGTCAGTTTCCGTCCGGATAAACATAGTTGTACGTGTCGATTTCGTCAAGGAGCGACGACCATTGGATCTACTTTGTCATTCGGAAAACACGGTGGTATTACATTAAAGTAGTATACGGAATAGTGAATGAATTTAGTGAGCGTTAGTGAGCGTTGTTGTGGAACGTTTTTGTTTGTTTGTGGAACTTTGCGGATACGCGGAAACGCCTTTACTGTGGTGTCATATTACAGTTCGGCTGTGCGGCCGGATAGGTTGGCGTTACTTCACATATACGAATCCTTTCAGCCCTAAATATCTGATATTGACTGCTCCAAGCTAATTGGTGTGCTTTTATATTAATCTACAAGGGATTTTTTTTACCCAAAATGTTTAAAATAATGGTAAAGACTGCAGATCCTGATGAGACGGCTCGTAACGAGCCGGCTCATCTGGATCTACAGTGTTTCCAAATGTTATCACATCTTTAATACATTTTCGGGCTGTGTTTCTGCATTTACACAGCACATGGACAATGTATTGACAGGAGAATATGAGAACAGAGTTAGGTCACGTTCGTCCGCATGTACGACCAGGATGGTCACATGCGATTGAATTTATCTTTCTTAACACTAATTAAACCTATATTTTAATTAGTGAGCAGAATGGGTGCAGGTTATGGGAAAATAGGTCCCACAACATCCACACGAAAAATGAAAGTAGCAGAGAATAGCGAAATGTGTGGTCATTGGTTAGTTTATATAGAATAAATCAATAGTGGTGGTGGACCTTAACGATCTTGCAACTATTCCCGAATCATCCTGCGCTTATATATGCGTCCTCTCATCAGGGTTGACGCTGTTCGAACGATCTTACATGTACTTATCTGTAATAATAGTAATATATCAGATCAAACGACTGTCTTGGATATACCGGGGGGGGGGGGGGGTCGTTTCACTAAACTTCGTACGACTAAAATATTCACAAGTGCAAAATTATGATAGTCTGTAAATTTCACATTAACATTGTTTTCTTGTAAACAATTATTGGATTTACATTTATTGAACATAGGCTGCATATGCAGCCTATGTTCAATAAATGTAAATCCATCGATTGAAATTTCCAGACTATCTTAAGTTTGCACTTACGAACATTTTAGTCGTACGAAGTTTAGTGAAAGGGCACCCGAATCTGTAACAGGCTGAATCAGGCGTGGGCGCCAGATTGGGAGCTTGCGAAGGGTATTTTAACGAGGGGGTTCATCCTTTCAGCAATCCCGATATCCCTGGTTTGGACGACTAAAATGTTCGTAAGTGCAAACTTATGATAGTCTGTAAATGTCACATTAATAATGTTTTCTTGTAAATGATTATTGGATTTACATGTATGTAGCACATCCTATGCTCAATAAATGTAAATCCATCAATTGAAATTTCCAGACGATCCTTACGAACAGTTTAGTCGTACGAAGTTTAGTGAAACGGCCCTGATCTACTGTTTCATATGATAAGCTTAGCTGTTCACGTAATTATTCCTACGTTGTAACCATCAGTTGAACCGTCTCGTCGAGACTGTTCAAATAAGTGGTCAGACCTTATTTCTTATACTTCCAATGAGAAATGGGGAAAAATGTTCATAATTTTAATACTCCTGCTCCTGAAAGATAACTCTGAATGCAAAGTGTTAATTAACCCTTTTTAACCCGAAAGCCCGCTATATTTGTTTATGCAAACAGCGAAGATCCAGATGAGCCGGCTCGTAACGAGCCGTCTCATCAGGATCTGCACTGTTTAAAAGTAATATTTAATATTTTTGAGAACAACAAATACCCCCTTTTTATAAATTTAATAGTCTGAAAATCATTTTGCGATGATTGGATTGGTTGCAAAATTAACATATCGCAGCCCATTCCAGTTACTTAGGGGTGAAATAATTAATAGCTCCAATCTATTATGTTTTAGTGACTGGAATAATTACGACTTTTACATGTAACTATTAAATATACTTTAAATGTACATGCCCACTCAGTAGGCACAAAATGTTCTTTATATCAGATACATCATTTGGGACATTTTCTGGCAAAGTAAACATTATACATTTTATATCAGACGTAAATTTCCACACTGATATCAGGGGCGATAACAGTGTTTCCTTAAAATTTTAACGGACATTAATATTTATTATCTGCATTTATTTTTTGATGTGCAATGTTCATACTTTATAATCTGTAAAAAATATTGTTTTTTGCAGGTGACGCATTTAATTAGTTTGTAAATAATTAAAACATAGCATGCCTCATTTGCATAAGAAAATAGCCTGATACCACCGCGAGTGACTGTCAGTAAAATAAATATTACTAAATTCTTATTACTGTATAGCGGGCCATCGTAATTTTTAGAACTCGTGGAACAATGACACAATTATACACTTAGTTAATTCCTATAAAGAAAACATTGTGTGGCTACTGAGCGGGAATGTACCTTTAAATAAACAGAATTATGTTTTAGTGATTTGCAACGGACATAATAAACATTTTGCACAGTCTAGAAAGAAAACAATACGGTTAACGAGTGATTGCAACGGACACAGTTTAAAACAGTTGAAACTTGTGAACACTGATAAGTAGTAAAGTGCGATCAAAATGGGGTTCAACACGTCATCGGTGTGGATCAAGGTCGCCTTCATCTGCCTGGCTCTGGGCACGCTGTTGTTCGTGATTGGCTTTTCCACCGTCAGCTGGATGACGACTACGTGGAACAGGCGCTGGGACTACGATAGATACGGGCTGTGGAAGTATGAGCAGTGTAGAGCCAGCTCGTATTGCACCACCTACAAGTACAGTTCTCGCTGGCTCGACCTCAGCGACTGGGAAGGTATGTGCACGCAATGTAACGTTTTAGTCATCACCACATGAGTTGCACCTGGGGGCCGTTTCACTAAACTTCGTACGACTAAAATGTTCGTAAGTGCAAAAGTCTGTAAATTGCACACGTTTTCTTGTAAACGTTCTTATTAGATTTACTTTTATTGAGCACAGGCTGCATATTCAGCCTATGCTCATTAAATGTAAATCCATCAATTGTCATTTCCAGACGATCGTAAATTTGCACTTACGATCATTTAGTCGTACGAAGTTTAGTGATACGGCCCCCTGGGGGCCCGTTTCACTAAGCTTCGTACGACTAAGAAGTTCGTAAGTGCGAAATTGGAAATTAGAATAACATTTACATAGATAGGCGTTTATGGTAAGTATTTAGTGGATGTGTTCACATGTAACGACGTGTAGATGTAGGCGGAAAATGATAGATTTCGTTAGCCACGTTAATGTGAAAAACAAATTAATAAACATTTTATCGTACGAAGTTTAGTGAAACGGCCCCCTGGTCTGCAACTTCTCTAAGACGAACTCAGTAGTTTTGCAAACATACTTTATTGGCACGCACTTGATCGTATAGTAGAGTTCTTAATTCAGAGTCCCGGGTTGGCACCCGTGCCCATACTACCAAACGGCGCCCCCAAGGCGACCCAGCGTGGGCCCGACCTTCCAACCAGCCAACTTGAGTGTATATCACTAGCGAGAAATGTGTACACTTTCTAGTCATCTCCAACAGCCTTGCATTGTTTATATATTCAAATCACCGTATCTACCAGCGCAATCCCGATTGAACTGACTTGTGCTGAAGTCCGTTGTCTAAATATTATTATGCACTCGGTAGTATTCGATACTGCGACTATAATGTTACAACAACGGCCTGCGTTCGTCTTGCCCGTATGTCAACGGCTCTGAACATCTATTGGCAATCGCAACTCCCAATCAAGCGCTTTGGTTGGCTGAGACTGAGCTGTAGCACAGATCAGGCTCAGTCAATCAAGCCGCTTGATTTCAAGTACAATATTCAAGTATTTTGAAGTAAAACCAAATACAGATATTGGCAAGATTAACGCAGGCCGCGGTGTATCATCAGACGCAAAGATTGATCTGGATATATGCTGGTTATACTCAATACAAACATAATAAGATCATGCCATTGTTTTTCTCTGTTAAGCGCCCACTCGGATTGCCAACACCTACTTACATATCCGGTAAAAACAATCAAGGACTTGAAAAAAAAACGAATGTAAATGTATGTTAAAAACTTCTTCAACCCTTTGCAGTGTGCAAAGGGTTGAGGAAGATTTTAACATAAATTTAAATTGCCGCTAAATAATAGGAAAACAAGTCATATTACTTCACCAGTATATGGTGTAAAATAGCACACACAGTTTGTTTGTATTTTCATAGAACCACGCTCAAAACATACCCGCACGCGGACGCTTAACAGAGCAAGAACTTTGTATGGCCTAAATTATATTTATCCACACAATAAACATGGCTCATATGCCGAGAGGAAGAGAAAAAATGCATACACTTAATTACCACTTATGACGCATAGATAGCTACGTGTAGCCGTTTACCACTCACTTCAAACGCATTGCATCATATGGGTCTGACTCCGAAAAAACATCCCTTATCGCATAACCGTATATTGCCGATATCATTCTGACGCTTAAAGGGGCATATCAGGATAACAATGTGTTTTCATCATGGCCCTGTGTAAAGTGGTTTAATTGAAGATATATGATGATACTAGGACCGCTGAAATCTTTTTCAGGATCTTTTGAAGAAATTTTTGTATACAATCCGCACAGTCTGATTAGGATCTGCACTGTTCGTCATTACATCAACAAAACACCTGTCATGCTTCTAACAACAACTATATATATTTATCAGGCTGCAGCTACTACACTGGTCACACAACAGATACATCCCATTTCTTTAGTCACGGCCACAAATTATTCATTCTCGCAACATGTCAGGTGGATAACAACATAGTATTTTTTTCCTGAAATTCCTGCAACAGTCGTTTGTCTGGGGTATAACGATAATTCCAGTAATTGTGGTTGTAATTAACTGGAGAGTGGGGCTTATGGGATTTGTAGCTAGTGTCGATCCTGATAACATAAAAAACTTATGGGGCCCGTTTCACTAAACTTCGTACGACTAAAATGTTCGTAAGTGCCAATTTAGGATCGGCTGGAATTTCAATTGATGGATTTGCATGTGCAGCATATGCTTAACAAATGTAAATACAATAATTATTCACAAGAAAACATTGCTAATGTGAAATTTACACACTATCATAAGTTTGCACTTACGAACAGTCTAGTAGTACGAAGTTTAGTGAAACGGCCCCCAGAGTTGCATCTTGTCTGGAACCTCTCTAAGACAAACAACGTAGTAGCTTTGCAATCATACTTTATTGGCACGCAATCGATCGTATAGTGGAATTAGCTTACATCTCAGAGTCCCGGGTCGGCACCCGTGCCTAGACTAACAAACGGCGCTCCAAGGCGACCCCGCGTGAGTTCAACCAGAGGTTTTTTTTCTTCTTCTCTTTTTCGTTCTCTTTCTTCTCTTCTTTTGTCCCTCTTGCTCTCTGTTCTTTTTTCTCTTATTTTTCTTTCTTATTCTTTTTTCTCTTTTTTCCTCTTTTTTTCCTCTTTTTCTTCTCTTTATTTTCTTTTTTTCTCTTTTTGTTTTTTTAGTTTGTACACTGATTAACCATCCGCAGCAGACGGCCTTCTACATGTATATTCTACGAATGACATGTAATGCTATTGCATCAGAATTACCAGATTGAACTGGCCCCCGCCGATGTGTGCTTGTCTAAATATTATTATACACCAGGTCGTACTTGATTTGAAATCTGAGAAACATGCCATTCCGTTATACAAGATGGATGGGGTCCGCTCTCCGTCCGTCTGTCCGTCCAGGCGGCTTCATACTCAAGTAATACACGAGCTGACAAATTAACAGTCGATATTGAGAATACTGCCACAGGGCGACCAAAATGCATACCAGGCCCGGACCAGAACCCGTGACCAGTGCTCTAACTGCTGATATAACCGGCCACAGTCTGAACACGTCCTCAACATAGTGAGTTACATACCGCCTGCATAACGTTACTGTTTTGGATTGTGCGTACATGTGTACATCCGGGGCTCGTTTCACTAAAGTTCGTACGACTAAAATGTTCGTAAGTGCAAACATATGATAGTCTGTAAATTTCACATTAACACTGTTTCCTTGTAAACAATTATTGGATTTACATTTATTGGGCATATGCTGCATATGCAGCATATGCTCAATAAATGTAAATTCATCAATTTAACTTTCCAGGCGATCCTAAATTTGCACTTACGAACATTTTAGTCGTACGAAGTTTATTAAAAACGGGCCCCTGTTACTTTAACAGTGACTGGAAAACATGATTTTAAACCATGGCTATACCCCGCCCCCACGCCCTCCCCGTGACCTATGTGTGCGGATAATCATGAGGTATTGGTAAAGTAATATCAACGGTTATTTCGTTTCAGTTTGGTTCCGAGCGACACAAGCGTTTGAGTGTATCGGATTGATCTGTGTGGGGTTGGCGCTACTGATCATGTTCCTCTTCGTCTTCGTCGACAGCATGAGGAAACGCAGTCCACTCATTGCCATTATCGTGTTGTCGTTTATAGCAGGTGAGTATTGCATGTGATGATGCGATGATCCCTTTGTGTGCACGACTGTGAAATGTTGTTTGAAGCTTAACATAGTGCATTATATTTTCTTTCATTTCTTCATGCATATGTAATAAATATGTCTTGGAATTTCATTAGAATTGGGTCCGAAGGACCCAATTCTAATGAAATGCCAAGACATATTTACAGAGAGCAATAAGAAAAGCGCTTCTAATTTATTGGTTGTTATTTTCACCACTAGCGTGCAGATAAGTAAATGAACCACGAGCCCATTATTCCATGTATTCCGAAGTTTCATCACATAAGTAGTTGATGACAAACATATACGTGATATCCATACCACGTACGTGTACAAGTAGCTGTTAGTTGTCAACCAATCTCTTGTTAAAGTCCTTATACCGAAACGTTGGAAAAGTGGGTTTGTGGTTTCTTTTGAATGCTTCAGGCAACTTACTTTGTTTTATATATTTATTTAGAATTACAATACATTTCACATATGAGTGGACAACGGCAAGGTGCTATGATATCAACACAGCTATTTTAATAAATGTGTGGGCATTCGATCACGTTACAATGTTGTATTCAATGCAATGTAGTCTGAATGTGAACAAAATCACTTTCTTCCCAATGATCCCAAGCCCTGTGCAATATCGCCTTAATAATATAATAATAAGCAACGACGAGACAACAAACGATATGACGCATCAGCTTTTAATTTTAGAAAACTGTATACATGTATTTACATTGCAGCGATATCCATGGCGCTTGGGTTCATCATATTCTCTACGCAGATCGAGGACAGAAGACGTCTCGGCTACAACTACTATGACGTGGGCTGGTCAATGGGCACGGCCATTGCTGGATGTGTCTTGACCTTCATCGCCTCCGTCATGGCCTTCATTGACCTTAAACGATAGGCTGTCGGCGATGGTGTGAGCGGTCATTACAACGGTTACGAATGACGATCAACGAGTTCTGAGTAATCTATTTAATTGTTTGGGTGTGGTAGATAGATGACCTACAAAACATGCCGGGGTCATGACCTTCATTTACCTCAAGGGCTAGAAATGTGTACAGATGCGCGTGTGATGATTCCAGCTGATACGAAGCGGTACTGGGGAACTATCTAACTGGTCCGATTGGCTACGGGAGCGACCTGTGCATATGTTTACAGATCGCCCCTGCGCCAAATCGAACCGGCTACTATTTTTCACAACACAGTTTCGAACCTTCTGAGGTAGAAATCAGCACTGAATACCGTGAACCTCAAAATGAACATGAATTAAGCAATTGAAGAAGTCCGTGGATGAAGTTCATACGGGAATTAGCCTCCATCTTTAAGTAACCGCATCTCAACTGTGCTATAACGTGGAGTGGCCGAATTTCATTTAATACTGGAACAGTATCGTAGACATTGTTCAACGGTTAACGTGCATGTTTATTTATGAGAAGAGAGTGTATGTATCTACCCATCTTGGAATCAGCTTCTTCATTAGCTTATATCTTGAACGAAATACACAGCTAAATATAAACTTTGAGATCCCAGCTTTAATTAATTAAATGTATGCGCATTCCAGGATAGACTAGTCGACAGCCAGACCTGGGGCCTGTTTCACTAAACTTCATACGACTAAAATGTTGCAAATTATAGGATCGTCTGGAAATTTCAATATAATTATGGATTTCCATTTATTGAGCTTAGGCTGCATATGCAGCCTATGCTCAATACATGTAAATCCAATAATTGTTTACAAGAAAACAATGTTAATGTGCAATTTACAGACTATCGTACTTATACACTTACAAACATTTTAGTCGTACGAAGTTTAGTGAAACGGCCCCCTGATTGTATCCCCAGAGTGGGAACAGCAGGCGCAAATTTAGGTTGGTGTTTCCGATCGTCTAAAGAGGCTATGAGTCCATTTCTCAAACTGGTTTGGGCGTGAGATAATGTAAGCTAATTGCATCATTGGACGTCTCGTTGCAAGTGTCATTTTTTCGGACGTTTTAAAGTTTTACATCCGAACATATAATTGTAACATAATTATGTTGTCCGCAAATGGAATCCTACATCAGAAACGTTTCCGTATTTTTGTTGTCATTTACAATGTACCACTGAACTTTAGATTGCCACCCTCTCCTGGCTGCGCGTCTATTATAACTCTGAATTGCATACTCCAGTACAGTAATTTCCATAATTATCCGATATTTCAGCAAGTACTCTTTAACACTGGCTTGCAGCTGAGTAAAGAGACATGGGGCCCGTTTCACTAAACTTCTTACGACTAAAATGTTCGTACTGAGTGCAAATTTTGAATCGTCTGGAAATTTGAATTGATGGATTTACATGTATTGAGCATAGGCTGCATATGCAGCCTATGCTCAATAAATGTGAATCCAATAATTGTTTTCAAGAAAATATTGTTAATGTGAAATCTACAGACTATCATAATTTTGCACTTACGAACATTTTAGTCGTACGAAGCTTAGTAAAACGGGCCCCTGATGCGTGTGCAACCAGCGTAGCCCCTGCGCAGTCTGATCAGCGACTACCACGATCCTATTTCAGTCAAGTCAGAAACCCAAAATAAATCATAATGTGTCACAGGTCGATCTGTATTTACCTACGCCACTAAACAATAAACTTAGATCAGTAGATTGAGTATATGATTACACACTCATAATGATCAAGACCTACGCCCGTCAGACTTGTTTGTATGTCAGTCTTATCACTCGTTACCCCACGTATCCAAACTATGACATATGCTAGAGTGAACACGCACAGTGTGAAGTACAATTTATTCAGAAATATTATCAGCCATTGGCCGACATGTTCAAAGCATGACCTATGTCAGAGAGAACGAACACTCGCAGTGTGAGGTACTACGGAGCCCGGCAGGGACATGGATTTTGTTTGATTAATTCGTTCCCACGAAATAACAATTCGTAACATCAATTTAACAATTCGTTCACTCGAATTAACAATTCGTTCCCACGATATAACAATTCGTTCCCACGAATTAACAAATCGTTCCCGTGGGAACGAATTGTTATTTCGTGGGAACGAAGTGTTAATTCGTGGGAACGAATTGTTATTTCGTGGGAACGAATACAACAAAAAGAAGAAGTATACGTCCCCTGCGGGGCTCCGTAGATGTACAGTGTATTCAGAATGCAATTGATATAGCTGTAGTATCTATGAACGCCCTAGCCAGACATGAAATGACTCATACTTTATTGATAATTCAGCGGTTCCTGCGATGACATTATTTGATGGAATTATACAATTGAACATCGACTTGAAGGCTTTTTATGCACTGTTGCGTTTCGCTGGCAGGCTCTATGATGGCGCTCGTATAATTGCCCTCATGAACCGATGACGATGGCGATGGCGATTGCGATTTAAACTGTAATCCATAAAACATAGAGATTGTTTTCATCAGCTATGTGGCCATATTGAAGGGAGAAATTGGGATCATCATCTTTGCGACTAGTGTAGACCCGTATTGACCTGCGCATCGGGGCGCGTTTCACTAAACTTCGTACGACTTTCAATTTATGGATTTGCATGTATTGAGCATAGGCTGCATATGCAGCATATGCTCAATAAATGTAAATCCAATAATTGTTCACAAGAACACATTGTTAATGTGAAATTTACAGGCTATCATCATTTTGCACGTACGAACATTTTAGTCGTACGAAGCCTAATTAGGAGATACCAACAAGTCCTAGTATCGTATCTCCTAATCAAGTAGGACTTATTATCTCCTAATTAGGACCGTAAAATGTTTTATCTCCTAAGGAGATAGTATCTCCTAATTAGGAGTTATTATATCCTAATTAGGAGATAACCATATTCTAGCATTGGCACAGGTACATGTATGTCCTTAATATTCTGCTGGAACAAGTAACACCAGGAGCTATACTGGTCAAACATGCACAATCAAATCAAATCAGATAACAGAAGCCACACAGGCCAAAAACGATAAACTCAATTTCCCCAATCACATACATAACATGATCAGACTGTGTCAGTATACTAGCATACCAGAAATGTCTGTTAGACTGGCAACACATGGCAAAGCCCGATGTCTCCAGTTCCAGTCTCAGAGAGAACCTTGATCTATGATATGTACATGTATATCAATACCGCTGATTGCCAGACGGGCAGATTCTAGACTGACATAACTGGACGGTCCTCTGATAAAACGGACCTTATATCAGGGCAATTGTAACAATCGAAAATAGTGTAACCTCTCTAAACTGGAAACCCTGGAGACGAAGTATACAGCTCGAAAACAAGTTTGATGACATAATTGGTGAAGCATTACAGTGAAACATATACAAAATAAGCACACATGATGTTTTATGCTGCCCAGTTCAGGGCGGTTTTACTGTATGCTGATATTGATATATGATTTCCATGATTTAATAATTACAGTGCAACCTCTCTACAACAGCCACTCATGGGAAAACTGGATGTTGTAAGGTTAATGCTGGATTAAATTTTGTCGTCCGCTGTTTATTTATTTTCTTCGATAATTCTCATAAAAAACATGCTTTGGCAGCATTTTAGAATAATTTCCAATGAAAATGATTATAAAGTGCTGTCAAACATGTTATTATTGATCAATTTGACCAGTGTAGTGTTTGACGATGTGGGGTCTCTGTTGTCCTTTCTTGTTGATGTTGATTTGTTGTGTTTTTATTTTGGGAGGTGGTGCTGTGGGGGGGGGGGGGGGGGGGGGTGGGATGGGGCGGTGGTATAATGCGAGAATATGACCAGTGTAGCTCCAGTTGAAATGGAGTTTGATGTGTATCCTGATTAAGTGATTGTTTAAGTATTTGGCGAGTTAGAATAAATGTTTAGTAACTGCTGATCAGATGTCAATTCTCTGGTGCTGTTTGAAGCCAGGGGCGCGTTTGACTACACTTCGTACGACTAAAATGTTCGTAAATGCAAAATTGCGATAGTCCGTAAATATCACATTAACAATGTTTTCTTGTAAACAATTATTGGATTTACATTTATTGAGCATAGGCTGCATATGCAGCCTATGCTCAATAAATGTAAATCCATTAATTGGAATTTCTAGACGATCCTAAATGTGTACTTACGAACATTTTAGTCGTACGACGTTTAAAGGAACGGGCCCCTGATTTGAAGCACCCGGCGTAGTGATAATTAATATGTGCTAGCTGATCCGCCTCAACACTGGCTGCAAATGAAGTTTCGCCGTCTTATCTTTAGAACTGTTTTCATATCTGCTTCCTGATGTATGATAGCGATCGACCTAACTCGTAGATTAATGATGAATACCTGCCACTCTGGAACTGTTCCCGAGAAAGTCTTCCTTACAGGTGGCACCGGAGTAGTTGCGAACGATAACCCTTGCAACCCACTCCCGTACCGTCCGCTACGGACGGTACGGGAGTGGATTGCAAGAGTTACCGTTCGCACCTAGCACCTTGCACCGACATGAGATTTTCCATATTGTTTATTCCACGGTTCATACGAGGAGATGATCCACGAGCTTTAGCGAGTGGATTATCTCCTCGTATATGCGGACGAACGTGATCTAACTGTGTTATCACATCCTCGTGTTGCTCATTGCCTATATGCTGTGTAAATGCAGAATAAAACTAGAAAATGTATTAAAGATGTGATAATGTATTGATTGTATTCGAAGTGTAATTAAGGGATCTTACAGTAATATGTGTCTTATGAACTCAGTCAACTGGTATGTTAAGTAGTATATTAATTCAACACAACTACTACGAAGTATATTATATGTATTGCATAAGCACAGCGTAATACATGGAGGTGTACTGGTCACGAAACATGTATTCTCTAGTGATCTTAATGAGATATTGAGTACGCATGTGTCTTATGGTTTTAATACACTGTGTTATTCCACTGTGAACGCCCGTTTTATAGACAAGATACGTTTAACCCAGTTTGTTAATACACATATTTTCACAAATAGGAATCACTCTGTAATAGATAGTGTGCATACGAGTAACGGTTGTCTCCCTTATAGTGCAGATGCCAAACAGCAATTTGAGCCTTAACCTAAAATTACCGTCCACACGAAATGTTTTGATGGTTTTGATAACTTGGTTGTCTACTAATTGCAAAACCGCAGGGTGCCATCTTGGCACCCTTGATGAAATTGAGAAATCCAAGATGGCCGCCATATATATATAAAAAATCATAATCAATGTCGTATTGTGTTTGCTATCCAAGTTAGATCAACCCCTTTGGTGTATATTATTCATTTTTTACATCCTCCAAACCACTGTTTGCCATCAATACACCGACACAGCCTGCAAAACTCATCAGCATGTGCATACATCCGAGGCGTGGAATAAATTTGTTGAATATTTCTGGATACACCCACATGACATTAACCATTACGCGATACAGTTGCTGATCTGCCGTAAATACAGTGTATGTCTGTTCGCATTTCAATGTTAGCGGTTGAGCTTCTGCCATTGCAGTCATCATGGTGTCCGGATCGGACGGTGTCATGTCTATCAATGGGGTGGGGTGTACATAGCCTTTGTTGCAGGTTCTGCATTGTTTCCTTCTTCGCGTGCCATTTTGGTGTTAAACCCACCAAACTCTGATGGTAAAGTTTCAGTTACCACATTTTGTAAAAACGCAAAGTATAATGCCTGTGCCCTTTTATGTGATATGGCTTGTTGTGATAAAACTTTGAGTGGTAGTATCGAATGATTTATTCTACTTTCTGGGATTTGTGGTTTCTTGGGACCACTGTAGTGCTTTACCAGCACATCTGATGTTACCTCCGTTTGCATTTCGACCTTTTTGTATACGTCTAATGGTCTCATTGCATGTGGCGCCGTCATGATCGATTGTTTGCGGCAGTGTTAGAAGTAACGCTAATGCATCATAGTTATCCGCTGCTACCGCTTGAACTAGCCCATGTTTTGAATCATATATTGGCAGTGAACATAAACTCTCTTCCGACGCAGCTGCTTTGGCAGCCGATGTTTTGAATCGCAGTACTTCGTCGTAAGAGCAGGTCACGCAAAAGTCATGAAAACATTCAATCAAACACATTTCTCTGACCAGAATCCCAAGTGCGACCTGAAGACTAGTGGGTCTGCTAGTGACAATATTTGTTATAATATTACCAATCAGAACCGAAGGTAACGATGAATTTAGTTTGTCAGAGTGCTTGATAGTAGTGACATTAACGAAGGACTTGTTTCTGCAGCTGCATGCTGAGTGTCAATTCTGGTATTATACATTTGTCTGTCTAGTATTAATTGTTTTGTCTCTTTAACAATTCGGTTAGCAAGAGTTGCAACGGTTTTGTCCACCTCCTCTTCCTCTACTAACCTAGGCAAAGTGGATGCTCTATCACGAAGCAATATGACATTAGCGAGGCCTGTAGCCTATTTCATCAACATTGCAAAGTATACTTTAGTAGCAAAGTATACTTTGACGGAGAAATTTTCAATTTTATGATAAATTTATTAATTGTTATTATACTGAATTTATTACATTATCACAGTCAATTTGGCTGTGACAATGTAATAAATTCAGTATAATAATTCTGCATACTTTTAATCATGAAATATATGCATTTGTTAGTTCTATATGAAATAATGCATTTCAGGAAAAATAAATGATTGCTCCCTCAAAGTATACTTTGCCTGTAAAGTATACTTTGCAATGTCGGTGAAATCGGCTACTGGAGATGACAGTACAACTATCGCGCCACTAAAGTGATCTGATAATCGTTGTGTAAGCTTGCTACCAGATATATTAATCCCACATGCGCGGTATACAAATTGTATATTTCTACTGATGTCCATACATCATGTCCATTTCCTCGTCTTCCTAGCCTTTCGTTGATACTGCTTGTATCGATCGAGGTGCCATGAACCTAACCCTGCAATCATTGTGGTAGCGACCATCAGCTGCTGGCAGATCACTGCACCATGTAATCTTAATTTTACATGTGTAGCCCACGCATCATTCCGAATAGCGTACACGTTCAGTATAATTTCTTTGAATGTTTTGCTTCCACTTCCACGATCCGCAGTCATACACAATACTGATTTCCGCCACCTTCCAGGATTACGCGGGTCTGGTGTCATTTGGCATGTTTCTCCACAAAATATGCAGTGCTCTAGAAAACTAAACGGTGACATTTTCGATCGTCGATACCTTTTAGTGGGCGGAGGCTCACTAGATGACCGTGCAAGGGAGGAGTCATGACGTTTCAAATATCGCCCAGTGTGCAACGGTGAAGTGTATGTCGATACACAACTTTTGTGACATTTAATAGTGAGATTTTTATCGTCATACAGCCGTTTTTGAAGATAAATATTCACCCCATCACCTCGCTGTCGACTAGCATCCACGATAGTCTGTATTCGACCAGGACCACAATTAATCAATGGTTTTCCTGGGAGTCCGCATTCGAAGAAACAGTTTTCTATTTCTACATGCAAATGCTGTATACAACTATCATAAACTAGAAATGCAATCTAATAGAAAATTAACTATGTGCAGTACGTTAGGTCTCATGGGACAGTGGGCAGCTAGCTTTAAAAAGAGGGTGGAATATTTTCTATATACTTCACTACCGACCCTGTAAGTTACACCAGTGTGTCTAGAAAAATAGGTTTATGAATATTTCTTGACTTTGGGAGGCTTCATAATTCTACGAAACTGAATGTTAGCTCCGGTTGATTTTGACATCTTGCAAAATGTCGCCTGCTATGCTGTCTCGCCGGTACGGTTTCGCGTCAGAATTTAAGGTATTTTTCGGGCATTTGTAGCGAAAATTTGAGCTGGTTATGACCCCGCTTTGAAATCATTTTCAGGAAATAGTGTGGTCTTACAAGTGATAGAACAAGACATAACAAAGTATCTGTGCCTCATATTTTCATGAAAACAATTCCGATAAATTCAGTCGTGTTGAAATTTCTGGCCAAAAATAAGTGGGTGGGGTAACTTTGTAAACAATTAATTGAACACATCTGAAGCGGTTACTGAATGTTTATTGTGGCGCGCGATTTGTACTTCATTTGCGAGTATTTTTCAATACTTGTCGCAAGAGCCTCCTTAACTGATTGTGAGAGGCGGTGATCTGTATAAGTCACCCGCCGCCCTCAGAAAAGCAGTCAATTTTGGCTATTTTCAACCGTCCCGTGATGCCTTAATTTCACGTGAAGCTGTGTAACTAAGGCACGTTACATTCACAGAGTTGTTAAAATCGTTTATCCAATCATTATATATCAAACCGAAAGTAGCGATATACGTGTCTCAACGTTGTACTTGGCTTATATGACTGGTGGGAAAAAAGGATATCACATCGGTAACCAGCGTAGCCCCAGATCTGCCTGCCTATCCGCAGTATGATCAGGATCCATGTTGTTCGTCATTCAGCCACTGAAGTTCCATAAATCACATACCTTATAGTGATTAAATAATGTTTGAGTGTGTACAAATTAGTATGCTTTATAAACAGCAAATAGCCACGACCGATGCAGGGTGTTAAAGTCCAAAATGAAGCGAAAAAATCACAGCGTTGTTTCGGAGTGATTGGTAATTTTAAGTACTCTATTGACAACTTTCCATGACTGAAAAGTAAATTAAATTAATTTATATAACGACACGTTCTTTCCAAAGCATACTTCTTTTCATTACCAGTTTTAATGATTTGTATGGCATTTTTTCTCTAAATTTGGCCAAAATCACAGAACTATACCTCTAGATCGGGTATATTACAATACAAAATCCGTCATTATGTGTGATTAAAATACTTAATAATAGTAGTAATAAATGTGGTGGTGTATTTAAAACAAATTCATACACTGTTGTCATTGGAAAAACTCTTGCACCCGATTATGACCGAAACATGTTTCGGCAACATTCATGACGGCAAGGTGACACCCTTCGGATTCTGAATGACAATATGTTGAACATTAGGAAACTGTAAACAAACATCGTGTGGACGCTAATTTTGGGTCTAGCGAACTTCCTCCAGACTAGTAGGAAGTACATTGACAGAACTACATACACTTGTATCAATGCTCTGCCTCAAAGATAGTTGACAGTATACCGTTTCAGTGCTGTTAATGATCATATTCAGACACTAACTTAGAATATAACATGTATTTTAAACAGTATTTATTTCATAATGGGCACCCTGTAAGCCACGCTCATGTGTCACCCATGTAATCATGCACACATGAAGAAGTAGGCTTTACCAGTTAAAAAGCGTAGTTCAATACAGGGGCGACGGAAGCATCATAGGATTGGTCCGGCGAATCTAGTGGGTGCCCACTACCCACCAAAAAGTGATATTGTTACCACTCAGTTGACCCGTCTCGCCGAGACGGTTCAGCTGATTGGTAACAACATACATTTTTGATGAGAAATGAGAAAAAATGAAGAAACAATATTTACATTTCATTTTTTTTTATATTTGAATTCCAAATGCTTGTATGTCAAAATTATTGATCCGGCAGTCGCTAGACCTGCGGACCTGGGGCCCGTTTCACTAAACTTCGTACGACTAAAATGTTCGTAAGTGCAAAATTATGATAGTCTGTAAATTGCACATTAGCAATGTTTTCTTGTAAACAATTATTGAATTTACATTTATTGAGCATAGGCTGCATTTGCAGCCTATGCTCAATAAATGTAAATCCATCAATTAAACTTTCCCTAAATTTGCACTTACGAACTTCTTAGTCGTACGAAGCTTAATGAAACGGGCTCCAGTTCCGACGCCTCCGCAATAAAGCCCACTTCATTTGTGTGATGAATAATAATGTAAAACCTAAAACACGGTACGTAATCAGAACGGATCCAATGTTCGAGCCTGTGTTTATGCGATAACTAGAATATAAACAGCCACGATGACTTAATACATTTAGATATTTACACTTTCTATAGATTCATAATGCAAACGCCAATTCGACGTATTGCGTTGACATCCCAATACAATACATTAGACACACGTGACGTCGCGCGATGTTGTTGCTTGGTTAAAGTTTCGTTTGACGTCATTAATTTTCCCACGAGGTTGCCAATATCTTCACGCTATCTTAATTGTAACGCCATATTTAGTTATTTACATTTTTTATAATATCAGCAATTCAGTGTAAATATAAGGAATACAATCATGGGCTGTATCGTTTACTTGGGTGTACAATACATTTGGTCTGTTTAAAGTTTGCGAGGAGTCCTTTGGATTCCACGCACATTAAAAAGACCAAATGTATTCACGGTGCATCCCAGTAACTACAGTGAAACCTCTCTAAACCCAGTGTGTCCGGCTTACAGAAGTTGCACTGTAAATCAGGCATTTGATCAGTCTGAGCCACGGAACAGACATTATCACCGGAGATAACTGACAAAGAAACTCATAAAACATAGCATCACATGTGTTTTGTTTAGAGGGGTTCCACTGTATCACTTAACTTGATACTGTCCACTAGACGTATTGACGCGATACGTATCGCGTTAAGACGACTTTCTAAGTGATCACCATATATAGTATGTTAATTGTTGTAGTATTATGCGATGTTGTATTGATACAGTATACTGAACTATTTGAGAAAGACAGTTAGATCACGTTCGTCCGCATGTACGTTCGCTTATCCACTCGCGGTTTATGTCCTCGCACATGCGGCCGAACCGTGATCTAACTTTGGTTTATTATAGGAATGAATGGCCTTTTTGTGGAATTTATCGGGGTATTAACTTGGAAAAGTCGCGGGAATACTGGACGAAGGCCGGAAGGCCTCGTCCAGTATTCCCGCGACATTTACAAGTTTATATCCCCGATAAATTCCACAAAAAGGCCATTCATTCCTTATAATTCCAGCATTTTAAATAAATTCATCAAGAAAATGTGTTTATTTTGACAGATGGCAGCCATTTGTTTACATTGACAGCACTGACAGCGCACCTGTAGAAAGTAATTCGGCGTGGGAGTTTACTGGGATATAAATTTTGGACAGAGTGTTAGGGAATTGTGTAAATATTTTTGTGCTGGAATTATGATAGGGCATACACATTCTTACATTGCATATTGAATGACGTGTATATACGTACACATATATACAATGATGATGACATGTACATGTACGGGTGTTGTGTTTCCGAAGTAGTTCAAAGCATATATTTATTTGCGAATTTACTGTAGTATAGCCGTACACGCATGCCTTAATGCAAGTTTACTTACACGATTCCTGGTAGTCAGATGATGCAATTTACACGTATGTTTGTATATAGCCCTGTGTTTTAATTGATGCTTGAGGAGATATGTGTAGATACATCGAGTGTAAATAAATTGTATTCTGTAAAAGTTGAATTTCTCTCCCCAACATCATATTTCTACAGAGCATGGATTTTTAATTCGACATGGATTTTATTTTATAAATTTGTTCCCACGAAATAACAATTCGTGTTATATCGAGGGAACGAATTGTTAACTCGAGGGAACAAATTGTTAAATGAGGGAACGAATTATTATTTCCTGGGAACGAATTAATAAAATAAATCCATGTCCCCCGCGGGGCTCCGTAGATAAGTGTGGAGTGTAAATAAAATTGTATTCTGTAAACGTTGAATTTCTCTCGCTAACATCATATTTCTGATGTTTGGTTGAGTGACCAAGCCTATCATAATATGGCTGTGACTGGAGACAGATTCCATAACATATTACATACACAGCCAACTAGCCGGAGTCAGATGTCACAGAGCGAAAGATGTGCACCAGGGGGCCGTTTCATGAAACTTCTTACGACTAAAATGTTCGTAAGTGCAAATTTAGGATCGCCTGGAAATATCAATTGATGGATTTACATGTATTGAGCATAGGCTGCATATGCAGCCTATGCTCAATAAATGTAAATCCAATAATTGTTTACAAGAAAACATCGTTAATGTGAAATTTGCACTTACGAACATTTTAGTCGTACGCAGTTTAGTGAAACGGCATCCAGTTTAGGTTCCGGCATTGAATTGTGTTCTTTAATTCAATGTTAACCTGTGTCACAAGATCTGAAATAAACAATATGTAGACACAAAATACTCACTACCAGACCATCATTCTTATGATCCAGTAGCATCGTGACACTGAATTATGCTGAAGAAAAAAACCCACAACAAAACTAACTATCATATAAGAAAATCCTCGTCATCTGAAAGCTTGCTTCAATGTCATGGCCAAATTTGTAGGCTATAAATAGTTATAACACAGCAGATGGAAATGACCGGGTATGGAAAGTGTTCGAGCCAATTCCCACCCTTAAATATAAGCCGAATGAATGAATGAAGATGGAAATGCATTATACAGTGGAACCTCTCTAAACCGAGCACCAAGATAACGTCTGTGATCCTATTTTTGATGGGTTTCTTTGTCATTCATCTCGGATGATAATGTATATTCATGATTGAAAAGCATGGAAATGCCATTTTACAGTGGAAACCTCTCTAATCGAGACCAAGATAACGTTCTGAGATATATTTTTGATGGGTTTCTTTGTCATTTATCTCACATGATAATGTATATTCATGATTGCAAAGCATCCAACTACGTATCAGAATGGTACAATGCCTGATTCACAGTGAAACCTCTCTAAACCGGACACCATGGGGACCTCCCAGGGTGTCCGGTTTAAAGAGGTTTCACTTTACTTTCCTTCATTTCTCCCTGTAAATATCATGAATATGTCTGAGAATTCCACTGGCATCGATTTCTGTGATAGAGCGAAATAATAAAAAAAATACGCCTAATGTGTCGGTTGTTATTTTCACCGCTAGCATGCAATGGGTTGATTGTACAACCATACCACATTTGTGATTTAACTCTTCGCTATGTGCCTTCAGTGTTTCCATATACAGTGAAACCTCTCCAAATCGGCCACCATGGGAGGTCCCCAGGGTGTCCGGTTTAGAGAGCTTTCACTGTAAATCAGGAATTTGATCATTCTGAGCCATATTTGTGTGGTATGCGATCATGAACAGATATTATCACCTGAGATAAATTACTTTGGTGTCCGGTTTCGAGAGGTTCCACTGTACATACATGTATTGAGATAATTAACCAGCTGTATAAGCTTCTGTGAACGTTTTTTTATTGACAATGCAAACAATGCGCCTACCACGACGCTAATAGCGCACGGAAAGTCGCGTTTCGGAGCACTATATATTATATTGTATGTACAGTTGCGAAATATCTAATACATTAGCGTCATTTATGTTTGTAGTTTTGTGTCACCGTCGTGGGGAGTAGTCAGTTTTATACTTTTACAACTAATTATTTTAATAAACCTTTCATCAATGCATTTGGTAGTGGTTGTTACATTTTAAGCCCCGACTTTATGCGCACTACATCATGTTCTGATCGTACCAATAGTTGTCAATTTCGTTCTTTCAAAATAATAAATAGTGTGCTTGAAACGAAGCAGATTGTCTGAGCCCTACAGCTCAAGCACAGACAAACTACTTGATTGATTGCGACTTTACGTTGCCATTAATATCATACAATTATTGTCTTTTTAGGAGGTGAACATGGGATTTACAGACCTGAGAAAAGTGATGTTCACCGACGCCGACATCCCAGGGTGTCCGGCTTAGAGATGTTTCACTGTATATCTTTAGTATATTATATAATAAGCACATTTTGACAGAAAAAGAATAGGAATAAAGCACATATCGCCACGGGACGGCGACTGATATATCATTATTGATCGAGTCTCACTGATCAGGATTGCATATCTCACATAAAATACACTATCATTGGATACATGTAGAAATAACAACGAAACCCGTCACACTTTCTCCTAGGGTGTCAAAATTAGTGAGGTTCTACCATACGTTTTATTTATGTCTATTTTAATAATTCCCACTGGCATTTACAAGGTGTATGATCACGTGGTACTAACAACAACAACAAGTACGTATTCTTTTATAGTGTCCGTATTACGTAACGGATTTTGATGAAATATAGCGCATCAAACGCGTCTTGTTAAGCTGCATTTGGTGGTCTCTGTATCTCCGACACGGAAATCGATTTTTCGCAAGAACGACACAAGTCTGTGCCAAACTCCATAGACCACCAAATGCAGCTCATGAAAACGCGTTTGCTGCGCCATATTTCATCAAAATCCGTTGAATATTAAGGAACATATCAAATAATACTTACTTTGGAATGGGCGACGTTGTTGTTGTTGTAACCACGTGATCATGCACCTTGATTTAGCCATTATATTTAGTGGATTATCTTCCTTCGCTTACTAGTATAAGGTAATCGCGGTATTCTCCCTTTATTTCATATACAAATATTTCCATTCTGCATCAGCACATTAAAAAGGGCCCAGTAGCCTATTTCATCAACATGGCAAAGTATACTTTACTAGCAAAGTATACTTTGAGGGAGTAATCATTTATTTTTCCTGAAATGCATTATTTCATATAGAACTAACAAATGCATATATTTCATGATTAAAAGTATGCAGAATTATTATACTGAATTTATTACATTATCACAGCCAAATTGGCTGTGATAATGTAATAAATTCAGTATAATAAAAATTAATAAATTTATTATAAAATTGAAAATTTCTCCCTCAAAGTATACTTTGCAATGTTGATGAAATGGGCTACTGGTATGAGCATATTCATTACATTTACAGTGAAACCTCTCTAAACAGGACACCAAGAAAACACCTGTGATCTTATTTTGTATGAGTTTCTTGGGCATTTATCTCCGGTGATAATGTCCGTTCGTGATCGCATAGCACACAACTATGACTCAGAATGATCAAATGCCTGATTTACAGTGAAACCTCTCTAAGCCGGACACCCTAGGGCCTCCCAGGGTGTACGGCTTAGAGAGGTTTCACTGTATTATATAACTACAGTCCAAACATAGTTAGTATGATGTATATACCTTTATTTATTAACAAATATAGTAATTACGACTATGAACGTTTGGGTAGATTTGTGTAAATCGTACCACCCACGAAAATCGAATATATTGAATATTTGATACACAGTGCCTTTAAATCACAGTGCCTTTATAAATTCCCTCCAATTAACAATTCGTTTCCACGATATAACAATTCGTTCCCACGAATTAACAATTCGTTCCCTCAATTTAGCAATTCGTTCCCTCAATTTAATAATTCGTTCCCACGAATTAACAATTCGTTCCCTCGAATTAACAATTCGTTCCCACGAATTGTTTTGGTGCCCAGCTGCGTGCGCACGAAGGTGTTGCGCGCGCAGCTGGGCGCCAAAACAATTCGAGGGGACGGATTCAGTGTTAATCCGACGGAACGATTGTTAATTCGAGGGAACGAATTGTTAAATTGAGAGAACGAATTGTTATTTCGTGGGAACGAATTAATAAAAAAGAATTCAACGTCCCCTGTGGCGCTCCATAAAAACCTGACTTGGTGGGCTCTATAAATATCAAATTATTAGCTGGTTCCCGTGACGTATATTAATTATAGTGTACCTGTCGTGCTATACAAATTCCCAATAAACACATTTGTTGATTGGCCTGCGTTATGATTGGAAAGTTCATGTCTTGTTTGTCTGATAGGATCTCTGTTATCTGCGGAATGGTTGTTTTCGGTCCATTACCCGTCAGTCACCATGCCAACGATGAAAACAAAACGTTAACAATGGATGGTCTGTAATTGTCCACAGTCCTGGTGAGTTTCTCTCTACTGCGGAATTGATTCGATCACAAGCACTCGTGATCAGACAATGTAGATGCGCATTGTCAGTTTGGATATTGATTCCATATAGTGCGTGCCCAATCACGACGAATTGCGGATTAGTAGTGCGTTGTTTTAAATTTAATTGCGTGCCTTCTGAACAGGTGGCGCCACACATTACATAGCATAGGTTGACACGGCCTGCGTTACGTATGAAGGTGTCAGTGGAAGAAGGGGGCTAAGTCCCTCATGGACTTAGCCCTCTTCTTCCACTGACGCCTTCATATGATAATAGAACGGACACAAATTAATGATTTATCACATGTAACTATGGTACGGGAACTGTAATACAGTGATGACACCATAGACAATGTGCGTGGTCACCAAGGTAAAGCAACACTTATAAAATAATAAAGAACATAAATACAAAAATGCAAAAAAACAACAACAACACAAGCCCCCACAACACACCACACCGAAAGAATCACCAAGAAAAACACGGCCCGTTTGCACACGGAAAGGAAGCACTACAGAAAGGGTGTCGACTTGGAACGGTCAGCAAATACGTTCATCACCGCAAATGGTATCACAAATGACACCATAATCTATGCCACAAGCAACATCACAACTTATGACAGAAATGATGCAACAAAGACACCGCAAATGATGAGACAAGTGACACTACAACCGATCCTATAAACCACACTAAAAATAGTACAAGAAACGACATCACAATCGATGACGAAACAAATGAGACACGCCATGGGATTTTGTACCTTCGGACATCTGCGTAATTTCATTAAATACGTTTACACAATTGACAATATGTTTAATAAATAAAGTTAAAATATAATTCCGCATGTACTCTGACAATGTTGTCAACTTGACGCGATTTACGGAAAATATTGCAAATTTTGTAAACGTAGTTTATAAAATTACGCAGATGTCCGAAGGTACAAAATCACATGGCGTGTCTCAAATGCTGCCTGAAACAATACTACAATCTATGAGTATGACACTCACGACACTACACTAATATGTATGTTCATGATTGCAAAGCACGCAGATACGTATCAGAATGGTCATATGCCAGGGACCTCCCAGGGTGTCCGATTTAGAGAGATTTCACTGTACCACAAACGATACCACACATAATGACACAAACGACGCCACACAATTAATGATATCACATCTGACACCACAAATAACACAACAGACGACATCACACATGGTACCACAACTAACCACAACGCATTACCGCACAAGAGATCGGCCATTATATATGTATCACAAACGAAATCATAATTCTCGAAATTCAATTATTCGCAGGAACCAGGCGCCTTCCCCAGGAGATATGGAAAGTCTCCGTATTTGACACTTGACTGAACTGCATGGGGCCCGTTTCACTAAGCTCCGTACGAATAAAATATTCGTAAGCGCAAATTTAGAATCTTCTAGAAATTTCAATACATGGATTTACATTTATGCATAGCATATGCTCAATAAATATAAATCCAATAAATGTTTACAAGAAAACATTGTTAATGTGATATTTACAGACTATCATAATTTTGCCCTTACGAACATTTTAGTCGTACGAAGTTTAGTGAAACGGCCCGCAGAATCTGTGGCTGACGAATACAACTGTGGCTGTGACTGGATAAATGAGGATTATGGGATTTCTCATATGTGTGCCGTTGGCTAGTATTCAGTGGAAATTTGAAATTTGACATTAAAGGAACTGTCTCTACAGTTATGACAGTCGATCAATAACATCCATGTACGCATGCTGCCAGTGGGATTATACGTGTCCCATTGACACATTTCTCATTTATATTTGTGTTTGATATCTAACGTATACGTATACAAAGCAAGCATTCAATATGCTGTATAATATGCATTGGAACATGCTTGCATAAATCATACTAATTCAAAGAGAATACCAGACTAGTGTAGTTTGAAATACCAGTTTATCAGGTAAGACTAGACTGTTTTCGAAAGACACTAGACTAGATTTTTGTATCAGGTAACGTTTTAACAGTTTTCGTTGAAAAGAACGCGGACTTGTTTACGTTACGTGATTAGTCTGACGTCGTTCGGTAACGTCATGTGACGTCGTTCGTTGACGTAGTTCGTCGAAAAGAACGCCACTTTTCAATTCGTTTTAACCCGGATATTCGTATTAGGTCGATTCCTTATACGGTAGTATGTTATCAGTCAGTACGTATTGGATCAATACAAAGCTCGTTTCCCGGTAACAAATAAGTAAATAGTACAGTGGAACATATCGAAAACCGTCATCTTGGGAGGTCCGCAGGGTGTCCAGCTTAGATAGGTACCACGGTAACAATAAATGGCAGCGTTAAACGAAGCTTATGCCCTCGCTGTCTGCCTTGATAAAAAACACAACTCCTCTGTGACCTTGACGTTGGGCGGTCGTACTGGCAGCCTTGATAATGAAATAAGGACTTTAACAGTATTGTCTTACACATTTGTCTTATTACAAACAAGGTGAACATAAGTACTCAGTGACCTTGACATTGGGCGGTCGGATGTAGGTAGCATGCATAACAAAGCACGATCACATTGTGGCCAAATATTATCAAAATCGGTGAAGCGGTTCATGAGTTTTTGAAAATTGAAAGGTGTTACTAACGTACGTATGCATGTACGTACGTACGCAGTACATGGACTAACGCTATATCACCTATTGTCTATCGGCAAGGGGATAATTAAACAGTCCATGCAGATTTGTTCTCATTTTCAACCATGAACAAACTACAATCAATGCCATATAAATGAAACGCAATGGGGTCCCCAGGTGTTCGGTTTAGACGTGTTTACATATTTATTGGATTTACATTTATTGAGCATAGGCTGCATATGCTCAATAAATGTAAATCCATAGCCCACCACGTTTACGTTCAGCAGTTCTCTGTCAAAACATCGACGAAGTGATAAGCACCCGACCATATAGAATATATTTGTAATTGAAGGGCCCCTCATCGACTGGTACAGTGCGTACAACTGTACATGCACGTGAAGCATATGAATGCATATATCTAGTATTGGATGTTCAGTTATCAAAGTCATTTACGAGGGGTGTTCAATAATTAATTTCCCAACACATACATGATCCCAATAAAATGAAATGACATTAGTTTAATGAATGAAAACTATTAGCATAATTAAAACAACAATCAAATTTAAAGACACGTGGTCTTAGGTATGTGCATAAAGTGATGAAACATGTTTAATTTAGGAAACAATAATTTAATGGTAGATTTACATGGACTGTCTTAACCAAATCGTGCTTATAAGTCGTCTTGAAAAGAATCAATATTTGGTAAAATATGTTTATTATACCAAATCATAAATAGTGTTACGAACGCTAGTTTTGTTGACAGTCGATGGTAATATTATTATTTAGTTGAATTAATTCCACATGTGTCTATAAATAGCAACATATTATATGTGTGGAACAGTATTTTGATTTCAAACTAAAACAAATGTTATGTTTCACAAAGTGTGTTTCCTGGTACTGAAATAGCGAACGGAAATGCGTTACCAACTTATCTCCCTTCTTCTTCAGAGTCCATTGCAGTACATTGTATATACGAAAACACACAGTCCTTGTATATGGCATTTGGAGTCAATAAAGCGAAAATTAAAGGAACACTGAACATCTTCGACATCATCTGAAACATCATGTGTGACACTGTTTCTTTAAAATACGTTAGGACATCTCTTTTTGTCATATATCATCAGTTGGTTCTCTGTAGAGTGCACATCATTAACAATTTAATCCTTCATATGTTTAGCTACTGTATTTTCACATGCAGTTTCAGTAATAAACCAACTTAAGTGATTGAACTTAAGTGATTGATGCAGTTGTCATTCAACAATGAAACATGCCCTTTTGTACGATAATACAACTATTCTCAGTCAAATGCAGAATATATCATAGTTGTATGCCAGTCCACGTGTACATGTATTTTATTTTTATAATGCATAAATTTGACTTTCGTTGGTAGCGTAAAACATGTTATGTCCTATTTTTGTATAACTGGGATCAAGTGAACAATGTTCTCGAGCCCAAAAAAAGCTGTACAGCTATTTTATTGTATCTTAAATATACACTGAGCACAAGTTATCAATAAGCATAGCTTAAGTTCGACTCGTAGTTTCTAAAAGGCCGGCACTAGTTTATATTCAATACCATTATACACTAGTGTAATAAATGTGCAACTCAGACGGGTAGAATAAAACACGTTATGTAACCAGTACATGCTTAGTATGATGATGTGCTCCTGTAATAAAGCAAATCTAACATTTGTGTTGATGTAATATTATATTTATTAAAGCTCCTTGACTGATTTCTAAAGAAACTCAGCATAGCCTCTTATGACATCAGTAAACTCGTTAATAAATATCATAGTAAATAATCACGCAATAAAGATCCTCTATATATATATAGCACTGTTTTTGAGACCTGATGAAATATGCCACTTCACGAGTGGGTGTAGGTTTATAACACTTTTCTGTTACTTACTGAACGCCCCTCAATTACATGCCTATTTGTGTCGTTGACAATTGTCTTTCCATGTGCTAAACAATACGTAAGCAGAAATATACTGTAGACTACGTGTGGAAGATTCACCAGGTAAGCTTTTATTTAAAGTATTTCAACAATGTTCTACATTATCGTTTAGACATTTCTGCCGCCCGTCTGTATATATAATTGTGTCTATACATCTGTCCACGGCATTGACACGATTTGTGATTACATATGCGTCACTGGCACAGAGAAGGACCTTGCAGAATTTGTAAGGCGAATATGTGTACATTTATCATCATTCACCATCCACATTAGCGTTTCATGTTCTACATGTAATCATTCCGCTGATCGCAAAACATCAACGACTGCTACATTGGTGACATATAGTAAATATAGGAAATAGTATTGATCGAATGGCGACCAACACATGCAATTATCAAACTGCACGGATGTGCAGACTGATGCCTACGCTAGCCATCGTAATACCGCTTTTCTTAGCCGGTGTTCCTTGTGTCAAGCTATCACTTCACACAATTACCATAGACACACAACGTGTGTGGTTTGCCGTGAGGCACGACTTTTTCGTGCCCAGGTTTGCATATAGATATCAACCTCTGACAAACAATAGAGTCGATGTGTAAGATCAAATAACACATTCCTGTAGCATGATAACGATCGACATTGCAAATTGATTGTTAGAATAATGACGGTTATTGATGGAATGGCGACACGTGCAGATCCTGATCAGCCTGTGCAGATGCTGCACACAGCCTGATCTGGATATACACTGATCGCAATAACCCATAAAATCAATTCCTCCAGTCATAACCACGGATTATGAATACATATAGACTAGATGGCTTGTGTCTTTTCATATCAAGTTTATCAGGCATGGCCGGAAATGACGTAGGAATTCTTAGGCTCGCCGATGAATTCCTACTGTCTTCGAATCCAGTATGCAAATAGTACTTTTCTTGAAAGAAACGCTCACTTCTTTACGTTGCCTCATTACACTTATACCGTTCAGCAACTTCACGTGACGTCATTCATTCAATTAATGAAACGCCAGCGAGGGTATTTTCGAATACGGATTGCCGCTGATACATGTGCATGATTTCAGGGTCAATTCCCGGTAAAGCATTATGTTCGAAATCAGCGCGCGTCATTCACTCAAGGAAAAGCCTTCGGAAACGAAATGAGCCATCGTATCAAGCGCCAATGCCTGATACAGCATTATGTTATCAGTCATCCAATCAATAAAAAGTCAGTGAAAGTATTTTTCGAGTACGGAATGACAATGCATGATACAACATTAGCAAGCTTGTGTTCAGTCAGCGTTTAGCTAGTTACTTGATACGACGCGGCTTTTGCTATGTTTCATAATATTATTATGGTGGCTTATGTTTTTGTCATCCACTGAGCGTGAAAACGTGACAGCGAAGTCACCTTAATACACATTATACATGTAAGTCGTATTAAGGACTGACTATATGGAATATGACCTTTTGTTTGAAATGTAGTAGAATCATACATGTGACTGAATATCTATAAAAATATATCTGATCCTGATTTCTTAGAGTATACTATTATACAACGCATTGAGTTGCCATCTTCGCCATTTTAGTTTGTACATGCTATCGGACAGTTTCACCACTTGCAGCGTTTGGCACGTACAGCCAATAGTTTAATGAAATTTGGTGGAATACTTCCCAGATATACAGGGCGACAACGTCCTATTAATAGTATTTCAACAGACGACACAAAACGCTAGATATCTGAGCTTTTCTACCATCACATCAATGGGCACATTTTACATGTGTAAAATGTCAACCTAATTCACTGTCTATTATTAGAAGTACATCTGACACAGGTAAAAACCGTATTTACAGGCATAGCAGGCAAGTAGACAGTAGTGACAGTACACTCAGATAACTGTTTACAAGTCACTGGAATCGATACAGTATGTACGGTAATACATGTATATTTATCCCGTCAACACAGTGTGTATGTGCCGTGAAACACGGTGCCGTGAAACATTTTTGATATCCAGTCAATACTATTTTTGCATTTTACAGCCATTTGTAGGTGTTGCAGAGCCTCGCCCATCCCGTTTCCTGAGCCTTGCCAGATATGTTTTCCCATTCACGGCACTAACCTACTATTCTCTATCTATATTCCGTATTTCTGAACCAAAGTATATGTTGTGACCACTCATTTGAACCGTCTCGGCGAGACGGTTCAAATGAGTGGTCACAACATATACTTCTGATGAGAAATAAAGAAATTTTTGGGCCTTGCCGGATATTTTTTCCCATTCACGGCACTATCCTACTATTCTCTATATCTACAGCAATGTGTATTGTTCTATTTGATCTTACACAGTCTTTACTGAATTCTCAAACATTTTAACAAAGGGTCAACAAACCCTTCATATATCAAACTTTGTATACACATTTTATGACAACAATGCATAGCACTCTGTTGTCTGATGTATCCTGATCATGTTGCACCAATTGTTATTCATGTGTTTGTCATATTATTAGCGGTATGTGTCAAACGCAATAAGAGGTAAAACTGGCCGATGGCTTGTACACACTTTTATGGCCGACATGGCAACTCCATGCACTGTGTGGGATATAGTAAGAAGAAAATGTTCACATGTCCGTTATGCGAAAATCCCTTTACATTTACGAAGCAATTATGCATCCATCATTGGATGATCAGTGGCCCCACAGGTCCTTAAATGTAAACTTATCGGGGCGAGATAAATCTACGTTGTGACTAACACGAAATATCGTTAAAACGTAATACTACCCTCTGGTAACATCGCGTATATTTATCCCGTCCTAACCAATAATTTTTTAATTACAGGATTTTCGCGTCTAAGTCGTCTTGACGTGAAAATCCTGTAATTAAAACGACTTATAAGGTGCATTAGACGACTTAGCCATCTCAGTAACACGTCATATGGCAGAAATATACCACCATGGGTACAGGATGGGCAGAATGGATTTACCACACACAAACTGATATAGGAATCCATAACCGGATCTGACTATGTCAACGCCATTGTTGTGCCTCGCCTGTCGATTTCATTAGCTTATCGCAAATACGCGATTGATGTTTCCGAACATCTCCGTATATTGATTGACATTCTCTCAGTTAACTCGTTACATACATGTCCCACAACACCCGTATTTCCCAGTTTGTCTCCGGGCGTTATTACATATTTATCCCGCAAAGCCGGTATTCCATAGTATGTATCCGGGCTTTATTACATATTTATCACAAAACGCGTATTCCCGAGTTTCTCGCCGGGCTTTATTACATATTTATCCCACAAAACCCGTATTCCCGAGATTGTCTCCAGGCTTTATTACATATTTATCCTACAAAACCCGTATTCCCGAGACTGTCTCCGGGCTTTATTACATATTTATCCCACAAAACCCCTATTTTCGAGACTGTCTCCGGTCATTATTACGTTTTTATCCCACAAAACCTGTATTCCCGAGTTTGTGTCCGAGTTATTAGGAAAATCGGACGTGTTAATGGTATTTGGATGGGATAAATGCATTGCAGCACGGTTGTCATCCTTTATGGTCGATAATCCGCTCGCTAAATATCGTGGATTATTACGAGGACAAAACTTACAGAACAGGGGACCGTTTAACTAAACTTCGTACGACTAAAATGTTCATAAATGCAACATTATGATAGTCTGTAAATTTCACATTAACACTGTTTTCTTACAAACAATTATTGGATTTACATGTATTGAGCATAGGCTACAGCCTATGCTCAATACATATAAATCCATCAATTTAAATTTCTAGACTATCCTAAAATGCTATTACGAACATTTTAGTCGTACGAAATTTAATGAAACTGGCCCTAGATTATACAAGTGTTTTAATCGTACAGGCAGACAACCTTTGCTCTATTACATTCACAATTACATGGGAACTATTCGTCAGGATATGCTATCTCCCACAGATGATTATAAGACGTTTACAATATGAATTCGGGCCTTACTCACAAAATAGCTCATATGTGTATATCATCGATAATGTTCACCGAATTTGATTTGAAGAAGAAACGTAGATGTTCAATCAGTAGCCTATTTCACCAACATTGCAAAGTATACTTTTCTGGCTAAGTATACTATCAAGGAGTAATCATTTATTTTTCCTGAAATGCATTTTTTCATATAGAACTAACAAATGCATATATTTGATGATTAAAAGTATGCAGAATTATTAAACAGAATTTATTACATTATTTGGCTGTGATAATGTAATAAATTCAGTATAATAAAAATTAATAAATTTATCCTAAAATTGAAAATTTCTCCCTCAAAGTATACTTTGCTAGAAAAGTATACTTTGCAATGTTGGTGAAACAGGCTACTGGTCTATATGCATTGTAATGTAGTATTTGAATTATTTCTATTGCTACTAATAATACATTCATGTACACATTTGAATAGTAATAGCGTGTACTTGAGTGTCGTTTATGGATAAATTGCTGTTCAAATAATACGATATAACACACAACACAACCATTGAATACTAGCCTGTATTCAATTGGTCATGACTTATACTACGAGGACAACACATACATAGCCGCCAAGGGTCGTTTCACGAAACGTCGTACAACTAAGTAGTTCGTAAGTGTAAATATGGGATTTAGAAATTTAGTATTTGTCTGAAGAAACACTCCCCTTCTTATAAATGGACTAGTCTGAAAATCATTTTGTGACGATTGGTTTGGTCCTTAAGTTTACATATCTCAGTCCATTGCATTTACTTAGGGTTGGTCGGAATGGTTCCTGGATCGACACACTAATTTTAACGCAAATCTCACGTACATACTTGGAATGCCGGTGGTATAACTAGTTGAACATTAATGTATTACAACCTCTGTACAACAGCCACTCATGAGAAGACGCAAAACTGGCTGTTGTAGAGAGGTGGCTGTTGTGGGGAGGTTAATGCTGAATTAAATTTTGTCGTCTGCTGTTTATTTATTTTCTTCGATGATTATCATCAAATACATGCTTTAACAGCATTTTAGAATCATTTCCATTGGAAATGATTCTAAAGTGCTGTCAAAACATGTTTGTATTGAGAAAGAATGTAAAAGCAACAGCTGACGACAATTTTCTTGTTCAGCCGTCTAAGGGTTAGATACAGAGGAAATCATCCATTTGGGATATAAAATAGCGGCTGTTACAGAGAGGATGTCGTTGTAGCGAGGTGACTGTTCGGGGAGGTTCGACTGTATAACATAATTACGTTCACGTTGTGTCATTACATAATGTAATTCAGTAACGCCATGTAGCTATACACCGGCCATGCTTCTACATGTAACTAGCAATAAATGTCGTTGTCGGGCTACATGGGTGTTTTATTGATTAGGAGCTAAACTGGTCGCACATTCCATAATCTGAATATCTCCAGTCACAGCAACATTTACGAAACGTATCATAGTTTTCCATCAAATCGGAGAAATTCGGAGAGGCAATAATGCAAAAAAGAGACAAGTCTATGCGGCCTGTCGGCACAAGGAAGCCTCTGATGGCAGCATGGAGAAACTCTGACAAAGTTCTTAACCGAAACTTCTAAGTGTTTCAGCAAAGGTCTGAAGGTCGAACTCATAATAACTGCAGTATGGACGTGCGACATTTGTGAACTTTGTAAGTACGTGTGTGATGTATTGACATATTAAAGTAATCTATCAAAGGATTTAGAAGTTATAAACGAATTGAGAAACTCCGGAAACTTCTTAAGCGAAACCTCCACAATTCAAGTGTGTGTAGAAGTTTCGGATAAGAAGCTTCATATTAAAGGTACATGCCCACTCAGTATGCACACACTGTTCTTTATAGGAATTAAATAAGTGTATAATTGTGTGACTATTCCACCAGTTCTAAAGATTAAGAGCAGCCAGTATACAGGTATAATCATTTAGTAATATTTAGTTTACTGATAGTGACGCGCGTTGGTATCAGGCTATTTTCATATGCAAATGAGGCATGGTAGTTTTTAATTATTTATAATAATTAAATGCGTCACCTGAAAAAACAATATTTTCAGATTATGATTATTATAATTGCACATAAAAAGATAAATACAGAGTATAAATAGTAATGTCCGTTAACATTTTACGGAAACACGGTTATTGTCCCTGATAAAGTGAACATTTACGTCTGATATAAAATGTATAATAATGCAAATCAATACGTGGGGTAATGGTGAATGAATGTTTATTTTGCAAGAAAATGTCTTAGATGATGTCTCTGATATAAAGAACATGTTGTGCCTACTGCGTGGGCATGTACCTTTAAAAAACTCCGGCAAACTGTTTTACCGGAATTACGGACACATGGACACACAGTCCAAACAGTATATGCCAGGCTTACCGAGACCAGTAGCCGATTTCATCAACATTGCTAAACATACTTATCTAGCTAAGTATTCTTTGAGGAAGTGATCATTTATTTTTCCCGAAATGCATTATTTCATATAGAACTAACAACTGCATATATTTGATGACTAAATGCATGCAGAATTATGATACTGAATTTATTACATTATCACAGCCAAACTGGCTGTGATAATGTAATAAATTCAGTATCATAATTTTGTCAAAAAATATTTTATTTCATTAAATACAAATTAATAAATTTCTCACTCAAAGTGTACTTAATAGCAAGATAAGTATACTTTGCAATTGTTGTGAACTCGGCTACAGGGGATATCAATCTCCAGCTTCAATCATAAATACAGGTTAATTTAGAAGAGCAAACGGGTTGTAGCCCAACCCGTTTGGTCTTCTAAATTAACCTGTATTTATTAACTGTAAAGTTACATTGTAAATTTAGAGCAATAAAATATGTTTAAACTAACTATCTACGACGATAGCGATGTAGAACTTTTGTTTCTAAGCAATTTCATACTCTGGACAGTATCGTTATTATAGTCGTTGCACGCTTTCTCGTGTATTGTCCAGGTATAAACGAGCATATCGTTGACAATGTGAACTTTATAATCAAAGTCGATATCGGGCAAATAAACACAGGTAGGACGGAAAGGTGATTTCGCCGTTCGGGTGAGTGTATGTATTTGGATTACAAGCTTGTACAAATAGGAAAATAATTCCAGTGCATCGTTTGAACAATATTTGCTTAGGCGTATATAATCGTGTGACTGATTTTGGATTATACTTCGGTAACTATTTAGCTTCATTATTTTAGAATATTTCAAATAAATACATACATGTATGAAATTGCTTAAATTTCATTAATATATTTATTTATATTTATTTATTTAGGTATTTATATTAAAAAAAGGCTTTTGTGGTGTAATAACACATCATACATAATAACAACTAAGTATAACACATGTGTAAATGCGACCGCTACAGAAAATATGCTACGTGAGTAATACAGCTTCAATGCATGGTGCCGTGATTATGCAATACATATAGCATAAATGTACATGTCTGTGGCTGTGGTGATTCAATATGATATTTATTAAACATGTTGACTGCATTCATAAAAGCTCGGCTCTGTATTGTCCCTTCTGAAAACTGTACAATCGTTTAACAAATATACGGTAAAACGTCACACATGTGAGACTCGATGTATTATCATATTTTAGTCTGAATTGCACTTCGCATCGAGAAACTAGTGGCAATTACTACACACATATCACGTACTGTTTTTACGGTATGCATTACACATTGACTATATTGCTGATTTACAATGTAACTGATATGTCTAAAAACTTTGGTAAACAAAACTTTCAACTCCGTCCATGTGTTTTCGAATTTAGTTTATTCTATTATATGAGCCTATCTCTGTATTCAGTATCGCAATTATTGCATCGCCGTATTTCACCGATATTGATTTCGAAAATGTATTTTCCGTAAATGACGTTGAAAGTTGACACAAAATTCAGAGCTCATGCGGAATACAATTCCGCATGAGCTCCGAATTTTGTGTCAACTTTCGACGTCATCGGTGGAAAATATGAGTGATTTCCGAAATCAATATCGGCGGAAAACGCTTATGTGATAAGGAAGATGCATGTAATATCAGAGCCGCATTCATATACATTTATCTAGTACTCGTAGTACTATATTTGTTCCTATTTTAGATATACTTGCACTGTGAGTTCATCTTCATTCAATACATACATAACCGTTTCACTACAGGGGTATACTTCATAGAAATATATCACATTTCATGTGAACATGGTATTATTAGTGTATAATATACGGTGCATAGTGCCGTGAACACATTACGTATGTGCCGTGAAACACGATGCCGTAAAACATTTTGGATATCCTGTCAATACGACATAATCACTGCGTATAACTATATGCGGTGGCTGGGGTTATTTGTTTGCATTTTAAAGCCATTTATCTGGCGCAGCACGGAAACGGGATGTGCTCGGCAGAGCCTCGCCCATCCCGTTTCCTAAGCCTTGCCAGATATTTTCCCATTCACGGCACTAACCTACTATTCTCTATATATCTGGCATTATAGTATGTACAGGACATATACTGTCCATATTAAAATGACTCAGATGGCAAGTCAATGCGCAGTAATACTATAGTAGTATACTTTGAAATGAACATGATAGTCGGAGCATTTCGAAGACTATATACACGAAGTTGAACGTGAAAACACACAATTTAACTTTATCCCGTCAATACAGTGCGTATGTGCCGTGAAACACGGTGCCGTGAAACATTTTTGATATCCAGTCAATACTATGTTTGCATTTTACAGCCATTTGTAGGTGTTGACGGGATAAATAGAATAGTAGGTTAGTGACGTGAATGGGAAAACATATCTGGCGCGGCACGGAAACGGGATGTGCTCGGTAGAGCCTCCCTCGCCCATCCCGTTTCCTGAGCCTTGCCAGATATGTTTTTCCCATTCACGGCACTAACCTACTATTCTCTATCTATTTTCCTTATTTCTGAACCAAAGTATATGTTGTGACCACTCATTTGAACCGTCTCGGCGAGACGGTTCAAATGAGTGGTCACAACATATACTTCTGATGAGAAATAAAGAAATTATTGGGCCTTGTCGGATATTTTTCCCATTCACGGCACTAACCTACTATTCTCTACGTATCCCACATTCTACAAAAATTGTGCTGTATATACAGGTATTTTATTTTTTTCAGTTTCGCACCAACGACGCATGTTTTGTGTACTCGCAAATGAACGTGTTCATGATGTGAATATGCTGCTCGGATTAGAAATACGTCACTAAGGGAACACTTAGCAGACTTATAGAATGGTAAGATATAATCGATTCAATGGGGAATATATTATTATCACATTTTATTTCCGTTTAACAACTTTAACACGAAAAAGAAAGAAAACTGAATAAATTAAACTATGCAACATGAGCACAAACAACTCCAGCTGAACTCAATCTAGCTACATATGACAATTTGTCCATATAATGCTTAAATAATACTTTAATAAAAATCAACAGACATTACAAAACACCTTCACACCTAACCCGAATGTTCGGCCTGTCACGCACGGCGTCTGAATGTTCGGCCTGTCACGCACGGCGTCTGGGGCCCGTTTCACTAAACTTCGTATGACTAAAATGTTCGTAAGTGCAAATTTAGGATCGTCTGGAAATTTCAATTGATGTACATGTATTTACATTTATTAAGCATATGCTACATATGCAGCCTATGCTCCATAAATGTAAATCCAATAATCCAAACATTGTTAATGTGAAATTTACAGACTATCATAATTTTGCCTACGAAGTTTAGTGAAACGGTCCCCTGGTGTTATAGACAGCCAATTCTGGTTACTTGACATCCTGTTATAGTATTGTATGACTAGGACTGGAATTATTGCCATTTAAATGTTTTCTTGTTTTCTAATCTTCCATCATTCTGAATCCGGTTGTCGTACACTAACTAATATATATAATATATATATATATATAGATATATATATATATATATATATAGAAAGTAATAACTTTAAGTTACAGGTTTCATGACTTATTTAATACTTATTAACATAAACATTAAACCCTACCGGTTTTTTGTCAGGGTATTAAGTATTAAGACATACTACTTAAAACCCCTGAAGAGTCTAATTAAACCGGTAGGGTTTAATGTTTACGTTAATAAGTATTAAATAAGTCATGCAACCTGTAACTTAGAGTTATTACTTTCTTTATATATTATACTTGCACTTAGACATTCTAAGCAATTTAATATATATATATATATAGGAGAAAAACATTCCTACGAATGCATACACTTTTAAATAAATCCTAAATACGACAGATAATGTCATGTCATAGCTATTTTACATTTCAGGCTGAAAGCAAAGCAGATTCTATGTTAACTGACGATCAGATACAAGGTAAGATTAAATCCAAATTAGGGATCAGGGCCAGTTACAGGTAATGCGACTTCAGCTATGCTAACATAATGTATACACATACCCGCTAATGCTTTCTGAATTTTAATTAGGAATTGAGTACGTTTGTAATTAGTATACAGTTGTATAGAAGTGCTCTAACTGCTTTGTTTGTTTCTTACATTTGCAATGCTTATCGTTATGAAATCCCCGTAACTTAGCAACCACAGAATATTTTAATTAATTGATGGTTATGTCACGGTACGTAACTCACTGTGGGGAGGAAGTGTGTATTCGTGCCCGGCTAGCTCAGTTGGTTAGAACGACGGTACGGTAAACCAGAGGTCCCGGGTTCGAGCATTTTTCTCGCCCTGTGACTAAACTGTTGATCATGTTGATATAACTTTAATACATACTGCAATGTTCAGAAATATAGCAAAATGCTGCTGAAACAGTAAATGCGTACAATGTACATATATGTATATCCATTTAACACACTATGTAGTTTAATAAATATGGAAATGGTATATTTATGAAGATTTGCAAAATAAAAAACAGCGAATAATTTAACTTACATTCCCTAGGTAAAACTCAGCCGGTACATGCTGCGTACTTTTGGAACCTTGCTTTGGAGGTTATTTTGTTGTTCACACAGATTTGCTATTTAATATATTGTGGTATCCGTATTTAATATTCTTTAGTAATGACATTAATGTACGACCTTTTAAGTAAAGAGAAAACAGACGTGTAAACATATGTGACGTAATGTATACGCATGGCCATATTGGCAAAATGGCGGACGCAGCCGTCGACGTCAACTCTCGGGATACTTGCTCTGGGAGTATATATAGAGAATAGTAGGTTAGTGCCGTTAATGGGAAAACATATCTGGCAAGGCTTAGGAAACAGGATGGGCGAGGCTCTGCCGAGCACATCCTATTTCCGTGCCGCGCCAGATATTTTTCCCATTCACGGCACTAACCTACTATTCTATTTATCCCGTCAACACCTACAAATGGCTTTTAAATGCAAAAAAATAACCCCAGTCACCGCACATATTCATACGCAGTGTTTCACGGCACATACACACTGTGTTGACGGGATAAATCATGATGCATTTAGCACACATCAGACACTAACACAGTTTCTTCAACTTCATATTTTAGAATATAAGGAAGCATTCAAGTTATTCGACAAAGATGGCGACAACACGATCACTACGCCGGAACTACTTACGGTGATGAGGTCACTGGGTTACAACCCCACAACGGATGACGTCAAAGGCATGATAGAAGAAGTTGATAGCAATGGTTAGTTTAGTTCATTTATCAAAACCAATTGACCAATTTAAACCAGACTATATTAACATAATTGAACGTAACGTACATGTAGACTGCCAATGCTAAACATACATGATCGACCACTTACCCGTGTTTTAACACAATTGCCGAGATAAGTTAATGGAATATTCCAAAAACACGTTTTGATATTAATAGACGAGATGATTTGATAAATATATTTTAGTAAACCACCAGGTTAACCGGTTACACCAACGACCGGATAACAATCCAAATTATAAATTAAAAAATATAATTGTACGGTTGACCAAGATTATCTAACTTTACCCAATTGTAATACCGTGCGAATTAAAAACCTGTCCGGTTACAGGTAACGGTCAGATCGAGTTCTCGGAGTTTCTCGTGTTGATGGAGAAGAAGCAACAGTCGTTCGAGTCGGAGGAGTTGATGCGGGAGGCGTTTGACGTTCTCGATCAGCACGGGGAGGGCTACATCACCTTCGCCCAGCTCCGCCACGTCGTACACGAGCTGGGACTCAACTTCACAGGTACGTCACTGCCTGCGTTAATCTTGCCAAGATGTCAACGTTTCTGAACATATAGCACAGCTCAGGCACAGCCGATCAAGCTGCGTACTTTTAAACACAATATTCAATTATTTTGTAATAAAAGATTTACACATATTGACAAGATTAGCGCTGGTGGTTGAGTACAGACACCGTGATTATACACCTTGCTGAGCATGTATTACAATCTCTTGATTGGAATTAGAAAGTTTGATTGATCGATAAAAGACGATGTTGAGTGTCAGCCGATCAAACATTTGATTTCAGAATCACATTTTGAAAATTTGTAATAAGAACTAGTCCGATAATACATATTATGAGCTATGTCATGATCAGACATGTTGTTTGCTGGGTGGTCTTGGAAAACTTCCCTATCCGTTGTTCGATGTATAGGTACGTTATACGATTTGATAATCTCAGGCTTTCGTGATGTGGCACGTCAGAAGTCTCCGATTCATGTGGTGTAGCCGCATGATTTGAGGATGTCGTTTATGCGTATATACGACGGCCGGCACAGTGAATAATCGTGTGGTGTCGTGTGAAACGACATCCTCCAGTCATGCATACATGTTTCACTATGTTTCACATTTCATTAACTGTGTTGGTAATTGGCTGACAAAAACTACGTTCGTTTCGCAGTTCTTTATGACTCATGAAAGCAATATATAATATGCCACTTCGTATGCATTGTTCTATATATATATATATACAGTGAAACCTCTCTAAACCGGACACCCTGGGAGGTCCACAGGGTGTCCGGTTTAGAGAGGTTACACTGTAAAGCAGGCATTTGATCATTCTGAGCCATAGTTGTGTGCTATGCGATCTCAAACAAACATTATCACCTGAGATAAATGACCAAGAAGCTCATCAAAAATATGATCACAGATGTGTTCTTGATGTTCGGTTTAGAGAGGTTTCACTGTACATATATTTGTGATCACTGTACACGGAATTCGTACCCGACATGATGATAGCTTGTATACAATACCGTCCGTTTTTCCTTTTGTTATTTCCTAAAAAAAGCGCCAAGTAAAGCACAGTTCTCATTTTTAAACAGTGGAACCTCTCCAAACCGGACACCAAAAACAGCTATGATTTTATTTTGATGGGTTTCTTGGTGATTTATCTCGAATGAGTATGCTTGTTCTGGATCGTGTATCACACAGCTATGCTCAGAATGATCAAATACCTGATTTACAGTGAAACCTCTCTAAACCGGACACCCTGGGACCTCCCAGGGTGTCCGGTTTAGAGAGAATTCACTGTGCGTCGCTTTGTTTCCAAGAACGTTCATTGTTGCAACTGATGGAATAAGTATCACCTTTCCAGATGAAGACATGATGGAAATGATATCCGAGGCAGATCCTAGCAGGGACGGAAAAGTCAGTTACCAAGGTAACACAACCAATCATTTCATGTCATTGACAGTGTCATATCATACAGTGGAACCTCTCTAAACCGGACACCCTGGGAGGTCCCCAGTACAGTGTGGGAGGTCCCCAGTACAGTGTGGGAGGTCCCCAGTACAGTGTGGGAGGTCCCCAGTACAGTGTGGGAGGTCCCCAGGGTGGCCGGTTTAGAGAGGTTCCACTGTAAATCAGGTATATGTGGTTTGCGATCGTGAACAGACGTTATCAACGGTGAGGGATGACAATAAACACATACAATTATGCGGACACAGATTGTATGGGTGTCCAGTTTAGAGAGGTTCTACTGTACTAGTAGTGTATTATATTTAACGCATAGTTCTACTTTGAACATGTTAAACTCACTGAATTTAAATATGTAGCTATGTCATAGCAGTACACTCAATACAATGAATCAGTTTATGCCTTCATGGAATAGAAGTACATGTATGCCTTTACACCATCCCCGAATAAATCATATTGGTTCTCCCTTCATCTTTGGAGTCCAGATGGACTTTCACCACGAGACTAATACAGAGCACGCATACAGACACGTTTTCATATACTGATGCCTGCTTACACGCATTGACTAGATATTATACCACAACTGTGTACAAATGTGCTACATGTATGATACAAATGGGATGTGGTACAAATGTGATGTGGTACAAATGCTTAAACTAAATAGCTCGTACCAATTGTCATGGTGTTAGACGGTATTGTAAGTCATTTATACAAAATACGTATTTACAAGCTAATAGTAACTGTCATTTATCAAATGACATGTTTGGAAGCTGATAGTACCTGTCATTGTTTAAATGACATATACTATCAGCTTGAAAATATGTCATATTGGTACAGACGAGGGCCACATTTCACTAAACTTCGTACGACTAAAATGTTCGTAAGTGCAAATTCAGGATCGTCTGGAAGTTTTAATTGATGGATTTACATTTATTGAGCATAGGCTACATAAGAAACCTATGCTCAATAAATGTAAATCCAATAATTGTTAAGAAAACATTGTTAATGTGAAAGTTACAGACTTTCATAATTTTGCTCTTACGAACATTTTATTCGTACGAAGTTTAGTGAAATGGCCCACAGCTGGTCAACTACTATGTTTTGTATTCGGTTACACGTATCTATATTTCAGAATTCGTGGACATGATGACAATGGCGTGACGCCACACATGTTGATGAACTACCGGTCTGTGATGACCAAGAGGATGAATTCACAGGAATTATGAAACGAAAAGTCAGAAATACTGATTTGAATAAATTCAACTGTTTTACAATGTACATCCATTGATGTTGTATTTGTAAATAAAGAACCCAATGGCAGTAATTGTACATTATCAAACACGGTCATTATAAAGAAAATAGATGATCCCATGCATCTAATGATGATTTAATGTGATATTTATTAAACTCCTGTTTCTAATGAAATCAGTGAAGGACTTCAATAAATATCATGTCGAAACAGCTCAAACGTTAAAACATGTGTAGCTTGATTGCAGAAATTGGGTTTACGTGAGTTTTGACCAGTGTAGCTCCTGCCCAAATAGATCTAGTACACTCGTATAGCCTGATAATGATATACAGGGTGTTCCAAAAACAGATTCAATCTGATTTATCAGTCAGTGAGCGATTACTGAATACCCGTCGTGTGGTCTCTGAAATCAACTTTCCAAAGCTGCGAACTTAGAATCGGAAAGCTTTGGGGTCGTAGATTGATAAGATAAATAACCTCCATGTTAAGTTTCGTGAAGGTTTTTGACCATGATCTTCGAATAAGTGGCGTTGGGAGTTGTGAGGGATCGTTATTTGGTCAACACCTGACAGAGGACTAGCTGAGGGATACATCAGCAAGGTTCATGTACAGACACAGAAATTAAATGAAATTTACATCAAACCTTAGCCACATGCACAGTAGATTAGTGACATAACGATGGACGCTCATCAGAGCAACGTATTGGGTTGCCTACCTTGGAAATATAACTTCGTCCTACGAATTCGTGCAATAATCAGTCTATGAATACCAGCAGGCTATAACAAGTTCGATAACTATACTAAATGTCTGTACTTTACTTTCAAGAGTTGTCGTTTCGAATCCTCGCGCATTTTATTAGCCGTTTCATATTATGTATGTCAATATTTTCCAAAACTTTCAAATTTACTTTATGGTCATATGAAAGACTGTTGCTGCAGCAAATGACATAACACAAACGATGTAGGAGAAAGGCATTTTTACACGTAAGACATACATGTAAATAAACCTTACAACTCCGTTAATTATTTCCTTATTTCCTATAAAATATGTTGCCATCTTGAATGCACACTTTATCCACACTGCTCCAGTTCACCCAGCTGTAAATGGGTACCGATAATTCGTAGTTGCTCTGTAAATACGAATTACCGGCTTCTCTAAACAAATCTCTACCTCCGTTCCTCACGGCATGCAAGCTCCTAGAGCCAGTGCCGCAGTTAAATATAAGCTAAACAAATAATTAGAAAAATGCCATCTTGCATAGCAGGGGCGGATCTGGAGGGAGGGGGGGGGGGGGGGTTGGGGTTCCGGGGTTGCAACACCCCCTCCCCCGTTCAGCCACGGAGTTTACATAGATCACAGTTTACCACCAGTTGGAGTCCGAATTTAAATGCCGTAAAACACAGGAAAGTGCATTTCGAAGAGCTCAAAAATAGTTGCCAACGGTAACTCTTGCTAGCTACGGACGGTACGGGAGTAGATTGCAAGAATTACCTTCGCAACTAGACAACCCCATCGTTCCCTAAATGCTGGATCCGCCCCTGTATAGGTAGGATTATTAAATGCACACAAGTTATTAAAATACTTTCATAATATGTGTAGTGTATTCTAACATGTACAATGTATACTGATATAAAACAGTGAAAAAATACAATTCTGGCATTGACCTTCGCCTTGTACCGTTCATTTTCATATCTGTGCCTTACGTAGTACTCCTTTCGTGAATGCTGAAAACAGGGGCCCGTTTCACTAAACTTCGTACGACTAAAATGTTCGTAAGTGCAATATTATGAAATATCACATTAACAATGTTTTCTTGTAAACAATTACTGGATTTACATTTACTGAGCATAGCCTATGCTCAATAAATGTAAATCCATCAATCGAAATGTCCAGACGGTCCTAAATTTGCACTTACTAACATTTTAGTAGTACGAAGTTATGTGAAACGGCCCCCTGGAACGTAATGAAGCAACTTTATTTGTAGATTTGTATCGTATTACGGAACCTAATTATATTTACAGTTACTTTATTGCAATGGTAGGTTAATGATATACAGTACTCGTAATTGAATTCAGTAATAAACTTGTTTCTATAACAAACATTTATTCCTAAATGTGGTACAATGTATACGAGTAGTATGTTATTTTCGGAACACAATAGAATAATTGTATTCCACAAATTATCGGTTCCGAACCAGGGTGCCGTTTCACTAAACTTTGTACGACTAAAATGTTCGTAAGTGCAAAATTATGATTGTCTGTAAATTCCACATTAACAACTTTTTCTTATAAACAATTATTTGATTTACATTTATTGAGCATCAACAAAATGTAAATCAATCAATTGAAATTTCCAGACGATCCTAAATGTGCACTTACGAACATTTAAGTCGTACGAAGTTTAGTGAAACGGGCCCTGGGGCTAGATTGATCGCAGACGCAATAAGCTGGTGTTTTCTTTTGTGGTTGAGAGCCTAAAATACAAAATAACAAAGAAACGCTTACCACATTACCGGTATATTGGTAGTGTCGAAAACAACGTTTTCTTGTAAACAATTATTGGATTTACATTTTTTGAGCATAGGCTGCATAAGCAGCCTATGCTCAATAAATGTAAATCCATCAATTGAAATTTCAGTCCAGACGATCCTATATTTGCACTTACGAACATTTTAGACTTACGAAGTTTAGTGAAACGGGCCCGGGTACAGGTGTACGTGTATAGCGAACATACACAATCAAGTATCTCCCATATTTATAATAATCTCTAATAGTGCCTGTGTACTTGAACACAAAGCAAACGTTTTGGATTTTGATTAAATAAAATAGTTCGATTAGTCGATATGTCATTTGTAGTTCATAATGGGAAGATGTGAATATCTGAGACATTATTTGCGTTACAGTGCTCTTAACAACTTTAAACATAATTAAAAATCATAACAAATTCTAAATTTAACCTTGACCTTGACTATGCCAGCGGCATGGGAGGGCATTTCTTTTGAAGCTCCTGAATGGAAAAATGGGACTTATGAGTTTATATCCAGATCAGTCTGATCAGGATTTGGGGCCCGTTTCATTAAACTTCGTACGACTAAAATCTTCGTAAGTGCACATTTAGGATCGTCTGGAAATTTCAATTGATGGATTTACATTTATTGAGCATAGGCTGCATATGCAGCCTATGCTCAATAAATGTAAATCCAATCATTGTTTACAAGAAAACATTGTTCGCCATTACATCAACGAAACACCCGTCATGCTTCCAATAAGCAATGTAGATATATCATGCTACAAGATGGTGCTATTTGACCAGTAGCCTATTTCACCAACATTGCAAAGTATACTTTCCTAGCAAAGTATACTTTGAGGGAGAAATCTTCAATTTTAGGATATATTTATTAATTTTTATTATTCTGAATTTATTACATTATCAAAGCCATTTTGGCTGTGATAATGTAATAAATTCCGTATAATAATTCTGCATACTTTTAATCATCAAATATATGCAGTCGTTAGTTCTATAAGAAATAATGCATTTTGGGAAAAACAAATGATTACTCCCTCAAAGTATACTTTGCTAGATAAGTATACTTTGCAATGTTGATGAAATCGGCTACAGGAGTTGCGCTTGTCACAAATAGCATATGCAATATATGCTCAATAAATGTAAATCCATCAATTGGAATTTACAGACGATCCTAAATTTGCACTTACGAACATTTTAGTCGTACGACGTTTAGTGAAACGGCCCCCTGATTATTTTGGTTGTGATAGCAACAAATGTGACATCTCGCATTTGTAACCAATCTAAATCCTGATATGTGTCTGTAACTCAATAAATATGTTTTCTGACATATATGGCACATTACTTTGAGTAGCTTATATACTCTCGCTTAGTGATTGAGTAAATGTGACATATGACATGTATGGCGAGTCGAGTCTGATCTGCTTGTTGAATCATGACTGCAACAAACTCTTCTTTAGGAGAAGCATAACGGACGCTGGTCTCAAATGTCATAAGCCCAATTGCTCCTATCACTGTCGCCACTCATACACAACAGAAACCTATATAAACACTATATAACAAAGAAAGTTGAAACAGTTGTGTGTTGGCGCCGCAAATAGCAATGAACTTGCAAATTCTCATTTTTCAATTTTCACCTACCATTTTAGTGCAATAATTATTTAAATTGTAGTTGTCAACTTATGGCAACACGATAATTTATGACGACTGTGTGGCAATTATACGTACAATTATGTGCTGCAGTGTCGCTGACGCCATATATAACGGAAATATCACATGTATGCGTCGCCAGTGAGGTTAGAGACGTGGGAACGAATTACGAACCAGGGGCCCGTTTCACTAAACTTCTTACGACTAAAATGTTCGTAAGTGCAAAATTATGTAAATTGCACATTAGCAATGTTTTCTTGTAAACAATTATTGGATTTACATTTATTGAGCATAGGCTGCATTTGCAGCCTATGCTCAATAAATGTAAATCCATCAATTAAACTTTCCAGACGATCCTAAATTTGCACTTAGCAACTTCTTAGTCGTACGAAGCTTAGTGAAACGGGCCCCAGCATGTTCTGTCTGTAACGTGAATTTTATATCACAAGATACCAGTCTCATATCCCTTATTTATTTCTTAATTGGATCTTCTTGTATACGAGTGGATACTTAAGGAGATGGACATACATGTACTAGATTTGATATATCATAAAACCTGGCACACGTAAGGGTGGTCCTTATGGTGCGAGGAAACCGGAGTACGTGTGGAAAGACAGTAATACATCCCTCTGCACTGGCCCATGTTGGATACATTAGCGGTTTCTTTTCAAGTTATACATATCACGAAGTTCGGCCCCCTGTAGAGACAACTGGCCACGCGCATGGATAATATTTATGAGTCCTTGGTTTCCGTTGTGACACGGTTCCGTGTCTGATGTCATTCTATTGCGAGACCAACAGCGTAGTAAGGTGTTCCACTAACAATGTTTTCACAATAAATTAGAAACTGTGTAATGTCCGTATACAGTAGAACCTGTTCAAACCGGACTAGAGAGGTTTAGAGAGGTTCCACTGTAATTCGGGTACATGAGTGCTGCAATACATAATATTTAACTATACATTGCGATCATGAACAGGCATTACCAGGTAGAGTACGGTTAAAGCTACCAATGTTTAACAAACGCATGTGGTCTTGCTCTCCACTTTATAGGGGTTTTACTGTAGTATGTATAGTAAGCGGGTCACGGTTCCAAGTCTCATGTGAATGAGATTTGTGATGGAAATACTATGAAAGTATTTATTATGCTTAGGGCGCAAATTGAACTTACGAGTCCAATACCCTGCCATTAGAATGTCAACCCCTCAATGTCTTTCGTGTTTCCATAATACAACATAATCTCTCTAAACCGGACACCCTGGGTCCCAGGATGTCCAGTTTAGAGAGACACAACTGTAACCTTCACTGCGACTGGAGACACCCGTACAGTCTGATCAAGATCGCCATTCTATAAATGAAACACCCGTCATGCTTCTACAAAGCAATATAGATCGCTACCAGACTACAATGTATGATTTGATCAGCAGCTACACTAAACTCGTCACAAACCCCATTTACCAGCCCCATTCCTACAGTCACAGCCACAGCCACAATTTCAGTTTTATAAGCAATGTTTTGTGCTTTACAATCATGAATATACATTAGCGTTAGAGATGAATTACAAGTATAGCCGCCACAGTGAGGTTTTCTCAGGGTCCTGTTTAGCAGATCAGCACCAGATCGGACTGTGCATTCGCAGACCCTTCACTGTTTAACAAGTTCAATTGGATGGGCCAGTGGAAGAAGGGGGCTAACTCCCTTGTGGAGTTAGCCCGCTTCTTCCACTGGCCCATGCAACAGAATTGTCTAGGGGTTTTCTCAGGGTCCTGTTTAGCGGGGACTGTACATATCGACCCTGAATATGTACTTCAATATCATCATCGCAGTCAGTCAGTATCTTGGATCTTAATGCGGGCCCGGCAAATTGGTATCGAATTAACATGATGGAATCATGTGAATATAGAATACGACGAATCAAAAATGATATCGGCCCAAGAAGAAAATTATGTCAACACCTGGAAAATAAAGATTTATAACTGCTACTGCTAAGTCTATTTGCGACAATATCAGCACCAGATCGGACTGCGCATTATCCCACCCTTCGCAATGCATCATGTTGAATGGGCCAGTGGAATAAGGGGGCTAACTCCCTTATGGAGTTAGCCCCCTTCTTCCACTGAGCCATCCTACTACGGACGTGTCTAGAGACGTCTAACGAAAATGTCTGATTTCGTGTGTGTCTGCTAGCCAGGCATCTGTGGCACTTGTCGAAATCGCAATATGTGCATTCGGTCGGACATGTTAGTACATTTAGTTAGGACTGGGTACCGCATTGGAACGATCAGCCCTGGCGTACAGCCCTGACGGAGAATGGCGTCCAGAAAATGCTGAAACGTTTGCATAGAACGTCGGAAAGGAATATGTGACACACTTGTAAAGTCACCAAGTTATTTAGTAATTTAAATGTTGCCTACATGTAATGCCCAACCGTTTAACTGTAAGTTCACACAACGTTTTAACGTGTTTTTTTATTGTCAGTTAGTTACATTGTATATACACGGTGTCATGTCTCGTAACCTGCGACAATACTTATCACTACATCTAATTATAACATACACCAAAACGTTACCTCCCCTTTACGGGAGTTTATTCAGCAAATTCCGGTATACAATTACGTGTCAGTTGGCAACCGTGTTTGCTTTCAACTTGAGAAAAACTTTGAGATCTGTTTTCTTTACATTTGCCAAATACAAACGGTATACACGCCGTTATACGCCGTGATCGATAACACCAAATCGATCGGTCGTTAATGGGAGGTTTAAAAGGTTCGAATTTCACAGGATCGGCAGCTTGCGTTTTCTCATCGCTATCGGTTGGCGGTATAATCATGGTTTATTCGTCGGATAACCCACAACTGGTTTAACGTACGCAACTCACTGTTTTGTAATACGAATTAACCGATACATATGTCACTGTGTGATAGTCTAGTTACTATTCCAAGTTGGTAAACAGTGCATACCAAGTCCAGGGTTCGTGCAGGCTGATCTTGGTATACACTGGTTGGCAGTCAATAAACGATGCATACTAGTTACCGTATTTAGCCGTATTCGTCGTCCAAACGACCCAGTCGTCAGACAATACCCTGCTATGGCATATTGATAAGGGTAATTAAAGGTCCAAGGCCGTATCCAATCCAATTATATATAGTGGAAAGTATAGATAAGTACTTTAAGTCGGTATACACACGTAGCGGACGGAATTATTTTGTCAACCACATGTAGATACGTATATTTAACTTATATTTATTCGCATACATAGTGTTGAATGGCGCAATTAATCTGCGAGCGATGGACAAATCCCTTTGAATAGCAAACACAAACGATTAATCGGATTAATAGTTTAAAATTACGTCGCCTGTGCAATGATAATACGAATTACCAGTGGCCTGATCTAATTCGAAATTTGAACTACATACCGCTAAGGTAAGATACATAAACACGTATTAAATGTATAGTATATTTGTGTTGACTGGTGTTTAATGAACCACATTCAATATGTCATATTCATGTTTGTTTGTTTGTTGGGGTTTAACGGCCTATCAACAGCTTATGCCATTTAAGGCCGGGTCAATTGGCTTAGTACTAAATCCCATATATTACCTGTACAAGTAAATGTACATGTTCAAGTATATGTACAAATGGGGGGGGGGGGTCCCAAATCAAAACTGAATATTTACGATACGAAAAATAATATATTCAGCCCTGAAATCAGATTGATAATTCTGATCTGATGCCAGGTCCTCGCCACACCAGAATCACTTGGCCCTCTCCCAAATGCAGTAGGAAACAGTAATAATATTACTACTTTTATAATGGGCAATAACCCAATTCAACTCCCAGGTAACAAAAGAGCCAAAGATAAAAACGTACCTGAGGGTCAAACCAGGCAAATCGTAATTCCTATAAGGAGGAACCCCTACCGTTAATTTACGCCGTCGCGTTCGCCCGACCAACCACCCACATCATATTCATGCGAAGAGTCTATATATATGTGTGACCTATTTAAGTGTATTATATATCATCAATTCGCGAAGCCACAGTCTTTGTTTAAATGCAAACACGTAATGTTAACATATCTGTAATTGATCAGCTTATCATATCACACAATTAACAAAAGATTACAGTAGATACGATTGCGTGTTAGTAGACTCGTGTTAACAAGTCGTGTGATTTGACCGAAAGCAACAAGAAACTAGAAACATTTAATTAAATAAATTAATTAAATGTTTCTAGTTTCTTGTCATCTTAAAATACTTCCATGTGTAACTATGGTTACTCACCGTTGTATATGTATTAACAAGGATACCATTAACTGCATGTACTTTGCAAATGTATATACAGTGGAATCTCTCTAAACCGAACACCAATATAACATATGTTCTCTAATTTTGATGGGTTTCTTGGTAACGCATAAAAGCATAAAAGACATATAGTAGCGCCCCGTATAGCCGCGGGTTCAAATTATTCGCGGTAAACACTATTTCCGGCATAAACAAACAACTGTGCCACCTATCGGTTGTTTACATTATGTACATGTGTAACTATGACGATGTTTTTGCGATGAATCAAGAAATAATTTAAAATGTAACAGTTCCTGGTAAGTTCTGAATGATACAATGTTATTACAAAGAAAACAACGTAAATACAACTTACTAATATACCCCACCCACATAAAGTGGTAATCTCGTTGAAACTATTGATACTTTTTCATATTTTGAACTTGCAAATCAGCAGCGTCTGCATTGCAAGATATCGTCCGACATCGTTTTTATCACGTGAACAATAAAATAAAACATAAAATAATTGCAAGTTAGAAATGATATAGTTTTAATAACCTTTTATCTATTTTCCCTTCAAGCAATGTGTCATGTTGTTGTATGACGTTTATGTTTTACTTCTGAATTCTCTGAAAATCATACCTGTGGTTTCCTAGAATATCTAAACTTGAACAGTAACATAGCTTCAGAAACCTATGGTGGGCTGCTGCTTGTTATAAAATAAGAGTTCTGATGTGGTATTATAAAGCATACATTTTGTTATGACTACAAAACAATTTAATTGATATGTATCAGTTGAGAAAAATAATTAAAATATACATCACTTGATTTGTTCCAGTTTTCAAGATATTTTCCACTGTTGACATGTTTCATTTTCAAGTATTGTTACCCTGAGCACATTTGGCACACGTATAGCCCACAATTGTACGTCAAAAACTCTTCTATGAAATTGCCTCGCCTGTATGGAAACATATGCAAGAAGACGATGCATGCACGTCACTTCCTCTAGGACGGTTCCAGCCAGTTTTGTGCTGTGCATTCAACATTTCTTTAATTAAAATATGTGAATCACATGTGGAAGTAAGAAACAAAAGACTTAATTTTCAAGATTTCTGTTTCATTTCATATGTAATTGATATTCGAAGCACTTGTACCGTGGGTATACGGACCTGGGGCCCGTTTCACTAAACATCTTACGACTAAAATGTTCGTAAGTTCAAATTTAAGATCGTCTGTAAATGTCAATTTATGGATTTTCATTTATTGAGCATAGGCTGCATATGCAGCATATGCTCAATAAATGTAAATCCAATAAATATTTACAAGAAAACATTGTTAATGTGAAATGTACAGACTATCATAATTTTGCACTTACGAACATTTTAGTCGTAAGAAGTTTAGTGAAACGGGCCCCTGCTGTCTACGTATGTCCCAGAATGGTCATATGCCTGATTTACAGTGGAACCTCTCTAAACCGGACACCCTGGGAATTTCCCAGGGTGTCCGGTTTAGAGAGGTTCCAATGTACTTCATATAATACCATAGCTAGATATAAACAAGGTACATGTACTATTCATAAATGTACAATCGCGTTAAATAAGCGATTCGATATTGTGCCACATAGAATACTTTTTGTCTCTGTGTAATTTAGTTCCATAGACAATGTAAACATATAATACTAAATGGGCAAACACTATGCTTTCATTATCTCAACGTGCTGTGAGAATATTATCGGATTGCACTTGCTGACGTGTTTGATAAAACCATGCCTATACATATATGACCTGGGCCCGTTTCTCTAAACTTCGTACGACTAAAATGTACGTAAGTGCACATTTAGTATCGTCTGTAAATTTCAATTGATGGATTTACATTTATTGAGCAGAGGCTGCAAATGAAGCATATGCTTAATAAATGTAAATCCCGATAATTTTTTACAAGACAATAGTGTTAATGTGAAATTTACAGACTATCATAATTTTGCACATACGAACATTTTAGTTGTACGAAGTTTAGTGAAACGGCCCCCTGGTTACAATTATTCTATTTTGTTCTTAAATTAACATACTACTCGTATACATTGTACCACATTTAGGAAGAAATGTCCGTTATAGAAAAAATGTTTATTACTGAATTCAATTAAATGTACTGTATATCAGTGAATCAGTAACCCACCATTGCAATAAAGTAACTGTAAATATAATTAGTTTCCGTAATACGAGACAAATCTACAAATAAAGTTGCTTCATTACGTTCCAGGGGGCCGTTTCACATAACTTCGTACTAGTAAAAGGTTAGCAAGTGCAAATTTAGGATCGTCTGGAAATTTCAATTCATGAATTTGCATGTATTTAACATGTGCAGCATATGTTCAATACATGTAAATCCAATAATTGTTTACAAGAAAACGTTGTTAATATGAAATATACTGACTATCATAAATTGGCTCTTACGAACAGTTTAGTCGTACGAAGTTTAGTGAAACGCGCCCCGGAAGTTCGGTCGTAAGTACGCCAGTCTGCGTGTTCTTACGTATGTCCGTGGTCATTGACATATAAGCGTGTGTGAGATTTTCGTTATTGTATGATAACTACAATAAAACACGAATGAAGAGTTTCCTACGGTGGCACAGAGGGGACATGGAAATATTTCATTGCTATTGCGTGCGCACGCGATAGCTATTGCGTTTTGCTATTGCGTGCGCACGCGATAGGATTTCATTGGCTAAGCTAACGCGCACGCGCACGCGCATGCGCACGCGCACGCGCACGCGCGCACGCACGCGCACGCGCACGCGCACGCGCACGCGCACGCGCACGCGCACGCGCACGCGCACGCGCACGCGATAGCTTAGCCAATGAAATACTATCGCGTGCGCACGCAAAACCTATCGCGTGCGCACGCGATAGCTATTGCGTGCGCACGCAATAGCTATCGCATGCGCACGCAATAGTAAAAACTATTTCCATGTCCCCTCTGTGCCACCGTAGTTTCCTCTTGGACACCTCATACATGTGGACATCTGCGACAAACCAACACCATTATTAGTAAGACCTTGACATTTAACCAGAGTCGCTTAAAAACATTTGTTACATCAACACGTTTGTAATAGTTTCTTCATCGTGCCATAACATCGTTCACAAATCGTGTGGACCTCTTCATTGTTACCAATCTCTGAGTGTATATGTATACGTTGAAATCATGATCAAAACTCTCACTGGAGATACACAACTTTCATACGATCACTTTTATCATATCAACGTGTGTCCCAATAATCATCATTACTTGATTGCTGTGATTTGACGAAACGGAAACTGGGATCACAGCGCGTATTGAGTAGATCCTAATCAATATGTGTATGTTCATTCACGAAGAGTGATGCTAATCCACATTGATCCATGGATTAGGACATGTGGGGCCAGGGTATATTCTCTACATCGTGTGGAATATTGAGTTTATACCATGATCATATCATGCTATTGATGGATAGAATACACGGCAGATTGATTGACTGCCTACCAGTGTAGCCCCAGATCAGACGGTGCGGGTACGCACAGTCTGTGATTTGACGAAAATGAAACTGGGATCACAGCACTCCTGATTGGATCCTAATCAATATGTGTATGTGCATTCACGAAGCTAATCCACATTGATCCATGGATTAGGACATGTGGGGCCAGGGTATACATGTATTCTGTACATCGTGTGGAATATTCAGTTTATATCATCATATCATGTAATTCATGGATGTAATAAACAGCATGCTTGATTGACTGCCTACCAGTGTAGCCCCAGATCAGACTGTGCGGATACGCACAGTCTGATCTGGGGCTACCCTGGACTTATACCTGGTAAAGTTCCTTTTCCTAGCCGGGATCAATCCACGTACTATTTCGCTCATGGAATTATCATGATTATGACTAGGAAATACACTGATAGACGTGAGTTTAATCTGCATATACAGTGGAACCTCCTCTCTAAACCGGTCACCAAGACAACACCTGTGCTATTATTTTTGATGAGTTCCTGGTCATTGATCTCATGTGATAATGTCTGTTCGTGATCGCATAGCACATAGCTATGGCTCGGAATGATCAATTGTTTGATTTACAGCAAAACCTCTCTATGCCGGACACCCTGGAGACCTCCCAGGATGTCCGGTTTAGAGAGGGTTTACTGTGTACATGAAGTACATGTAAATATTACCAATACCAGACGTTTATCAAGGTGTATGATCACGTGGTACTAACAACAACAACAAGTACCGATTCAAAGTACGTATTCTTTTATAGTGTCCTTATTACGTAACAGATTTTGATGAAATATGGCGCATCAAACGCGTCTTGTTAAGCTGCATTTGGTCCAAACTTCTGTCGCTTTTGCGAATAATCGATTCTTCGCAAAAACGACATAAGTCTGTGCCAAACTCCCTAGACCAAATGCAGCTCATGAAGACGCGTTTGCTGCGCCATATTTCATCAAAATCCGTTACATATTAAGGAAAATATAAAATAATACTTACTTTGGAGTGGGCGACGCTGTTGTTGTTGTAACCACGTGATCATGCACATTGTTTACGTCTAATATTTCTCCTGCTTTGCTGAATTAATGTGCATCACGTACATCTTGGCAAATGTACAGTTATATATGTATAAGCTATATTTCAAAATACATTTTAATATGTAATTTATGTGACTTGAATATTAATATTAATGCGTGCCATATTTCAATACCGGTGGCGGGAATACCCTTATTAAAGGTACTTTACCTTATAAAATTATACTTGTATTAAAACAGTAGGTTTTATTTTTCACCAATGATCAAACGATGATCGAAATGCACCATTTAATTGGATCGCAAAACCTAACCATGTATTTACTATATAATGTATTCACGTAACATATATACATGTTCTTCTTTAATAGACTTTATCAATGACATGGATTTAATTACATTTTCTAAACAATATCAATATGTATACATTCACACGCTTCTTTATATTATCACCGCTTCATGTCTTAGTTCAAAATTAATTGAACATGCACACACAGTTCATAGTAATATTATTATTACATTACATGTATACATTAATGTATGCTAGCATGGGTGACATAACATGGACATTAAGCTGGCATAACATATGAGACACGCTGTGTGATTTTATATCTTCGGAATTTCATTAAATACTTTAACAAAATTTAAAATATCTTTCATAAATGGCGTCAAAAGTTGACAAAATTCTCAGAGTACATGCGGAATTATATTCCGCATGTACTCTGAGAATTTTGTCAACTTTTGACGCCATTTACGGAAAATATTGTAAATTTTGTGAACGTATTTCATGAAATTACGCAGATGTCCGAAAGTCAAAAATCACATGGAGTGTCTCATATAATACCATTCATACTCTTCTATTGCAGAAAGTGGAAACGAAATGATTCTCTCATGTAATCCAAACAGTCAATAAACAGACGTCGGGATAGATATAAACTTGTATATGAGCGCATTAGTGTGGTGAATTTATACAGATTAAGACGCACCGAAGGAAAGGCGTATTTGGCAGACATTCAGGATTAAATTATGAGATTAATGGTGTAATAGGAAGTGTTCACATTGAGTGAGTAAAACAAGGGAAATGTAATTCTAGATGGTCTATGGGATCAGGTTTATACTTCTGGTATCAGAATACACGTGGTCAAAGGCCAAGGAAAGAGCAGAACTATTAAGTACTCGTGACATAGATTGTGACAGGTAACTAGCTTTTCATTGACCGAATACATGCATAATGCAAGTTATGGCGTTTGATACATACATCAAGTTGTTAAGACATTAGAAAGGCTAAGAAACGCGTAGAATTCCGAGGCTCGTCGAGTCGGATATAGTCAATACCAATATAATATAGCGAGAGGTATGGAGCGGGGTAGCAATTTTGTTTCTAGGTATTGTACTTATCCGGTAACGTTTTATGCTAGATGACGGGGGCAAACTGTGTTTGCTGTTCGTTGAGAAGAACTTGTTTACGCTCTGTCCATAGATAACGACGCCGTCTGTGGTCATTTTCGAGCATAAAACGTTAATAGAATACGATGCTGCTGTCTTTTGATATCAAGTTTATCAGACTCGACTCGGAAACGGTAGGAATTCCTCGGCAAGCCTTAGACTTAGACGTTTCATAGCCTTGTCTGATAAACTTGATATTAACCGAAACTAGCCTGGGCCCGGTTGCTCAAAACATCCGTTAGTTTAACGGACTGTTAAATCCTTAACTGAATGGTTAAAATCTCTGTTTTAACAGAGATTTTAACCATTCAGTTAAGGATTTAACAGTCCGTTAAGCTAACTGATGTTTTCAACAACCGGGCCCTGGAATTCTATATATTACTGCCAGCATGTAACCAGCATTGTAACCTTACACAGCTGAATTATATTGTGTCGACTACAGCATTCATTTATTTTCAATATTTGTAAATTTTAACCATGTTTGACAGTGCATGAAAATCCTGTCCATTGGAGACGATTATCATGTCCTGCCAAGGCATACAATTCGACAAGAAATGTGACAACTGAAAAACGATAGACGAATATATGGGTTTCACTCCATTTAAAGAGCAACACTCGTGGACCAAATAGTTAAAGATATAGTACAGATTGCCTATCTGCCAGGTACCCCGTATATGGGATAGGAATTAGGAAGTACTCCTGTTCAAGATTAGGTTGTCTCATAAGACACACTCCACTTACCCTTCCAATAGGGGTAACGCTATAACAAACAAACCGTTTACAGAGAAACAGAGTTCAAGTGGCTATACTGTATTAACCCTAAATATTTGGACACAATTTGCCTTGGGAAACCCCTATTAAATAGGGTTTCCCAAAGCAAATTATATCCAAATACATTGTTATTGTGATTAGACCACTGTTGCCATACTAAACCTAACTATTGGCACACTCACTGTTGTGGGAAACCATATAGTTATATATGTCTACCCAAATAAAAGGTGTCCGAATATTTAGGGTTATTACTCTTCAGAAATCTGTTTATATGGCCCACTGTTATGTTGTCTCATAAATCTGCCTTCGTGTTCGATTGGTCCTCGAACTATTAAACATAATTTCCACTCAAATGCAACTATAAATAAAATTATAAATGTTTTTATTTATATCCGCAAGTAATGTGTAACTGCTACCTACATGTATCTTCTGGTCTATTTCAATATTGGTTTTCAAATCAACCGGTCAATATCGCATACTGCAGTATGTGATCTAATAATAGATTTAGAATGTATATACGTTTCTATTGAGTGGCATACGCAACAATGATTTAGCTATTTTCAAACGGCATTCATATGATACATTTTTAAATTTCACGTGTTATTGCTACTAAATATTGCTTTTAAATAATTTATAATTCAGACAATCCAGATGTTCTGCATATATAAGTATGGTTCTGTTTACAGCTACTTGAAGAAACAGACCAAGCAGCATAATGAGAAGACACAACTAACAGCAGAATGGATGAAGCCATGAATGACTAACATCAAAGGAGAATAACATGTATTATTTACGACAAGACCAGCCAGATAGAAATAGCGATATAGTCACAGTAAATAAGCAGGACCTCGATAGATACAGAAATCTCGACTCCCCAGGATATAACGCTGCCAGTCGAAAAGCTAAAAACGATAAACGTGTTATTAAAAACAGTGTGCAGTCTCCAAGAAAAGTGACGGTGCCAACCATAGATGCCAAACATAGAAAGAAACAACAAAAACAACATCCGTCACAGAAAAAGGTATGTTACTGTGAAATCTCTCTAAATCGGACACCCTGGGAAGTTCCCAGGATGTCCGGTTTAGAGAATTCCCTGTGTAATGCCGATGCCTGAGAAATCCAAGACATATTCATGCGTTTAACAATCACACATGACATTTAACCCTTTGAACCCGACAGCCAGATATAGCGGTTTATGCAAACAGTGCAGATCCAGATGAGCCGGCTCGTAACGAGCCGTCTCATCCGGATCTGCACTGTTTGAAAGTAATTTTTATATTTTAAGAACAAAGGATCCCCTTCCATAAATGGACTAGTCTGAAAATCATTGTGTGACCATTGGATTGGTTGCAAAATTAACATATCAAAATCCATTCCAGTGGCATAGGGGTGAAAGGGTTAAAGCGGAACACAAAGAATGAAAGAACCAACTAAAAGCCTCATGTCTTGTGTGTTCCATTTATGAAGGTTCCACTGCTAGATAAATATATTTTATCCCGTCAACACAGTGCGTATGTGCCGTGAAACATTTTGATATCCTGTCAATACGACCTAATCACTGCGTATGAATATGTGCTGTGGCTGGGGTTAATGTTTGTGTGTGCATTTTCAAGCCATTTGTAGGTGTTAAATAGAATAGTAGGTTAGTGCCGTGAATGGGAAAAAATATCTGGCGCGGCACGGAAACGGGATGTGCTCGGCAGAGCCTCGCCCATCCCGTTTCCTGAGCCTTGCCAGATATTTTTCCCATTCACGACACTAACCTACTATTCTCTGTACCTTGTATGTGTGATGATTTAATACGGCAATTATTAAATAGGTTTACTGAGTTCATAACAAAACTAGGCTATGCCGGGCATCTCAGGAAATGGTTAACTAGTTTAATATAATAATGATCATACTAAATACAACACACATGTTATACTCTATTTATTGCATAAACAAGGTGTATGCTCACGTGGTACTAACAACAACAACAAGTACTGAAACTTCCAGAATCCATCCGATTGAAAGTACGTATTCTTTTATAATGTCCGTATTACGTAACGCATTTTGATGAAATATGGCGCATCAAACGCGTCTTGTTAAGCTACATTTGTGGTCTCTGTACGTTGGCCCAATGTTATGTCGTTTTTGCGAAGAATCGATTTCCGTGTCGGCAGACACGGAAATCGATTCTTCGCAAAAACGACATAAGTCTGTGCCGAACTCCCTGGACGACCAACATACAGCTCACGAAGACGCGTTTGCTGTGCCATATTTCATCAAAATCCGTTTCATATTAAGGAAAATATCAAATAATACTTATTTTGGAGTGGGCAAGATTTCAACACTTTCAGCCATTGTTGTTGTTGTTGTTATAACCACGTGATCATGCACCTTGATAAAGACAACACCGTATGTTGAGACTGTGCTGATAACATCATTTCTGTAGCTATAATATTTACATCATTCTTTACGAGTGTATTATGAATGTTATAAGTACTCTCTGCTATTTCTCTGAGAATGCCAATGTTATGTAATGAAATGTTACAATGACCTCATTTGGACATCCGGGAATAAAAGTGAACTGGTGAGCGATTTGAGATTCATAACATTTCTGGCCAGTCTCAAAAGCCATAAGCCGCATTTATCCAGTCTTGCATACGTTTATAGGCAATTAATCGAAGTGCAAGAAACTGCCGCGATCTTCTTTATGCTTGCGTTTGCTGGGGCATTCACATTTATAATTTAATCAAATTGCTGGATTTGCTTAGCGACACGGAACAAACATTTCTATAGGCAGGTCGCAGACTCACAAAATAGGACCTTATGACGTTTTCTGCAGGTTAGATTCTGACACAATTTACACTGACCGATCTGGATATAATAAATGTTTCATGACAGACGTAGAGACACTTCAACGGCGAATAGCCAACAGTACAGCCCCAGTTAGCGCAATCTGATCTGGGGCTATACTGGTGGCAAATACCGCTGGGCAATTTTTGGTCTCTCGGCCATAGACGTTTAAGTTCAAATACATGATGTTCGTATCATTGCATACTTTTGTATACATGTACGTGTAGATCTAATTAATTCTTAATGTGTATATTTTTTCGCAAATCTGTCTAGTGTCGTATTACACGTATCATGTACGAAATAACTGTTAATATAACGGGGAAACTTCATGAAGATGTGAGTATTGTTTTTCATACCGTCAACACAGTGCGTATGTGCCGTGAAACACTGTGCCGTGAAACATTTTTGATATACTGTCAATACGACCTAATCACTGCGTATGCATACGGTGACTGGGGTTATGTTTTTGCATTTTAAAGCCATTTGTAGGTGTTGACGGGATAAATAGAATAGTAGGTTAGTGCCGTGAATGGGAAAAGATATCTGGCGCGGCACGGAAACGGGATGTGCTCGGCAGAGCCTCGCCCATCTCGTTTTCTAAGCCTTGCCAGATATATTTTTCCCATTCACGGCACTAACCTACTATTCTCTATTTGGTGTTCTTATGATTCATGTAGTCAATACATTTTATTTGTACACCGTTGAGCATCTTTCAATGTGACACACAGACACACGTGATCTTATGGAGTTTACTACGATAAATATATAGTGACAATGTCAGTTCATGATTGAAAACATACATATGAGACACGCCATGTGATTTTGTACCTTCGGACATCTACGTAATGTCATGAAATACGTTTACCAAATTTACAATAGTGTCCGTAAATGGCGTCACTTTTGACTTTATTTATGAAATTTGTTGTAATTTTTGTAAAAGTATTTTTTTAATGAAATTACGTAGATGTCCGAAGGTACAAATTCACATGGCGTGTCTTATATGTCTTGGAGTGCTCATTTGCCTGAATTACAGTGGAATCATTCTCACGTGCACACAAGGGTGATTCCACAGGGCATCTGAATTAGTTGACGTTTGGACGATTTGAATTGAATGCCACCATGTGTATGTGTTTGTATTAGCTACATGTATAGAGTGCACATATTAGTAATTGGAGACGCATACCACGTGATATTGTCAGATCAACCCGTACACCGCTATCTTAATTGTTTTGTCGTCTGCTGTTTATTTTATATTTTCCATTGTTATCATCAAAAACATGCTTTGACAGCACTTGAGAATAACTTAAAACATGCTTTGACAGCACTTTAGAATCATTTCCATTGGAAATGATTCTAAAGTGCTGTCAAACCATGTTTTTATTGAGAAATAAGGCAAGATATAAACGCAACAGCAGACGACAATTGTTGTGAGTAGCGGTCTAAGGGTTAAAGTAATATATAATGATCATACTTTATCATCTGTCGAAAATATTATTTTTTCATCTGACGCATTTAATTATAGTATTTAGTATAAATAATTAGAAAATATCATGCCTCATTTGCATATGAAAATAGCCTGATACAAACGCGCGTCACTATCAGTAAAATACATATTACTAAATGATTATATCTGTATAGCGGGCACTCGTAACTTTTAGAACTGGTGGAATAGTGACACAATTAGACACTTATTTAATTCCTATACAGAACATTTTGTGCCTACTGAGTGGGCATAGTAAAACGTGGTTTATATAGAATGTGACTTGAAAACTAGTTCACATCACATCGTCTTGGGAAATTGTTTCAACATGCGGCATAGTTTAGAGAACGTATCACTGACCTCAATTCAGGAAAAATACTCACATTCAAAATAAGATTATTGCAATACCTATTGTCTAATACAGTGGAACCATTCTAAACCGGACACCGAGAAAAGTTAGTTTTGCTTAATCTTGATATGTTTCTTTGTCATTTACATTCATTGAAAATGTGTGTTCATGATCGCAAATAGTCATCTTCCTGCTTTACAGTGGAACCCCTCTAAACCGGACACCCTGGGGACTCCCCAGGGTGTCCGGTTTAGAGGGGTTCCACTGTATCAATGATTTGACATTTAGAACATGGAAGATCCCCAGTACGTGTCAAGTTTCGCGACGAATGGGGAGGCAACTCCTCGTGCCAGCTACGACTTCGACAGCACGGGAAGCGACAAATCCAAGACATCGCCGAGACAAACAGTCTACGTAAGTACATGCTAGATATATGCGCATTACTGTCATGTATATGTCATGTATATGTCATGTATAATGTATATGTCATGTATATGTCATGTATATGTCATGTATATGTACATGCACGGTCTAATATATATGGTTAAGTCAAGTATATCGTAGTCCCTACATGTAGTATGTTTTGATTTCAACTGTATCACTAGAGGCTATGAAACACGTAGACACTAGCCTGAAAATTCTCAATCAGGTAGCGTTTTTTTGGTATGTCTTATACGTTTTTCATTCGCATACGATATCCGGATCAGGCATATCTTCGTCTCGTATTGACTACTTAGCGTTACACCAAACAGTTTAACTATACACGTATTCCCGTTACCAAGACAACTTTCAAACAAGTATGCCTCATATGTATCTCTTTAAATCATATCTGTTTGCAAGTTGCAGAATACGGAAGCTGGTCACGTGGTTGATTTCATTACCCAGCATGTGATTCGTCATTATTTAATTTATCCCTTACACCGCTATCTTAATTATTGTGTCGTCTGCTGTTTATTTTCCATTTTTATCATCAAAACATGCTTTGACAGCACTTTAGAATAATTTACAACATGCTTTGACAGCACTTCAGAATCATTTCCAATGGAAATGATTCTGAAGTGCTGTCAAACCATGTTTTTATTGAGAAATAAGGCAATATATAAAAGCAACAGCAGACGACAATTGTTGTGAGTATCTGTCCAGTGTAGCTCCTGATCAGCATGTGCATGCACAGAGTCTAATCAGGATCTGCACAGTTCGCCATTCCATAAAAGAAACACCTGTCTTGTTTTAACGAGATCGTTATCAGGCTACAGGAGCGTGTTATTTGATCAGGAGCTACACTGGTCGCACATCCCATAAACCGTATTTATCCCGGCAACACAGTGCGTATGTGCCGTCAATACGACTTAATCACTGCGTATGAATATTTGCGGTGAATCGGGTTATTTCTTTGCATTTTAAAGCCATTTGTAGGTGTTGACGGGATAAATAGAATAGTAGGTTAGTGCCGTGAATGGGAAAAATATCTGGCGTGGCACGGAAACGGGATGTGCTCGGTAGAGCCTTGCCCATCCCGTTTCCTAAGCCTTGCCAGATATTTTTTCCCATTCACGGCACTAACCTACTATTCTCCATTTCTCCAGTCCCAGCCACATATCGATGGTCTAGTAACATAAGGTCGTAAGTGCTATGCTAAAGCATAGCACTTACGACCTTATGTTACTAGATCATCGATATGAGACGCGTCGTGTGAAAAGGAGCCTTGTGGCAAACTGCTTACATTTTCACATTTTGGGGCTTCCAAATGCAGATCCCTTTTCTACACAGATGTTTAGTTTATGCAAATCCGATGTAAATAATACTGATGTTTGTTGTATGAAATTTCCATGTAAATTGACCAATTTTTAGTAAATACATGTATAGTAATGCGATTTGAACGTCAAGTCAACCAATATTGTGTCGTCATCGCAACATTTCCACGACGTTTCGTTAATTATCTCACAACGACACACATTTTTTCTATTTTAATATCGTCTGTACGCCAAGGTATGGTAACATATTACGCGCATACAGATACAGTGGAACCCTTCTAAACCGGACACTCGCGAAAATATAGACGTTTACCTGAGATGTGTTTCTCTGATTACTATGATTGTTCATGATTGCAAAACACTAGAATATGTCATGAAGTGTTCACTTGTCTGAGCTATTTAAATAGAGAATAGTAGGTTAGTGCCGTGAATGGGAAAACATATCTGGCAAGGCTTAGGAAACGGGATGGGCGAGGCTCTGCCGAGCACATCCAGTTTCCGAGCATAACCTACCTACACATGGCTTATAAATGCAAAACAATAATCACAGCCATCGCACATATTCTTACGCAGTGATTAGGTAGTATTGACAGGATATCAAAAATGTTTCACGGCACATACGCACTGTGTTGACGAGATAAAAGAAAATAGTTAGAAGCGCGTGACGTACTTTGACCATCGTGATTTTGTTTCACATGCACAGCAATTTATCAGTGATCTAATACGTGGGTCTATTGAGTATCATTACATACACAATATTTCTAGCTATGTTTGAGACAATGGTGACAAATGATATTCGATTCAATAGCGAACACAGAACGATATAATGCAGTGTAAACATAGGTCGACGGCTGACACAATAACGGGAAGTTAGACGTATGCGACCAGTGTAGAGCACTGCGTCTATTTGCTCAGTATGTTCAGGGACTACACCGTTCGTCAATCAACCACTAAGAATACAGTACATACCAGAGTAGCTATTACATATGAGGCACGCCATGTGTACCTTCGGACATTCGCGTAATTTCATTAAATACGTTTACAGAATTTACAATATTTTCCATTTATGGCAAAAGTTGACAAACCTTTCAGAGTACATGCGGAATTATATATTTTGTCAACATTTGACTTTATTTATAAAAAATATATTGTAAATTTTGTAAACGTATTTAATGGAATTACGCAGACGTCCGAAGGTACAAAATATCGTCTCATATAGGCGTATGTACACGAGTGTGGTGATTTAAGATATGTATTAAACTAGTTTACTTATTACATAAGAAGCGAGTCTATGACGTGTTTAACAAATATATTTAAGTTATTAAATGACTACTGGTGCAATATTACTCGTTTACAGATTTAATAAGAAACTCGGCACAGCCTCGTGTCTTATGAAATCAGCAAACTCATTTAATACACATCAACTCTATATTTTCGCAACATGAATAGTCCCAGATCATGTAACACGTGTAGTACCAGGTGGGTCAGTCATTACAACAAGCATTGTGCAGTGGAACCTCTCTAAACCGGACACCCTGGGGGTCCCCAGGGTGTCCGGTTTAGAGATGTTCCACTGTAAATCAGCCATATGACTATGCCAAGGTATGCGGCTGTGCTTTGCGAACTTGAACAGGCATTAGCATCATACATATACACCATTGAAACCGATATAATTAAGGATACACAGATTGCATACGTGTCCCGTTTAGGGAGGTTATACTGTACAATGTTTACACCGTGTATGTGATATTGTCCGCCGACCCCTGCACAGTTGGCAGGCTATGCTGACAATGATTTAATACAGATTTAAAATTGAAACATTAGTGAACCATGATTGTTTATTGATTGTTAATATTAATGGATATATGATTGGAACGAGATAAATATTAGTGTTTATTCGGTAAACCACTGCGATCTGTACCACGTAAGATTATAAGTTATTTAAGTGTTGTGTAATAAATAAATAAATACTTATACAAACAAATAACTTACTACTTGAAATGTGATAAATACTAGCGTGTATTCGTTAAACCGCTACAATCTGCAAAACGTAAGGTTAAAAGGTCTTTAATTGTTATGGCAAATAAATAAATCTGAGACTTCGACGTGTGATAAATACTAGTGTGTATATGTTACACCATAGCAACCTATAAACTGTAGATGTGAGGTTCTTTAATTATTTAGTATAGGCATTTTGGATGTTAATAGTAAGGAGTGTATGCTATTAAATGGATTACTTGTAAGTTACGGAAGTGTTAACCATGTGTTTCTCGACACGACAAAATTGGATGTATGGCGTATGCGACAGCTGTATTTCCACATGCACGGGCCGGTGACAAGTGTCTGAAGCCATGTGATATTGTACATAGAGAATAGTAGGTTAGTGCCGTGAATGGGACAACACATATCTGGCAAGGCTCAGGAAACGGGATGGGTGAGGCTCTGCCGAGCACATCCCGTTTCCGTGCCGCGCCAGATATCTTTTCCCATTCACGGCACTAACCTACTATTCTATTTATCCCGTCAACACCTACAAATAGCTTTAAAATGCAAAAGTAATAACCCCAGCCACCGCACATATTCATACGCAGTGATTAGGTCGTATTGACAGGATATCAAAAATGTTTCACGGCACGCGTTTCACGGCGCATACGCACTGTTTTGACGGGATAAATAAGAATATGTGCGTTGGTTTCTCAACAAATATTTATTGAAACTGCGATACTTTCTGTAAATGCTGTCGAACGTTGACGAAATGTTCCTAGCAGGGAATTATATTATTAAGTTGAGGAATGTTCATAGCAAATGAAGAATGCTATTCCGCATTTGGTCTGAACATTTCGTAAATCTTCGACATCATTTACGGAAAGTATATTTCAGGATATTAATTAAAACCCGTAATATATTCTTTATTTCAGACAAGTCATGTGATTGTGCATCAACTACCAGGTGCGATTTTTCAAGAAAAATATTTACAAAAGTTATGATAACTTTTGTAAATATTTTTCTTGAAAAATCGCATATGGTAGTTGATGCAAAATCACATGGCTTGCCTCAAATAATGGCTATATCACACCCGTTATCCGGAGATACGAAACTAGGGGAGGAGAACATGGAAAGGGGAACGCACAAACTAGTGGGAATTTGGAGGGTTTGTAAAATTAAACGGGTTTACTGATTGAAATACGAAATGAGGCTCTGCTCGCCCATTAATAAACGAGCGCTGCTAAAGAAGCCTGCATTGAACAGCGAACTTACTAAAACAATGCATAATTGTGGTGAATATTGATTAAAAACTTGCATAAATTCCTTACAGACACATTTGGACCGGCCCCTGCGTAAATATTCGTGGATCCTCGTCTGCAAATATAATATTTTTGTAAATACGTACGTGAATTTGCAACTTAAAACCCACGTATATTGGCATTTTCTGTGCAGCGCGTTCCACAGTTTGTGTGCACTCGTCCCCCAATTTGTGTCCTCCAGTCCCATAGTTTTTGTGCACCATTTTGCGCTATACCACGGTGCATAAAACGGCCGCCATTTTTTTCTCAGAAGATCCTGGTCGCTGTCGCTTTCAAGGTATCAGTGTAAATGATCAGCAAACATAACTGTATGCCTGATAGTGCTGAAAAGCATACGATTGGTGCAGGAAAGACGATTTTTTAAACAAAAATGACAAAAAAAAATAAAATCCTATATTGAATTTATAAATTTTCAACTTTTACGACGGCGTTCGAGCTCAATATTTTTGCTACATGTGCTTCAATCATTCTTCCTCAACGTTGCAAGCTCACATTGTTCTGATCATGCATAAAATATATTGTTTTAGCTAATTTTACAAACCCTCCAAATTCCCACTAGTTTGTGCGTTCCCCTTTCCATGTTCTCCTCCCCTAGTTGCGTATCTCCGGATAACGGGTGTGTATATTACGAGCTTTAATTAATATCCTGAAATATACACGTCGATTCGAGAACACACATGATGGAAACTGTATCCAACAACATGTTAACATTTGTTTTATCTTCCAATTTCAAATCTTTAGACGATGTTCACTAGAGTATAGATCTAGGTTTTGCTATTTGTTATAAACATCGAAGGTATGGTAATTCTGGGCCATACTTGCATCCAGGGTAGTTTTGTATTCATCCGTAGATTACTTCATGGTTTGAAATGGTAATGACAAATGCACAGATTTTAAACTCGAATATACGGTTCGCGAACGTTAATAGCCCAATCAAATCGGGAAAGAAAATCTTCGAATCAGAAAATCGCAAATTTTAATAGCCGCGAAAAACAGTTTTTGTTAGTGTACGAACTCGAACGCTTTAATATTATATTATGTTGATTATAATCACGATTGCTTTTCTCAAAATCATTTTCTAACGTCTATGTCAAGAGTCTACGTACGTGTGGAACCATAATGCCCTTCTGTACTGCTATACAGTGGACTATAGACAGTGCACTAGCTGTGGAAATGTAACACATATTCTTACTCCCGTATCGGGAGTAAGAATAGGTGTTACATTTCCACAGCTAGTGCACTGTTCGCAAAAGCAATACGCGCCATTTCTCCAGCCGCCGTCACAAATATGGCTGTGACTGATGGAACAAGAGCTTATGGCACGTGCTACCAATGTAGACACATACGAGACATCGCATCAGCATAGTCGGACAGTGTCTGAGCTGTTCGCCATTCAGGCTGTGAAACACACATCTTGTTTCTATCAAACGAGTTCATAACAAAATGCTGAGTGTACTCATGTACTTAAGTGTACTATGAGGGAGCAATTGTTTATTCGTACTGAAATGAATTATTTTACATCCAAGAAACATTTTTATTTGATGATTTGAATGATGATTAAAATTGTGTAACATTCATATGGTGTATTTACATGTACATGTATTACAATATCATTTTTTACTAGAAAATAAATTATCTCTTTAAATAAAAACATTAATTAATATATTCAAACATTAAAAAGTACTCCCTGAAAGTGCACTTAGTCCGGTTAGTGCACGTAGCATTTTTGGTGAAACCTGCGACAGAAGCTAGGCTGGTCAAAAATTTCACAATGCCTATTTCTCCATTCACAGTAACGTATTAACCTCTAAACCTTAGGAGCGTCTGTACGACCCAAACCACATGAAGATGCGGAACAAGACGCCCCAACCTTACGAGGTGTACAACACGAACTTCAAGGCCAATATACCCGCTACAATGGATCACGTGGTACGTATCACAAACGCACGTACATTGTACATATCTCCCGTTTCGGTTTAAACTTTTTTTAAATATACATCACAAACTACAGTAATTGAAGAAATTAGTAGAAGAAATGGGGCTAAGTTATTCTTCTACTGATCCCTTCAATTTATGATCCCTTCACTTTCCCATTGACCCCATTCGATTCGATAAAGCCCAGATATCCCTCGTAATTATATACATTTACGTACATGTAACATAGTCGTTTCGGAGTTATTTCCAGAAAACTTACATTGTTGGTTTGAATATTATACTGTTAAATTTTCCGGGGTGTCTTCGATTAATCAGTAGAGATAATCAGGACAGTAAATGTAGAAGTGAACCTAACGCTAAACACTGCTAACGAAATATAACATGGTCACTCATTTAGATATTATCATTAGTAGTAATGGGGTCTGCTTAGCCCAATCTTGTTTAAATGGTTGTTGGCATTTATAGTATTGACCACGTGTCGGCTAGAACTTTGCATGTGTTTATATCTACTATGTTTATCTTTTGGATCACGGGTTTCTGATCGACCAATTACAGCTATGTGAATAAACACTTGACCGAGTTCCTACTGATACATGTATTGTGTGTACGTCCATATACGCGTTCTTTTATTGTTAGCTACGTAATGCGTGTACGTCGCATGCGTATACAAAGCTGCGTGTCAGCTTCCATGAACATTTGTGTTTGCTATGTCTCTGCAGATAATGTATTTAAGCAGAGCTCCAGATAAGCTGCGTATTTGCTTAAATACCCAATTCAAATTGCCAAAAACCCAATTGAAATCATAAGTAGCGAGTATCAAAAAGCAATACAAAATGTGTGGTACATTTATCATGCTGCAGAAAACAATAAGCAGACCACAAATATAGCATATTTTTCTTATTTTCAATCAAAACACATCTTGGAATTTCATTAGAATTGTCTCAAAGGAAACAATTCTAATGAAATGCCAAGAAATGTTTTCATTTTCGAAGCAAAGTATTCAATAATTGCTGTCTGTTGATGTGTAAACAGTAGTGATTTTATTTTACCCAATTAAAATTTTGAAATACCCAATTGCTTCAGATATGATAGAGTGACAATACTCAATTACTAATTCCTTATCTGGAGCGCTGTTTAAGTATCTTCTTCTAAATAATATGTCTTTTCAAACAGCATAGCCTACACAGAGACCCCAACTACTATCAACGAATCCAGGAAGTCCGCGATACGGCCAGTTATGAGGAGGAACATTATGATACCAACTTCAAATCCAATCCACCTCGGGCATTACAGAACATTGTAAGTTATCAGAAAAATACAACTGTGGGATTGTAGCGCTATGTAGATGTTAACCAGAATGTTCTGGCTCTTATGCATGGAGGGCGACTTACAAGTCGTGTAAGGCGCCTGGCGTGACGGAAAGACAAGTCGAGTTATGTAGCAGCGTACCGTCCGCAGTACATAGCAATTAGTGTTCCTGATGAAGAACTACTAACTAAATCGCATACAGTGCGACGGTATGATTTAACCACAGTTACCAACCTATAAGAACTGTTGTTCTGATTTGTGGAACGAACCATTCAAACATCCATGACGGTATGAGACGATATAGCGCTACGATCTCACAACAATCGAAAACTCCAGCATATCCCCTCCGTAACGTTTTATCACCAGATAGAATGTGTCTAATTCGGATAAGTATCTGTGTGATATATGATATCGAGATAAGATCGAGTAGTACAAACAAATATGACAATAGACTCGAAACTTCGGAATTTTTTATATAAATATATAATGCTAATTATGGGGACAAATACATTGCTTAATCGTTGTAATTTCGTATGAAGCAGCCTGTGCGATTTTTGTTCCATGTATACTGAACAAATTAATCATCTATTTTGGGAATGTATTCATGTGCAACACTTTTGGTCACTGCCTAGACCGTTTTTAAACAGTAAATACATGAATTATACAGTGAATTTTCAGATTATCTCTCTAGGACTTAATGATAAATCGCATTTGGCAGAACAATTTAATTTTATCATTATATTGGCAAAATACTTTATTATGTAATGCAAATATGAACATCGTGACATAGAATTTGAATAATTGTTGAACTATTTAAAATATATAGTGTTTATAGAGCACCATATGTCAATCAAGTACATTGTTTACACACTCATTTAATATAGTAATCATGCTAAGTTTATCTGAATTGTGTACCAGGTATCAACATATGGAGGGATATCTTTATTCCTTTCATTCTACTATATTTTTCTGACTGTTTCTCTAAAAAAATCACTCGAAAATACACTATGTACTTCATGTAATGTCAAATGTTTTGTGCTATGTATGTTAGTGAAAAGATATGATTGTAAACGTTGTATTAAACGTGAATAAACAATTTAATGGGGGAAAAAACCCAACAAAAACAAATATGACTGACTTAGTTTTCATACGCTTGCAGTAAAGATTACCCCCACCTCCAATTCGGATATTCAGTGGACATCAGGGGTGGAGTAGGTTCAAATTGGTTCAACTCATATTGAAATGGTTAAGCATGCAAAATAATGAATACACATACCTCTTGCCAAGAAAGCTGTTGAAGTCACCCGCCTTTCTGCTTCGGGGTCTACACTACTTCGAATGTCACGTGTCAATAGCTCTTGTATTTGAACTGTATATCAAAGGGCTTTGTTTAGCCCGTGCATGTTAGTATATATATTCGTTGCCTGTAGCATCATCGTCTGCTCTGATACCAAGAACTGGCTATATATAAAGTTACGTTTGCAAGCAAAACACGCACGTGCTTTAAGTAAACTACTTTAATTTAATTTAACTGGCGATATATGTTCACCATATTTAACATAGTTGTAGTTGCTTTTGACTTATATTAACAGTATTGCTTCACTAGCTTGGCAGTGGTGAGAAATCACTCCCAGCTGGGTTAATCCTGCCAATAGTGGTCGATGAATATTGCCCAAATATATAGAGAATAGTAAGTTAGTGCCGTGAATGGGAAGACATATCTGGCAAGGCTTAGGGACCGGGATGGGCGAGGCTCTGCTGCAGTGATTAGGTCGTATTGACAGGATATCAAAAATGTTTCACGGCACGGTGTTTCACGGCACATACGCACTGTGTTGACGGAATAAAAATAAATATCGTTTTATAATATGGATCATCGGTACTTTTAATCCAGCTGGTAGTGAACATACCATAATGCGCACAGATGATACGATTATGTTATGGTCTTTTTAACCTATAAATACATGCGTACCATTGGCACAATTTCGCATAATCGCGTAAGATACGTGTTACGAATAAACATAACAGGAACAAAAATATAAATACTAAGTAACTACGCATAACATTCGAACTTGCTACCTTCAGTACAATATACCATTGTCCTACATGCTACACTGCGCAGGTATATTATGCTGCTATATTAGGTTAGTTGTATATCCTTTATTACATGTACAAAGACGCAAAGTACTTAGTCTTCATTTACGTCTTCAATGACACAAGCTCCACGTAACGCAGCAACGCGAAAACTATGTGCCTATAGGGATTTTATTCTGGTGCGTCTGTCACCAGGTGTTACGTAATGTTTGCTATCGGGCCGCCTAGAGGATTTGCATTATGCCTGCTTAATCTTAATCATTTGGTTTTAATTTGCAACTAACGTCACTAGGAATGTTAAGGGAATATTTTGTACAATGTTAAATTATAAACATGCACTATAGTCTGTTTCACGAAAGCTGCCCAAATTTTACGGCTATATAGACAATTCAAAAACAATATTATTTTCGATAATATTAAATTAAAGGACAATTTAAGAATGAACCTTATTTTTATTTCGTGAAATTCGGTCAAATATTGATTTTATTACGAAAAATTGATTTGTCTATGGGAATTTAACATGGGGGAAAAAGTCGTAAGGAAGTGTGGGAGGAGTCAAAAAACGAAAAAAATTGTAAATTGACTCCGAAACCTGACTAGATAGCTTGGATATGATCTAACTAAGAAAACAAAAGTTAAATTTAAAAAATCGCTCCAGTATTTCTAAAATTAAAAAAAAATCCCCATGTTAAATCCCCATAGACATCTTCACTCCGTCACTCCGTGAAGATGTCTATGGGGATTTAACATGAGGAAATTGTTTTTTCGTAATAAAATCAATATTTGGCCAAATTTCACGAAATAAAAAGAAGGCTCATTCTTAATTTTTCCTTTAATTTAATATTATCAAAAGAAATCTTGTTTTTGAATTGTTGATATAGCCGTACAATTTGGGCAGCTTTCGTGAAACAGACAGTAGTCATTATTATATTGTCAAAATATATTGTTTAGTCATAAACACTACTGTAAAGGTCCGACTGTCAGTCATCTTTCCAGAATGCAACCACATGAACTGAATACATTTCCCTCAGTTTTCATAATGTAAACATAATTCCTAGCAATTTATTCACAGCACATTGTGCATATCATTCATGGATTGATGAAGTAGTTCCTGAATATGGATTGTATTATCATAGTGTTGTATTATGTATTTTTATTGTATAAAAGTATCAGTTAATTAGCGAGCATATACTATTATCTGAGGATTGTAAAGTTGGCATGTAGTTTATGGGTTGGTTAATGTTTCTTAATTCCAACTATAATGTTTCGCAAACTAGCCATTTACTTTGGCTACTTAAGTAAGTGTATGAACGTTATAACATTGATATCTTATATAGAACGTGCTCTGATCTCTGCTGTGTTATGATATCAGCATTGTCCTTGGAAACATCATAACACCACGTTATCATTGGGATATTGGATAAATGTAGCTATGCAGGGCACCATCATTGGATCTGAATTAGGTTTGTAAATTTAGATTGCTAAACTAAAGTGTCAATCAGTTTTACACAGTCACCCCTTCATTTCCACACAGACGAGTCGCTATAAAGATCAGTTTTATTGGGACAAACTGAAGGAAATCCGGAATGCTGGACGGCATAAAGAGGAACATTTCGATACTAATTTTAAATCTAAGCCTCCGAAAGAGCTTGAGGACGTGGTAAGCTAGTATCCTGGTACAGGTGCATGCTATCAATTACTAATACTAGCTATTTATCAGTGGTGTGTTGCTCAACATATCTGTTAGCGTAACACACTGTTATATTATTAAGGATTTAACAGTATGTTAAACTAACAGCTTTTGAGCAATCGATCCAGAATAATATTAGAAATTATTCATATATATTACTCTCTCCCGTAGTTCATTCAATGGGACTAAGGTAAATTGTGTGGTGATGGTGTATGCATATACCGCCTGTAGCAGGGTACTAGTGTCCATATATTAACATATACAAAACATAATGTATCTAGCCATATTTCAAACACACCAATGTGTCATATTTTCCGATGGATGCGGTCGGTTTGCAGAATGGCTGCATACATGTATATATGGATAACCTGTCCTATAACGGTGTTCTATAGACAGCCATGTAGCGATGGCCATCCCATACTATCGGTGCCTCATTAAATATGCATGCATGCACGTACATGGTGGTGTAGTTCTTACTTTGAAATATATTTTAGGGATTCATTATAGTGAGTCGATAGTATTATGCGTTATGCCGGTAGTTGTAGATGTCGGTTGCGTAGCGTCGTGTGTGTTATAGCATCGATTTATACAGGTTGCCAAACCATGTGTCATAACATGCTTATGTCATAGTTCGTTATAGTTTGTTACACTTGCTACAACAACCACAGTGAGCGGTCCAGTGGGGATAAGAGGTGCATCGTCGTAATAATATAACACTTGAAATTGAAACACCGTTTCTCAAACAGCAAAGCCTCCACAGAAATCCCAACTACCTGCAAAAACTTCAAGAAATACGGGATACTGACAGTTACGAACAGGAGCATTTTGATGCAAATTTTAGATCAAAACAGCCGAAACCTTTCCAGAACGTGGTAAGTCATTTCGTATCTACTCTCCGATAGTCTAAACGTTCTTCCTAATACACGTATCTGCCTCCATTGGTGAAGGACTGTCTTTGATAACGGAAGCTATTACTACCTACGGATGTATACTTCTGAATTTCTACTCAGCTGGTGAAAGGCTTTCTATGATAATACTAACACTATCTGTCGCTGGTGATGAGTTTTCCATTGCTTTGCTATTTCTAATGTGTGATACTGGTAAACTAGTAGTGCTTTATCTCTACTATTATCTTCAATGTATGTCCTATGTGACGACGTCTTTTGGATTAATAACATGATTGCCAATGACACTATGTGATATGTTGCTTCACTGTTTGACGGTTGCCGTCAACAACTTCTGCAATCTATATCAACCCCCCCCCACCCCTGCTGGTGAAGGGTTTTCTCAATAACAATGTATATCAATATCACTATCTGTACAATTTCTGCGCATTAAAGATGATTAGCGTAAGTACCTTTTCATACGTAATAATCATGTAATCATGAAGGAATTTCATCAAGTAAAATAATGTTGCGAATATTGTCGTGTGTCCTGTTTATATCGATCCAGATATTCGGTCCATACAGACATTTATATAAATAAATGTTTGCCTAAATTATTAAATAATCCGATCTGTATCTATAATGTAGGACTGGAACATATGCAACCACCACTGTTGTGTGTAACTAACATGATGGGTAAACTGGTCTGCACATAGCAATATAATATAAGTCAGGTATTATCTTTTAAAGGTTACCTTCTTGTATTCTGAACACGATATTATTGATTAATCATACATGTCATACACTGGCTATCGTATTTGAGTGTGGAAATGCAGTCGGACGAGCGGCATACAGTGTGGATAGTCCCAGAACGGCAATAATATATATCCCAATTTGATAATCCATTTTTATAGTATCATTAGCACATATAAACGTATATTATTTACTAAATGGTTGTATGGTATACTCGTTTTATGTTATATGCTTAAACTATTGAAGCAGATAGAAGTATCACTGATATTGTTTATGCGGTACAGCGTGTTCCCTTTTAGTCACGACGTACTATTAGTACTATACTTAGTTTCCAGATTTCTCTATGCCCTCGTATAGTACATATGACTGAGGTGAATATGCTGTTAATCATATCGTTATAATAACTGTTTCGGACATTTCATTGAGTGTGGGCCGCCACCAGGATAATATTAATACAATGGGCAAGATACATACAGAAAGAAAACAACACAAAGTGTCGCTCTAAACGTATCTCGCATTGCAATGCAGTTGATATAACTCATCGATAGAAACTGTTACGTTTATGTTAATTTTGAAAATGAAAATGTAATGATGTGCATGTACCTATGAATATCCGTATTCATTAAACTCTACAAAGCTTTTCGAGTATTAATGAATATTATAACTTCATGATGTCTTCCGAAATATTCCAGGTGAGTCCAACTGTCAATGTGGTAAATTTTATCATTTTATTTTCCAAGAATTGACATTGAACTTTGATCTGCTGTAATGTATGTATGTCAAGTCTATAAAATCTGTGAAATATCGCTATGTCATATTATCAATGCCAAATGTTACAGTCAACATGTTGTGAATCAGCTTCGCTTACAAATCCAGATAACTCCAGTCATTTCTAATTTTCGAGAAACGAATATCCAACTTGAAGAAAAATGTGTGCATGTGGGGCCTGGTATAACGACATTTGTTTTGTATTTGACAGCATAGTCGCGTCTTGGATCCGAAGAAGCCACCACAGTCGGCCAAGTCCTGGGATGTTGGAACACAGTTCGTAGCCATACCGCCCAAACATCTAGTACACGTGGTACGTTACTCGGTTACACTTGACACGCTACTGTTATTTGTAGTATCTAAATGTAAGTTGCATGTGAATAATAGTATAGACCGAAGGCTTAATTATACAGTGGACTGTTATATGTTCCCCGTTTTGTGTCTAAATCTCTGACGTTAGTGACACTGTTCTATTTTATATAAATGTTGAACCAGAGTAGGTGACAGTGCATATGTTAAGCCGATGTAATAATGACGACGTCAGCGGCCGCATATGTATAGTATTCTGAATGGTTGCACTAATCATTTAATTGACACCAACCAGTAGCCGATTTCACCAACATTGCAAAGTATACTTTTCTAGCAAAGTATACTTTGAGGGAGAAATTTTCAATTTAAGGATAAATGTATTAATTTTTATTATACTGAATGTATTACATTATCACAGCCACTTTGGCTGTGATAATGTAATACATTCAGTATAATAATTCTGCATACGTTTAATCATCACATATATGCAGTTGTTAGTTTTATATGAAATAATGCATTTCAGGAAAAATAAATGATTACTCCCTCAAAGTATACTTTGCTAGAAATGTTGGTGAAATCGGCTACAGGTATTACCGTGATTGCAGTATGACAGTATATGCGCCGAACCGTTGGATATCTCTATCAAACATAGCAGCGAATTACTGCGACACACGTCCATCTGGGAGTACAAAATACAGTGAATTAGAGAGAGATCGAATATTTGTTATCACCATGTGCTACTAAACAGTAGTCTTAGACCGTTATGCTAAACTTGTGTACTCTACAGGAAAGCAGAATACTGGACCCTAATTACGCCCCAGAGAGACCCGTGAATACCAACAGACAGGAGAAACAAGAAACGTACATTCCGGAATTTCGCGCCAAACCGCCTAGGAGTCTAGAACACGTTGTAAGTAGTATGGTGTGACATTGTCTAATCCATTACATTCGCAATACCATTGTACGTGAATATATAATTAGTAGAGCCTCATATTCATTCCCATAACTGTTCAAGAGTTGATAGTAGATCTATGGCTAAAATCAATCGTTTGACAAAACTTTTTTTGAAGACAATATGAATGATATTCATGCTCAATGAATTGTCCCGAATACACAATTGAAGGGGTCAGTGAAAGTAAGAGGTTGACTCCATGATGGCGTTAGCCTTATTCTCTCACCTCTTCAGTCCGAAATTTTAATGCGTTTTTGTTCAAATGACAGCTGACACTATTATATGACTACGACTATATAACTATATACCTTGTATATATTACACTTACTCCAAGGTTGGCAATATGTTTCTTTATACACAGATGGGAATGCTCTATCTCAGAAGCGTGTTAGAGATTTGACTTACATACAAAGTTTTAACCTACTCGGTAATGACATATTTTGCAGTTATATGTAGCTGTGATTCGAGGAATGTGACTTATTTTATTTGTCACCAGTGTGGCACCCGGTCTGTTATTGCATTCACGTAATCTGTTCGTATATACAGACCCAGTCTAGTGTTGTAGTGATAACCTGTGTCTGCACTGCCACTGGTCGCAAAATAAAAAGTAGCTCCATGTTTATCTAGTCACAGCCACAGATGTGCTTTCATACATCATAGTCTATCCTGGTTATGTAACGGCGTTGAATGACACACGTCTGCTTTGCAAGGATGCTGTGCTAATTGCCACAACTCCATACATTCATTGTTAGTCCACTCCCGTTAACTAACATTTGATGTGCCAACCTCACT